>JAMWYP010000042.1:0-584078 GCA_025563575.1 Acacia pycnantha | reverse complement strand
CTCAGCGAGTTTTCGTGGGAGATCGGCGGCTATACTGAATCGAATCCCTACGGACATGTTGGACTATTTTCGGTTACTTCATTATATTTAATTCATTACTGTCGACACTTTTGGAAAAATTAAAGAAAAAAATTAAATGAATTGAGGGTTTGTTATTTTAAATATTTGTACCAAACTAATTAGTTTGATTCATAAATTAGTTTATTAATCAAACTAATTAGTTTGGAATGTTTTTTGCCAAGAAATTCATCTTGTAGCGGTTATAGGTAATAACCGCTACAGAATCTAGACAAATTGTAGCGGTTATTACAGAACCGCTACAGAATTGCGAGGGTCAGTTATTTTGTAGCGGTTAAAGGATCGCTACAAAATATCACGAAGAACGAGGCATTTTTGTAACGGTTATTACGGTGGTGACGTTTTAACCGTTACAAATATTTGAATTTTGTAGCGGTTTCTTAGGGAAACCGCTACAAAATGTAGCAGTTTTTAAACAGTGATTCTCATTTTGAAAATCACAATTTCTAGCGGTTTTGATTTTTCACCCTTTTTACCTTTCAACCTACCTTTAAACTTTTACTTTTAAACTTCTACCTTTCAACATCATGGTTTCTCAAGATAAGGGAAAGGGAAAAGCAGTTGTTCCAGAGAAAAGGTCTTTAAGGGGCAGTAGTAGTAGAGGGGGTTAGACGAGAAGGCGTGGGGCTCTAAATATACCTCCACCGTCTTAGGGGCAGGGTGAGTTTGCCGAGCTCTTCGCCAATGAGGAAATCCCACACCCGGAGACCCTAGAGACCGTAGGGGGAGATCGAGTCACAAGTATGTCGTTTGACGACTTAGACGAGAATGAGGAGATCAATATTGAGATTCCCATAGCGGAGGTGAAGCAGTTTATCGAACAGGAAAACCAGCGGGACCACGGGAACCCCCGACCAGCATCTTCGCGTTCCACCGGATTTTTGGTGGATGTCGAAGGTATGTGTAATTAGTTTTTTGGGATAAATTAATTTAAATTCAATACGTTTAATTCATTTTTATTTAAATGTAGTTATAGTAATTGTTTTTGTAATATTGCAGATAGACTTGGGAACATCAGCAGGAGGACGTTGGATGTTTCCGCTGTCACTAAGATGGATGGGTATCGGGTCATAGTCCCGTGGAACAAGGACACAGACCAGGCGATTGGCAGCGATGGTCACCTGTTGAACCGATTCCTGTCAAAATTTGGCGGGAATTGGGGATGGTTCCCGATCTTTTTCCATGATTGGAAGCATGTGTTGAAGGAAAACCAGGAAAAGGTATTTGCCGACATTCTGCAGGTATTCAATATTGTTTAGTTAAATTTTACATGTTAATAGTTATAAGTTTTAGTTTATTTATTTATTTATTTCTTAATTAATTAGTAATTCATAATTAAATTATGATACAGAAAAAGTTTAAACTGCGCGAACATCATAAGAGGTACGTATTGATGAAAATTGGGGAAGGGTGGAAGAGCCGGAGGGGTCGTCTCTACAACCGAAAGAATGGAGATGAGATTATTCCTCTGCAGCAGCTAATCGAGAACGTCCTAGACGGCGTGGACCCAAATCACTGGGCGGGTTTCGTCCATTATAGGAGGGGTGCAGACGGACAGGTACCTTTTTTAATTAATTATAGTTTAATTTTGTGTAAATATTATTTAATTTGAAGGTTAAATATAGTTTAATTTTGTTGAAATGTAATTTAAATTAATTTAGAGTTTACATTTGTTTTAAATTAAATAATAGTTTCACTTAATTGATAATTTAAATATAGTTTAAATATTAATTTTATTGAAATGTAATTTAAATTAATTTATAGTTTACATTTGGTTTAAATTAATTAATAGTTTCACTTAATTGATAATTTAAATATAGTTTAAATATTAGTTTTGTTGAAATACAATTTCAATTAATTTATAGTTTACATTTGGTTTAAATTAATTTGCAGTTTCACTTAATTGATAGTTTAAATATTAGTTTTGTTTCCTCCTCCTTGCAGGCTCTATCGCAGAGGAACACCAGAAGCCGAGCACAGCAGAAGGTCCATCACACGGCAGGGACCAAGACGTTTGCTGTGACCTACAGTGAGATGGTATGTTGAAAGTTAACATGATGATTGTTTTGTTTTTGAAATAACAAAGTTTATATTCTTTTAATTCTTTCAGCAACAAAAGGCTCGAGAGGAGAACCGTCAGACGGACTATGGGAAGTTGTTCACACGCACCCATAGACACCGTGATGGGACGCCGACCTCTGAGGCAGCAGAGGAGATAATAGTAAGTTACAAAAACATTATTTATATAATGAATGTTGTATATTTAAATTGATTTAATTATTTTATTAATCGTTCATGAACTCTGTGCGTCAGGCCCGGATTGAGCAGAGCGAGGCAGACCTACGAGCGTCGCAAACCCTGGAGTCACAGGGGTCTGTGAATCCAACGACCCCATTGAAAGCTGTTGTGGGCCTAGTCGAGCATCCTGGCCGCGTTAAGGGCATGGGGCTAGGTGCCAGGCCTAGCATGGTGTACCCCAAGGGCTCCTGCTTTGAGACCGGACCCTCCAGCTTGAGAAGGCCACCAACGGAGGCGGTTGATTTGATCATTGCTGAGAAGGTTGCTGCGCAGGTTGCCGAACAGGTTGCTGCACGGAGGGCCGAGGATAAGGCCAGGAATAGGCACAGGCAGGAGAGAGTCGACCGTTGGTACATTGGTCATAGGTAGCGGTGGGATGCTGTTACCAGGGCCTTGACAGAGTTGTTACCTAACAGACGGTTTCCATCTCCCGAACCTCCCCCTTCGTTCATCTATGAGGAATCCCCCCGCGTGCTGCTGCTGATGACGAGGACGTTGTCAACTCTGGTCGTGCACACGCCCCCTGAGACAGACCCCCCTAAGATAGGATTTGATGATCAGGCTCCTGATAGTTAGTTTTTATTTTGAACACTTCATTTTGTACCGCTGGATATTTGTTTCATGCATTTAAATATTTGGTTTGTTTAACCTATGATTTTGTTAAATATTTGTTTTCATTAATTTTGGTACGTTATTTCAAAACTTATAATTCATTTATATTACATTTTTAATGTGACTTATAGTCAAATAAAATAGATATTGTACAATAAATAACGTAGTGAAAAATATTTCCTAAAATTTTAACCCTAAATCCTAAATAGTGAAACTAAAAATTTGTAGCGGTTTAAATGGATAAACCGCATCAAAATTCACTTTGTAGCGGTTATGTGGAACCTAACCGCAACAAAATTGAATTTTAAAATGGATGAAAGGGCGCCAAAGTTTGTCACGATTTATACAAACCACTAAAAATGTCAATGGTCATCATGTTGTAGCGGTTGTGTGGAACCTAACCGCAACAAGATTGAATTTTAAAATGGATGAAAGGGCGTCAAACTTTGTTGCGGTTTCTATCTACAACCGCTACAAAGGTACCATTTTGTAGCGGTTGTTGTAGCGGTTTCATAACCGCTACAACACTTTGGCGGGATTATGGATTCAAATTTGTCGTGGTGTTTGAACCGCTACAAATGTGTCTCGTATATGTGCAATGGTTGTTGTAGCGGTTTTGTAACAGCTACAAAGTATTCCATGCATTTAAAGATCTCAAGTTTTGCTTTGAATGTAATTAAAACATTGTATCCACATTTATGTTCTATCCTAGATTTGTTTGTTACATATGGATAAGTCATGGATCAAGCTGCCGCGTAGCTCTCCTGTATATTTAGCGGGATTGAACACTTTCTTAGATTTCTCCTTCTCTCACGCTAGCATTAATGGCAAGATCGTGTGTCCTTGTTTGCGATGCAAGTTTAAGAAGTGGAAAACACGAGAATGTGCTTTGGAACATCTTCTTATAAAGTCTTTCCCAGAAGCATATACATTCTGGGAGGTTCATGGTGAGCAATGTGGTATGAGATATGGGGATCATCTTCCTCAAACCTCACAAGTAGGAAATCAAGTACATCATGATGATCCGATTAATGAAGCTGTTCGCGATGCTTTTGGTGTTCAAGACGACAACTTCACAGCAGAAGTTCAGGGTCCAAAACCTGTTTTCTTCAGGAATGATGCAGCTTGGGAATTTTTCAGACTCATGGATGAGAGCGATCGTCCTTTGTATCAAGGTTGTCAGAAATACTCAAAGTTATCTTTTCTGATCAAATTGTACCATATCAAGTGCTTGTGTGGGATCACTGATAAGGCAATGTCGATGTTCCTGGAATTACTTCGAGATGCTTTCCCTGACGCGGACATTCCCTCATCCTTCTACGAGGCCAAGAAGATAATCAACAGATTAGGCTTGAACTACGAAAAAATCGATGCCTGCCCAAACGACTGTATGCTTTATTGGGGAGAGGACGCTCGAAGGGAGACTTGTAAGAAGTGTCACACTTTGAGGTTCATAATAGTTCGGAAAGGGAAGAAGCAGAAGAAGAAACCCACAAAGATTCTAAGGTACTTTCCTTTAAAACCTCGCTTACAAAGATTGTTGATGTCGTCTAAGACAACTGAACATATGAGGTGGCATGAAGATGATAAGAATCAAGATGGTAAACTCAGACATCCACGTGATGCTGAAGCGTGTAAAGCGTTCAACTTAGTCTTTCCAGATTTTGCTGCGGACCCTAGAAATGTTCGTCTTGCTTTGGCGACCAACGATTTTAATCCGTTTGGGAATCTTAGCACAAGCTATAGTATATGGCCCGTGATGTTGATACCCTACAACTTGCCCCCGTGGATGTGTATGAAACAAAGCTCCTTCATTATGTCCATGATCATTCCAGGGAAAAAGGCACCGGGAAATGACATCGATGTGTATCTCCAACCGCTGATCAAGGAGTCGGTGGAGTTGTGGAATGTAGGTGTGGAGATGTATGACGCACACGAGAAGACACTTTTCAACTTGCGTGCGGCCTTGATTTGGACGATAAGCGACTTTCCTGACCTCGGGACATTATCCGGGTGGAATATGCATACCGGCCTTACGTGCCCAGCTTGCAATTTTGACTCTGACTCAATGCGCCTTCCCCACAGTCGTAAGTGGTACTTCATGGGTCATCGGAGGTTTCTCGATGGTACGCAGAGGTTTAGTTGCAACGCAATCGTTTTAATGGGCAATAGGAAAAAAGAGGACCTCCTCGGAATTTATTCGGTGAAGAAATCATGGAGAAGATTCAGGATGTTGAATTTGAGTATGGGAAAAAAGATGATCCAGCAAAGGCTAGGGCAAAGACTGCCAGGCCTTCTGGTTTTACGCCCCAGTAATGGCGAAAGATCAGCGTCTTCTTTGCTCTTCCGTATTGGAAAGATAATTTGCTGCGACACAGTCTGGATGTCATGCACATTGAAAAGAATGTGCGTGACAATGTGTTGTACACGATTCTCAACGAACCAGGAAAGTCAAAAGAGCATCTGCAAGCGAGGAAAGATTTACGGGAGATGGACGTTCGTGGAGACGCGTGGCCGGATGAGCATGACATATTTCAACCGACAAGATTCACCCTGACAAAACCGAATAAGGAAATCTTTCTCGCGACCTTGAAGAAAATAAAAGTTCCTGATGGGTATTCAAGCAACATATCACGATGTGTTGACGTGCAGGCTGGAAAGGTTACTAGGCTGAAGAGTCATGACTCACATCTTCTTATGCAACAGTTACTTCCGCTGGCCATAAAAAAAAGGTTGCCTCTCGATGTGTCTGTCGTTTTGGTCGAGCTTTGTAATTTCTTTCGGAAGTTGTGTTCCAAGGTTTTGATAATGGAGGAGCTCGACCAGCTGCAGTAGAAAATCATTCTTACGCTGTGTCATTTGGAGATGATCTTTCCTCCGTCATTTTTCACGGTCATGGTTCACGTGGCAGTACACCTTGTTCACGAAACAAAGCTTGCTGGCCCAGTTCAGTACCGATGGATGTATCCTATTGAGAGGCACTCATTTAAAAATAATTACTTTAGCATTACTCCTTAGTCGCACGTTTAACCATTGATGTATCAACATTTCTTTCTTTACTCTATAGGTTTCTTGGGAAACTGAAATCTTACGTAAGGAATAAGGCGTGGCCTGAAGGTTCAATAGCAGAAGATTATATCGGGGATGAGGTCTTGTATTTTTGTTCCAGGTACTTCGATGACATTGAGACATCATTCAACCGACCACCTCATGTAGACGATTGTCTTGAGCCTGAGCCTGAGGCGGAGCCATCAGCAACAGAGTTGTTAATCCCTCGTGTTGGTAAACCAGTTGGCGGAAGTGAGAAAAACTCACGACACTTGAGAAGTTTCAAGCACATAGACATGTCTTGATTAATTGCACCAAAGTTGAACCGTACCTTCAGTAAGGATTTCACACACACACACACACACACACACACACACACACACACATATCCTATATATTTCCTTACATTTTATACATACTCACATTTCATGCTCGTCATTGCATGTTTAATTTCAGGGAATTGAGGAGTCATGTGAAGCGTGAACTGAGTGTTAGTTCTCTAATGGTTTTGATGATAACGGACAATTGTAAACATTGATGAAGTTTGTCTTTGTAAGTTGAAAAACTTACTGTCAAAGGCAAACTCGAGTTTCAGTTTGTTAGAGAAGTGCTCAAATTTTTATAAAGAAAGGCAAACTCGAGTTAAGGTTTGAAAACTTGAGTTTTGGCCATACAGAGAGCATTCGAGTTTTTCATAGACAAAGCAAGCTCGAGTTTGATTTTGAAAACTTGAGTTTTGACAAGACAGAGAGCAACCAAGCTTTTCAAAGAAACCAAAACTTCAGTTTCCATAGGAAACTCGAGTTTAGACTTTACTGAGAGTTCTTTAAGTTTTTCAAATTCATGAAAACTCGAGTTGACCATAGAAAACTCGAGTTGACATCATCTGAGAACATTGCTCATGTCTGACCTTGTGAAAACTCCCATGTTCAAATTGACCAAGCTTTTCATTGTTTTCTCATAAAATAGAAAACTCGAGTTTTTGTTTTGAAACTCGAGTTTCGGCCTTACAGAGAAGTTTCCAAAGTTTTCAACGAATGAGAAAACTCCAGTTAAGTTTTGGAAACTCGAGTTTTGACCAGGCAGAGAGCTTTGCTAAATTTAAACATTTGAAAACTCGAGTTATGATTTGGAAACTCCAGTTTTGAGATTTTGGACTAAAACATAATTTCTCATTAAAAGTCCAAAACTCGAGTTAGTCACTTAATGACTCGAGTTTTGCACTATTCACTAAGCTTGTCCAAAATGTCAAATCGCGATGTTTGTCTCTGAAAGGAGAAAACTTGAGTTTGGATTGAAAACTCGAGTTTCGCTCTTTTACTGAAAGAAAACTGAAGCATGAAAACTCGAGTTTGGATGAACTGACTCGAGTTTCCATCGCAGAATTTGAATTTCAAGTTGAACGAATTTGCAAAATGTTTGTGTTTGATCTCAATACTCTATATCATCACTCATAACTATTCCTATCTATGTTTAATCAGTTTGTTAGTGAGTTCCAGATGGTTTTAGACATGATTAAATGGAGTTTAAGCAAAAATCATAAAGCATGTCAGCACATTAAATGAAGAGTGCAGAAACCTTGCATGCTTTTGGACAAACATTCTCCACATGTTTTGTGAGAATTAATGTTTGCCTTCTACATCCAACAAACTGCTTCCTCAACGGATTAATAGTCAGAGAGTCAACTCTGCATTTCTGAAAAGCTGGATCAACCAAAGAGTAGAGAGAGAAGAAGACCAAAACCTTCATTAATCATCCTCTAATCACTCCAACGGTTATCTGAGGATTTATAACGGTCATTTAATGATCTCTACCTATAAATAGAGATGCATTCAAGTCTTCTTAACAACCAACCTGTGCAAGAACGAAAATCATTAAAGTTTCAACTACTCATTGAGTTTTCTGTTGTAAAGTATCTTTGATACATTTATTCTTCAGTGTTTATCATATCTACTCTTAGAGAGAGTCTTCCTGATTGTAAATCATTTCTTGTAAGTTATCTCAAGTCAAGGGGACTTGGAGATTGGGGTTATTGATTACAACTTGTAAGGGGGAGTAAGTTCTAGAGAGAGAATTACTCTTGAGTGCAGAGTGTGTAATCAATCTTGATAGTGAGAAATCCCAGAGAGTCTGGGGACTGGACGTAGGTCAATTAGTTGGACCGAACCAGTATAAATCTTTGTGTCTTGCTTCTCTTCTCGATACTCTATTTTACTTCTACATCTTATCTGAAAAACAGAGCATTCCGAAAAGAATTTGAGAATCCCCAATTCACCCCCCTCTTGGTGATTCAAGCTCCAATTTCATTTGGTATCAGAGCCTGGTCTTCTCATAAGAGCTTTACATCTCGAGAAGGATCACCATGAACGGAATTCTACCTGATGGAGCTTCGGTCAATAAACCACCTGGTTTTAATGGAGAACATTACTCCTTCTGGAAGGCCAAATTCAAAGTCTTTGTTATGGCTAGTGAATATGGTCTTTGGAGGGTGTTTGAAAGAGGTGACTATGAACCAGCTACAATCGTAGATGGTGTCCGAACTCCAAAGCTAGAAGAAGAGTATGATGAGAATGACCGAAGAAATGTCACTCTCAACAGTAAAGACATCCTCATGCTGCAAAGTGCTCTAAGTCAACAAGAGTACTTCCGTATTTGTACTCTACCATCAGCAAAAGCAATGTGGGATGCCTTGGAGATAGCTCATGAAGGAACAACCGGAGTCAAAGAAAATAGAGTCAACACTCTAATGACCGAATATGATCTTCTTCGAATGAAGCTCGGTGAATCCATCATTGACTTCCAGCTGAGATTCACCCATCTCATCAACCAGCTTGCTGCTTTGGGCAAGACATACGAGCAACCCGTTCAAGTAAGAAAGATTCTGAATATTCTTAGCAAAGAATGGGAAGCTAAGGTTACCGCCATTGAGGAATCCCGTGGTGAATCAATGAGCTCGGTAGTGAAGGGTGGAATATCACCTAGAGGGGGGCTGAATAGGTGATTATCAAATTCTTTCTTAGATTGCTCAAGAACATTTCGCTGAATGCTCAAGTACACAGTCACCCACACAACAGATGTAAGTTTAAGGAAAGGTGGAGATAGAGAGGAGAAGATTCACACAGAGATGTATACTGGTTAAGTCCAACTCTTGACCTATGTCCAGTCCCCGGAAACACTCCGAGATTTCACTAACTCACCTAGAAACTCTAGGATTTTACAATTGCCTAGAAACACTCTAGGACTTTTCACTGCCTAGACACACTCTAGGACTCTTCACTTTTGACTACACACTCTGTAACTCTTGAGTAATCCTCTCACTAGGACTTACTCCTCTTTACAAGCTGTAATCAAAGATACAAACAATTACACACTATGTACTAGAGATGATCCTTTCCCTAGGACTCACTCCCCCTTACATGTTGTAATTGTATACCCTTACTTAAGGTTCCACAACCTTAAGATTTACAGATAATCAAATAGTGTTTAGACTCTTCACTGATTAGATATATGATAAACACTGAAGCTCTAAGTATCAAAGATACTGTACAGACAGAAAACTAAAGAATAATGAACTACTGAAGTGAATTTCGTTTCTGTGTGTTGTTTCTCTTATTGAAGACTTGATTGCAGCTCTATATATAGCTAGAGATCATTAAATGACCCTTGTAAATCATAATGTGACCGTTTGGAGACATTAGAGGATGATTAGTGAAGCTTTTGGTCTTCTTCTCTCTCTACTCTTTGATAAATTCAGCTTTGCAGAAATTCAGAGTTGACTCTCTGATTATTAATCCGTTGGAAGAGCAGTTTGCTGAATGTAGAAGGCAAGCATTAACTTCTCCAAAACGTGTGGAGAATGTTTGTCCAAAAGCATATAAGTTTTCTGCACTTTTCATTAAATGTGCTGACATGCTTTTTGCTTAATCTCCATTTAATCCTGTCTTTAACCATCTGAAACTCACTAACAAACTGATTAAATATAGTTAAGAATAGTTATGAGTAATGGTAAAGAGTATTGAGATCAAACAGAAACATTTCACGAATTCGTTCAAATCGAAATTCAAATTTTGCGATGGAAACTCGAGTTGGTTCTTCGTAACTCGAGTTTTCATGTTTCAGAGAACTTTTAACAAAAAAACCGAAACTCGAGTTTTCAAACTAAACTCGAGTTTTCTCTTTACAGAGACAAACATCGCGATTTGACATTTTGGACAAGTTTAGTGAACAGTTCAAAACTCGAGTCAATTAATGACAAACTCGAGTTTTGGACTCTTGAATGAAAAATCATGTTTTAGTCCAAAAGCTTAAAACTGGAGTTTCCAAAACATAACTCGAGTTTTCAAAGACTCAAAATTGGTAGAGCTCTCTGCCTGACCAAAACTCGAGTTTTCAAAATAGAACTCGAGTTTTCATATTCTTTGAAAACTTTGGAAACTTCTCTGGAATTTCGAAACTCGAGTTTCAAAACGGAAACTCGAGTTTTCTCTTTTATGAGAAAACTTTGAAATAGTTTGTTTGAATGATAAATGAAGTTCTCACAAGGTCAGAGGCGAGCATTGTTCTCAGGTGATGTAAACTCGAGTTTTCAATCTTTAACTCGAGTTTTCATAAAAACGTTGGAAACTTAGAGAACTCTCTGGATGACCTAAACTCGAGTTTCCAAATGGAAACTAGAGTTTTGGTATCTTTGAAAAACTTGGTTGCTCTCTGCCAATGGAAAACTCGAGTTTGAAACTGCAAACTCGAGTTTACATGATTTGTAAACCCTTGTAGATTTTCAACAAATAGCAAAATCTACTCAAAAATAAATACTGTAGAGTTTAAAAAATAGTTTCATTTTGAAAAGGCTTCCCGCCAGAGGCAAACTCGAGTTTGCAACCACAAACTTGAGTTTACACATTTGTAAACTCTTTGAACACATACTCTGGAGGTTTTAGGCTGGAGTTTAAATATACAGGCTCGAGTTTAAAATGCATAATAGACTGTCTTGCTCTCTGTTAGTAGCAAACTCGAGTTCACACATCTAGGCTCGAGTTTGGCGCTAACAGAATGTTTTTGGCTTGAAATCAATTAATTTAACTTATCAAAAACATTCATACTTGTTTACAATTGTCAGTTATCATCAAAACACATGAGAACTAACAGGTAGCAACTTTATTCGGCAGCTTGTCTGAATATGAAGGGAAGATCAAGTTCAGAAAAGGACTTGATGAGATAAATGTCAAGAATAAAGGCATTGCTCTCAAGGCGGACAAAGAAGTCAAGGAATCTGATGATGATGAAGAAGATGAAGAAGAAGAGCTAGGCATGATGGTCCGAAGATTCAAAAAGTTCTTTCGGAAGGACCATGGGCATAAAACATTCAACAAGGGTAGCACCAGCACTGAGGCAAAGAAGCCTATTATCTGCTATGAATGTGAAAAGCCCGGTACATCAAGTCGGAGTGTCCCCAACTGAAGAACAAGGACAAAGAAAAGAAGAAGTTCAATAAATACAATAAGAAAGCCTATGTCTCGGGAATTTGGGGAGATAGTTCATCCGATGAAGATGAAGCTGAAGAGGAAGAAACGAAAAATATATGTCTAGTTGCTCAAGAAGAAAAATATGAGAATGATAAAGAGGTGTGTCTAAGAGCATCAAAATCCAACAAATGGTATATTGATAGTGGATGCTCAAGACATATGACGGGAGATCAGTCCAAATTTGCTGCAATCAAGCATAAGGATGGTGGCAAAGTATTCTTTGGTGGAAATCAATCTGGAAGAATTGCTGGAATTGGTGAAGTTGGAAACAACAATGGACCACAAATCAAAGACGTCTATCTTGTGGAAGGACTTTTGCCACAATCTCCTCAGTGTAAGCCAAAGTACTGACAAAGGTAACTTAGTTATCTTTGATTCCGAGGAATGCTTGATAGTTAGTAAGGATATTCTTTCGTTAGATAATATCAAATCAAAAGAGATTTTTAAAGCACCTAGAGAAGGGAATTGTTACACTCTTGACATCTCTAGAGATGACTCTACATTTCAAAAATATTTTGTTAGTAACTTGGATGATAGTTGGTTATGGTACAAGCGTCTAGCTCATGTCAATATGATCCAACTTGACAGATTACTTAAAAAGGATTTAGTGATTGGTGTTCCAAAATTGCATTTTAAAAATGATATGATTTGTGATGCATGCTAAAAAGGAAAACAAACTAAATCCTCTTTTAAATTGAGAAATGAGATTTCAACTTCTAGACCTCTTCAACTACTTCATATGGATTTAGTTGGACCAGCAAGAGTTAGAAGCCTTGGTGGAAATCTTTATACTTTAGTTATAGTTGATGACTATTCTAGATTTACTTGGACTATGTTTTTGTCATCTAAAGATGAAACATTTGATCAATTTGTTTCTTTTTCCAAGAAGGTCCAAAACGAGAAAGGTTTTTCAATTTCAGGAATTCAGACCGATCATGGTGGAGAATTCGAAAATCAAGTTGGGCATTGATCACAACTTCTTAGCCCAAGAACCCCTCAACAAAATGGAGTTGTGGAGAGAAAGAATAGAGTCCTGACCGAGATGGCTAGAACAATGTTAAATGAGAACTCAACTTCTCAAGTGTTTTGGGCTGATGCCATGAGTACGGCCTGCTACATATCAAATCGAGCCTATCTCCGGAAGAAGCTGAACAAAACTCCCTATGAGCTGTACAAAGGAAGAAAGCCAAACCTGAGTCATCTACATGTGTTTGGATGTAAGTGTTTCATCCACAACAATGGTAAGGATAACTTGGGAAAATTTGATTCCAAAGCCGACAAAGGTATATTTCTGGGTTATTCTAATAGGAGTAAGGCATTTAGAGTTTTTAATACTCGTACTCGTATTGTTGAAGAATCTGTGCATGTTGTGTTCTGTGAATCTAATGTGTCTTTGGATGATGATGATGTGAAAATACCTTGAAAAATCAATTCTATTCAAAAACCACTCCTGCTTCTATTGAAAGTTCTGAAAAAGTTTTTGAAGTTGATCCTCAAAATAATATAGAAAATCCTGATCAACCTCAACCTAGAGCTTGGAGATTCATAAGGAATCATCCTTTAGACCAAGTTATAGGTGATGTTAATCAAGGTATGAGGACAAGAAGCAACACTTTAAACGAAGTTACATTTTCTGCTTTTATTTCGAAAATCGAACCCTCTAAAATTGATGAAGCCTTTTCAGACAATGATTGGGTGATAGAAATGCAAGAGGAGTTACATCAATTTGATAGGAATCAGGTTTGGGACTTGGTACCTAGGCCTAAGGACCATCCGGTCATCGGCACTAAATGGGTATTCAAGAACAAACGTGATGAATCTGCAATTATAGTCAGAAATAAGGCTAGACTTGTTAACAAACGCTATAATCAGGAAGAAGGAATTGATTACGAGGAAACGTATGCTCCAGTGGTTAGATTGGAGGCAATACACGTACTCTTAGCCTTTTCTTGCATCAAAGAAATCAAACTCTATCAAATGGATGTTAAAAGTGCATTTTTAAATGGTTTTATACAAGAGGAAGTCTATGTAGAACAACCTCCTGGCTTTGAAAATGAACATCATCCTGATCATGTTTATCGTCTCAAAAAGGCATTATATGATCTTAAACAAGCTCCACGAGCTTGGTATGAAAGATTAAGTAAATTCCTTTTAGAGCAAGGATTCATTAGAGGAAAAGCTGACACAACACTCTTTATTAAAAATAACAAGCTTAATGAAATCTTGGTAGTGCAAATATATGTAGATGATATCATTTTTGGTTCTACTAACGAATCTCTGTGTGAAGAATTTTCAAAGAAAATGCAGAGTGAATTCGAAATGTCAATGATGGGTGAATTGAAGTACTTTCTCGGTCTGCAAATCCAACAATGGAAGGATGGAATATTTATTTCACAAACGAAATATCTCCGGGATTTGCTCAAGAAGTTTGGGCTGGAGCATTGCAACGGTGCTGATACACCTATGAGCTCCACCGCTTCTTTAAATGCTGATGAAGAGAAAGGAAAAGATTTCAACATAACCAAATATCGAGGGATGATTGGCTCACTTCTCTACTTGACAGCAAGTAGACCTGATATTCAATTCAGTATGGGCATGTGTGCAAGATTCCAATCTGCACTGAAGGAATCACATACTGAGCATGTGAAGAGGATTTTTCGATATCTCTCAGCTACAAAGGAGCTTGGTCTCTATTTTCCAAAGGGTTAACAAGAATTCCTGGTTGCATACTAAGATTCTAATCACGCTGGTTATAAGACTGATAGAAAGAGCACTAGTGGACAGTGTGAATTTCTTGGAGGTTCACTAGTATCATGGTTTAGCAAGAAACAAACCACCGTGGCTGTATCTTCAACCGAAGCCGAGTATGTTGATGTCTCAAGCTTCTGTGCTCAAGTCTTGTGGCTAAGACAACAATTATCTGACTTGGGAGTTCATTTAAGAGAGATTCCAATCCTTTGTGACAACATTAGCACAATCAGTCTTGCGAAAAATCCAGTACAACACACAAGAACAAAGCACATTGATGTGAGACATCACTTCATCAGAGATCATGTACAAAAGAAAGATATTAAAGTGATGTTCATCCCTACTCATCTTCAACTTGCTGACATCTTCACCAAGCCATTAGCAAAAGAGCAATTTAATTTCATTAGAAGAGAATTGGGAATGGTAAATCCCAATGAGTTGTGAGTATTTCTTTCCATCTTAATGTTAGTTATGGTTTTGATGAATATTTGTTACTAACTTAAGCTTCAGAGTACATAGCAATGTTTTATGCAGGATGTTAAAATCCTGAAGTTTGCTGTCACAAGACGCAAACTCGAGTTTTGTTTTCAAAACTCGAGTTTTATCGGGGTCAGACGCGAAATGAGTTGCTGAGCAAAATGGAAACTTGAGTCATTAAGTGAGTAACTCGAGTTTCAGAGAGACAGAAAGCAAGCTCTGAGTTTTCACGAATAGGAAACTCGAGTCATCAAATGAAAACTCGAGTTTCGGGCAGACAGAGAGGAACACACCTATTGAAGTATCCACAAAACTCGAGTCAGTAAGTGGAAACTCGAGTTTTGGTCGCGGAATTTCAAAAGTTCACAATACACTTTTGAAGTCCAGGTTAGCTTTCGCGCCCTATTTAAACTTGACTATTCATTGTTCATCTAAACTTCCCTCAAAACTCAAGTTTTCCCTAGAGTTTTCTCTGCTCTTTTCGTCTTCCCCATTTCTCTCTTCAATCTTTCTCCCATTTTCGAACCCTAATCCCTCTCTCACCATAAATCGACCATGGCTCGCACAAAAACCGCCAAAGGGGACGCCAATTATGAAGCCTCTACCGAATCGCCATCACCACCTCCTCTCACTCGACCTAGGAGGGTGAAGACTGTCCCAAATCGATTCCACCACGGAGGAGAAAAACGATTCCCTGGTGTTCTGTCATATCATACATCCTCCTCCTCGCCTAAATCTAAAGGTGTCTTGGTTCAAGAACCATCCCAGGCTGAATCCAAACGTGCCTCTGAACCTGTGCACGAAGCCACAGAGGGAAAACAACAAGAAGGTGTACCACCTCAGCCTCGCAAGAAACTACGAACTCTTAGAGGTGAAGGATCATCAAAGGCTGCCTCCAATCCTTTTCAGTCCTCTCAAAATCCAACAACCATTCCGAATGCTCTATCAGAAATCTACCTCCATAACTCGGCTCCTCCAGGTTTCATCACTGAAAGTCATATCATTACTGGTGAGCATGCTGAACATTTCCAAGAAACCTATA
The DNA here is from genome assembly GCA_025563575.1 of Acacia pycnantha. NCBI lineage: Eukaryota > Viridiplantae > Streptophyta > Magnoliopsida > Fabales > Fabaceae > Acacia > Acacia pycnantha. The sequence continues at coordinate 568,253 of JAMWYP010000042.1, read as the reverse complement.
AGAAAAAGTCATTTTGTCCCATAGTTTCCATAGATTTAGACAAGATTAGGGAAACTTGTAATATCTATCTTTCCCCCTGGCTCAAACCCTATGAATCATTCTTGTCTATATCTTCCCAGTATAGTACTAATGTCACTAAGATGTTCTATTTCAATATGGAATGGGACAATTTAGAGGATAAGGACCATAACCTGGTAGAAGAACGAGTTTCTACTCAGGTTAGGGGAGTCAAGTTCACATTGTCTGCCGCTATCCTAAATTCCATTCTGAAAATCTCCAATCCTCCTCCTCCTCCCACAGTTAAATATTCCAACAAAGAGATTTTCGAAATCCTTAGGCCAAATGAACCTATTCCTGACAATCAATTGGTTAATTTATCTTTCACTCCTGTATCTATGCCCCCTCTTCATCGTGTTCTATGGTACATCTACTCTAGGAACATGATTCAAAAAGGTGGAAACTTCACCCATTTTGCTAACAAAGATTATTCCAATTTTGCTATCCTAGTAAATAAAGTTCCTATCAATCTAGGCCATTGGATTTTCCAGGAAATGGTCAATTTCAGATTTTCATCTAGGAAGCCTTCCTATATTCCTTTTCCTTCCCTTGTATCCGTCATCCTCTTCTATCACAAAATCTGGTATGTGGGTGCTCCTGATTCTATGAAATCTCCCACTGTTTTTGGGAAGGCCCAGCTCAACCTCATGAGACTTACATTTGAAGATGAAGGATCAGGCGAATCTCGGGCCCCTTCTCGATCCAGAACTCAGGAAGCTCACTCTGCCCCTCCACAATCATCTATCCCTCCTGATTTTAATACTCGAGTTCAGACCATTGTGGATAAGGCTTTCGATGACATGGCTACTCGGATCCAATTGGAAGTTTCTCGTTTGGTAGCTGAGGTCATGAAGGGCAATTTTGATGTGGTTGATTCCCAGGACGAAATTAAGGCCGATTTGAAAAATATTTCTACCCACATGATTGATCAAGATCCTCAGATGGCTCAGTTGATCGTTGCCCAAGACAGGTTGGATGATAGAGTCAGTGCCCTCCTTAAGAAAATCTCCACTGACTCTACTCCTGGTTTTGGCGCTTCTGGATCAGGAATCAAGCCTGAATTACCTCCTGGCTCACCTTCCTTCACTTTCACCACTCCTATAACACCTTCCTCTGAACCTGTCTCTTCCCCAACCACTGAGATCCTCCATACCCCACTTGCCTCTCCCATCCCAATTCCATCCCCTGCCACCATTGTCAAGATCTCATCGCCTTCCGAGTTTCCTATAGAAACTGGAGTTTTGGTTTCTTTGAAAAGCTTGGTTGCTCTCTGTCTTGTCAAAACTCTAGTTTTCAAAATCAAACTCGAGTTTGCTTTATCTGTGAAAAACTCGAATGCTCTCTGTATGACCAAAACTTGATTTTTCAAACCTTAACTCGAGTTTGCCTTTCTTTATAAAAATTTGAGCACTTCTCTGTCAGGAGAAAACTCGAGTTTTTGTTTTGAAACTCGAGTTTCGGCCTTACAGAGAAGTTTCCAAAGTTTTCAACGAATGAGAAAACTCCAGTTAAGTTTTGGAAACTCGAGTTTTGACCAGGCAGAGAGCTCTGCTAAATTAAACATTTGAAAACTCGAGTTATGATTTGGAAACTCCAGTTTTGAGATTTTGGACTAAAACATAATTTCTCATTAAAAGTCCAAAACTCGAGTTAGTCACTTAATGACTCGAGTTTTGCACTGTTCACTAAGCTTGTCCAAAATGCCAAATCGCGATGTTTGTCTACGAAGGAGAAAACTCGAGTTTGGATTGAAAACTCGAGTTTCGCTCTTTTACTGAAAGAACACTGAAGCATGAAAACTCGAGTTTGGATGAACTGACTTGAGTTTCCATCGCAGAATTTGAATTTCAAGTTGAACGAATTTGAGAATTGTTTGTGTTTGTGTTTATACAGGATTAAATGGAGATTAAGCAAAAATCATAAAGCATGTCAGCACATTAAATGAAGAGTGCAGAAACCTTGCATGCTTTTGGACAAACATTCTCCACACGTTTTGTGAGAATTAATGTTTGCCTTCTACATCCAGCAAACTGCTTCCTCAACGGATTAATAGTCAGAGAGTCAACTCTGAATTTCTGAAAAAGCTGGATCAACCAAAGAGTAGAGAGAGAAGAAGACCAAAACCTTCATTAATCATCCTCTAATCACTCCAACGGTTATCTGAGGATTTATAACGGTCATTTAATGATCTCTACCTATAAATAGAGATGCATTCAAGTCTTCTTAACAACCAACCTGTGCAAGAACGAAAATGATTAAAGTTTCAACTACTCTTTGAGTTTTCTGTTGTAAAGTATCTTTGATACATTTATTCTTCAGTGTTTATCATATCTACCCTTAGAGAGAGTCTTCTTGATTGTAAATCATTTCTTGTAAGTTATCTCAAGTCAAGGGGACTTGGAGATTGGGGTTATTGATTACAACTTGTAAGGGGGAGTAAGTTCTAGAGAGAGAATTACTCTTGAGTGCAGAGTGTGTAATCAATCTTGATAGTGAGAAATCCCAAAGAGTCTAGGGACTAGACGTAGGTCAATTAGTTGGATCGAACCAGTATAAATCTTTGTGTCTTGCTTCTCTTCTCTATACTCTGTTTTAGTTCTACATCTTATCTAAAAAACAGAGCATTCCGAAAAGAATTTGAGAATCCCCAATTCACCCCCCTCTTGGTGATTCAAGCTCCACTTTCACTGAGGATCCGTACACAGACATCGTCCGAAATTGATAGAAAGGTCCACAGAGAATCCCAGGGTTGGTTTAGGAGGAGCATAATGAATGACCACAACCCGCACTCACGAGAATTCAGAGCTCTTGCGCTAGCCCCGCTTGACCACGCCCAAAGATTTACGGCATACAATGTCAATGGTTTTAGGTTTTGCACCGTCTCACGAGATCAGGGATTGCTGACCCAAAACTCTGGTGTATATGGCACGTTTGGGATGAGGAGTTATGCGAGCCACAGTGACGGGAACATGCAGTTCGGTGACGTCCCGTATTATGGAAACCTTCTTGATGTGGTCAGGATAAGTTACCAAGGCCTTTTCACCGTGACGTTGTTCAAGTGTTTGTGGGCGAATACAACAACGTCCAGGGGACTCACGACTGACGACTTAGGCATCACATCAGTGAATTTCTCCCGACCTATTCATAGTGGTCAGTCTGAAGATGACGAGCCGTATATTCTTGCCTCAGATGCCCAGCAGGTTTATTATGTCATCGATGAGAGGCACAAGGATTGGAATATGGTGGTTCACTTAAAGCCTCGGGACCTTTATGATATGGGCGATGGTGATAACGTCGCCTACGATTGTGAGTCGTTCCAGCCCGCCAGCTTTGAAGACTTCTTCCCAGACGACGATGACAATTTACCTATAGTTCGGTACGTTTTTTACATTACGCTTTATGAAATAATAACATTTAACTAAAGTTTTATTTGTGTTCACACATATTCACCTCACATGTAACATTTTATGCAAACTTTCTTTGTAGGGATGATGAAGAAGATTGAGAGAAAAACTTGTGCCTATGCTATAATATGTAATCTTTTTATTACGATTTTTTTAAAAAAGATCCAGAACATTATTTGTAGCGGTTAAATAACTACTACAAACACTACATAAGCGCTACAGATAAAAACCGCTACAAATACGCAGCCTAACCGCTACTAATGGAAACCGCTACAAAAAGTGAGACCTCAACCGCTACAAAATGATGCGCAGATACCACCATAAATACCCCCACCAAACCACATTTTATATGCTTCAGTTTCTTTTCTACACATGTTTTCTCTCCGCCTTCTCTCATATTTTTACGTTTTGTCAAAGAGGTTAATTGTTTGAAGGGGGTAAGTGTCGTTTAACCGGATCAAATCTAATGATTCTTATACTAATGTTTTTTATTTTGCAGTTGAACCGGATATATTTTTCAATTTTCCTTCTACTTCCACATACATTATTCAATCGACTTCTACACATATTTTTTAAACAATGAGTATTATTTTAATTAACTCATTATTAGTTCTTATTATACTTACATATTGTCATTATTTTGCACCTATATAATCACCTTATATATTTAAATATCATATTTTAATATCTTTTATTTTCACTAAAAATATAAATTATTAATAACGCAATATTTACTTAATTACCATGATAAATAATAATTTTTTTCCAGTCATGAATTTGTAGTGGTTACTTAAACCGCTACAAATATTCACACATTTTTCTGGGAAAAGTGGCGGGATTACTTTGTAGCGGTTAACCACCGCTACAAATATTCAAAAGATTTTTTTTTTTTGGTGAAAAAATGGTGGGAATATTTGTAGTGGTTACCAACCGCTACAAATATTCACAAGAACTAAAACTGATGGCGGCAAAACTTTTTTGCCAAAAAATGGCGGGAAAATTTGTAGCGGTTAAGAACCGTGACAAATATTCAAAACAATTAAAACTGATGGCGGCAAAAAAATTTCACAAGCATATTTTGTAGGTCTGCACAAAATCAATTTGTAGCGGTTGAGAAACCGCGACTAACCTCTCAAACCAGACGTTAGCGCAGCTCATGTAGTGTCGGTCAGTGGTAACCGCTATAGATATAGTAGCGGTCTCTAGAATTGTAGTAGCGGTTAAATAAAACCGCTACAAATCAGCTTGCCACGGTGGATTTTGTAGCGGTTATAGTAACCGCTACAAATGTCATTAGTTGCGTCGAAAACCGCTAGAAATACGTCATATTAACCGCAACTAACGATCATTTTTTTTGTAGTGCCCCTCTGATAGAGCGATCAACACCAAAGTGATAGCGCCTTGGGGTCGATTTCATCCTCCTAGGTCGCTGAGGAGGAGGAGGAGGTGGTGGAGACCAAGATTTGGAACCTTCATGGTCTGATTTTTCGTTGTGCGACATATGGGCCAGATGATTTAGAGGCCATTTAGGCTTTGAAGAAATTGGTTGAGAATGGCGAGAGACAGAGATAAGAGAGAATAGCTAGGGAAAAACTAGAGTTTTGAAGAGAGTGTAGACGAACAATGAACAGTCACATTTAAATAAGGCACAAAAACTTCCCTGGATTTCAAGGATGTATTGTGAACCCTTGAACTTCTGCGACCAAAAATCGAGTTTCCAACTTACTAACTCGAGTTTTCATTTTGCTTTATCAGGTGTGTTGTTCTCTGTCCCAAATAAACTCGAGTTTTGATTTCAAAAACTCGAGTTTGCGTCATTCGACAGCAAACATCAGTATTTTAAGCACCATGCATAAAACATTACTAAATACTTCGATGCTTAAGTTAGTATCTAATAATCATCAAAACTATAACTAACATTGGGAGAAGAAATGCTTACAACTCATTGGGATTTACCATTCCCAATTCTCTTATAATGAAATTGAATTGCTCCTTAGCCAATGGTTTGGTGAAGATGTCAGCAAGTTGAAGATGAGTTGGAATGAACATGACTTTGACATCCCTCTTCTGAACATGATCCCTTTTGAAGTGATGTCTCACATCAATATGCTTGGTCCAAGTATGTTGAACTGGATTCTTTGCCAAACTTATTGTGCTTGTGTTGTCACACAATATTGGAATCTACTTCAGATTGATTCCCAAAACAGATAGTTGTTGCTTGAGCCACAGGACTTGAGCACAACAACTAGATGCAGCAATGTACTCAGCTTCAGTTGATGACACAAAGATGGTTGTTTGTTTCTTGTTGAACCAGGAGACAAGTGAGCCACCAAGAAATTGAGATTGGCCACTTGTGCTCTTTCTATCCGTCTTGTAACCAGCATGATCTGAATCTGAGTAAGCCACCAAATGCTCAGGTTGACCTTTGGGAAACCACAACCCAAGAGTCTTAGTGTCAGCAAGGTATCTGAAGATCCTCTTCACATTCTTAGCATGAGATTCCTTGGGAGCAGACTGAAACCTTGCACATATCCCCACACTGAATTGGATGTCTGGGCGACTTGCAGTAAGATAGAGCAATGATCCAATCATTCATCTATATCTTGTAATGTTGAAATTTTTTCCCTCTTCATCAGCATCCAAGGAGGTGGTTGAGCTCATTGGAGTATCAACTCCATTGCATTGGTTCATTCCAAATTTCTTCAACAGATCATTGAGATATTTGGTCTGAGATATGAAGATCCCATTCTTCTTTTGCTTGATTTGCAGACCAAGAAAATAGTTGAGTTCTCCCATCATGGACATCTTAAACTCCCCCTGCATATTCTTAGCAAACTCTTTACACAAAGCATCATTAGAAGCACCAAAAATAATGTCATCAACATAAATTTGGACAATTAAAATTTCACTGAGCTTATTACTCTTTATGAAGAGAGTTGTATCTGCTTTTCCTCTAACAAATCCTTGATTAAGAAGGAATTTGCTTAATCGCTTATACCATGCTCTAGGAGCTTGCTTAAGGCCATAAAGAGTTTTCTTGAGGCGATAAACATGTTCTGGATGATGATCGATTTGAAAACCAGGAGGTTGTTCTACATAAACTTCCTCCTGAATAAAACCATAGAGCTTGAATCCTTTGACACAAGTAAAGGCTAGAAGAACTCTCATGGCTTCCAATCTTGCCACTGGAGCATAAGTTTCTTCATAATCAATTCCTTCTTCTTGATTATAGCCTTTAGCAACCAATCTTGCCTTGTTACAGACAATGATTGTTGACTCATCACGTTTTTTATTGAATACCCATTTAGTGCCAATGACCGGATGGTCCTTAGGCATAGGTACCAATTCTCAAACTTGATTTCTATGAAATTGGTGTAACTCCTCTTGCATTGCTATCACCCAATCATTGTCTGAAAGGGCTTCATCAATCTTAGAGGGCTCAATCTTTGATATAAAGGCAGAAAATGTAACTTCATTCAAAGTTCTTTTTATGGTCCTTACACCTTGATTTACATCACCTATTACTTGCTCCAAAGGATGATTCCTTATGAACTTCCAAGCTCTAGGCTGAGATTGATCAGGGTTTTCTAAATTATTTTGAGGGTCAACCTCGAAAACATTTTCAGGATTTTCAATAGAGGCAAGAGTAGTTTTCAAAAAGAATTAATTTTTGAAAACATTTTCCTCATCATCATCCCTAGATTTATCAGACTTGGATTCACAGAATGCAACATGCATAGATTCTTCAACAATACGAGTACGAACATTAAAGACTCTATAAGCTTTACTTCTATTAGAGTAACCCAGAAATATACCTTCATCCGCCTTGGGATCATATTTTCCCAAATTATCCTTACCATTGTTGTGGATGAAACACTTACATCCAAACACATGCAGATGGGCCACATTTGGTTTTCTTCCCTTATATAGCGCATAGGGAGTCTTGTTCAACTTCTTCCGGAGGTATGCCTGATTTGATATGTAGCAAGCCGTACTCATTGCATCAGCCCAAAATACTTGAGAAGTGCTATTCTCATTTAACATAGCTCTTTCTATCTCGGTGAGGACTCGATTCTTTCTCTCCACAACACCATTCTGTTGAGGAGTCCTCGGGGCTGAGAAGTTGTGATCGATTCCCATATTGTCACAAAACTCAGCAAAGGCATGATTTTTGAATTCTCCTTCAAGATCAGTCCGGATTCCTGAAATAATGAAACCTTTCTCATTTTTGACCTTCTTGGCAAAAACAAAAAAACTGATCAAATGTTTCATCTTTAGAGGATAAAAATATGGTCCAAGCAAATATAGGGAAATCATCAACTATGACCAAAGTATAACGATTGTCACCAAGGCTTCTTACTCTAGCTGGTCCAACTAGATCCATATGAAGTAGTTGGAGAGGTCTATTAGTTGAAATCTCATTTTTAGACTTGAAAGATGATTTGGTTTGTTTTCCTTTTTGACAAGAATCACAAATCATATCGTTTTTAAAACGAAGTTTTGGAACACCAATTACCAAATCCTTTTTAAGTAATCTGTCAAGTTGAATCATATTGACATGAGCTAATCGCTTGTGCCATAGCCAACTGTCATCCAAATTACTAACAAAACATTTTTCAAAAGCATAACCATTTCTAGAAAGATTGAGTGTATAACAGTTTCCTTCACTAGGGGCCCTAAACAAGGCTTTTGATTTTACATTTTCTAAAGAGAGAATATCCTTATTTACAATCAAGCACTCCTCAGAATCAAACATAACTAAGTTACCTTTATCAGTACTTTGGCTTACACTGAGGAAATTGTGACAAAGTCCTTCTACAAGGTAGACATCTTTGATTTGTGGTCCTTCATTGTTTCCAATTTCTCCAATACCAGCAATCTTTCCAGATTGATTTCCACCAAATGTCACTTTGCCACCATCCTTGGGCTTGATTGAAGCAAATTTGGATTGATCTCCCGTCATGTGTCTAGAGCATCCACTATCAATGTACCACTTGTTGATTTTGATGCTCTTAGACAAACCTGAAAAACACAACCAATCAGGTCTTAGGTACCCATCTTTTCTTGGGTTCTTTGGGGTTAGTTTATGTCTTAGGAACCTTGTAGGATCCCTTAAGCACCCATTGATAATTTCCTATCGGTTTACTCCTTCTTTCCTTTTTATGAAAACAAGAAGAAGTATTATGATCTTTACGATTGCAATAATTGCAATGAGCAAAATGATTTGAAGAATGAACAGATTTTCTAAAATAGTTCATATAAGATTTTTCTCCAAATTTCTTTTTGCCTTTCTTTTTATCAAAATCAGGTTTGTAACCAATTCCTGATCTGTCATTTGTAAATCTTTGCTTTTTCAAAATGATATTGAGCATATCACTTCCTCTAGTGGATTTTATTGTATAATAGAACAGAAGCTTACACTTCAAGTGCAATTTGGAATGGATCAAGAAGTTCCCAGCTTTGTGGCTAGGCTCAATGGAGCTCCTTACCATAAAGGCTCAAGGGGTATGTAGCTTTGAGTAAGACTTGATAGAGAAGGAAATATTACATCTATAGTACGCTATAAGCAACCTAACGAGAAAGAGCAGATGATATACTATAGATTTAACCCCTCATTCTCTATCAACTCTTCTCGAGATTGCGTACCCCTTGAAACCTTTACAATAGGGAGTTCCATTGAACCTAGCCATATAGCCAGGAATGTCTTGATCCATCCCAAATTGCACTCTATATGTTAGCTTCTGTAATATACAATTTTGTGTACAATTTTGTTCTGTATGGATGCAAGGGGATATCAAGAGGAGAATCCCAATTTGTTTTTTAAAAAATCCTCCAAAGTTAATGGTTCTTACATAAAAACCGTTTTATATTTGTGCACTATATATGACGGTTGTTTCATTAAACCCGTTAGCATCTATATCAAATAAATAACGGTTGCAATTTAATGACCGTTACTTATGCTAAACTTTATATAGTGGTTATTTTGAAAGCACCATTATATATATTAAAAAGTTTAGAATATTTGTTCACTTATAACAATTATTTATTGTGCCAACATTACAGTATATATAACGGTTGTTTATGTGAACTTGTTTTATTATTCATGACAAAATTGTGCACATCATGGCCTCACTACATCTCAATAAACAATGATTGTTATACTAGAACCGTTATAATAGATTCAGAATAAATCACAGTTCAGAAGTGTAATGTAAATTTACCGAGCAAATATAGTGCTAGTATATAGATGGTTCAGAACCATGATGTATGGCAGTTAATAACCGTCATATATCACGATTTCTGTAGTTGTGTTTGTTTACTTAATTTCAAGCATTTTAGTATATGTAATTATATTTAATATGAATGGAAGCATGATATTTTATATTTTTGTTATATATGATTTGTTTTGATTATGTTAAATATAGATGTCAAATATTAAGAACAAAAAGTTTGCATAATATATTTATCTTCTACTTTGACTAACTATTATATTTAATGTGAAATTGTAGATTAGTTCAGCAAAGAAAGAAGATGTCAAGTTGGATAATGAATAAAAGGAAGAATATGAAGGATTAAAGAAAGAAGAACTCACATCTTAATAGTCAAGAAAAGGAAGAAGATGTCAAGTTGAAGAAGTACGGAGAATGATCAAGATGAAGAATAAAAAGATATTGAAGAATGAAGCTATCAAATAGAAGGAGAGAAAGTAAAGAAAAGAAAGAAGATATATAATTGGATTATTGTGAATGATCAAATGGAAGAACAAATGAGATTGAGGAAAAAAGTTATCAAATATGTGAGAGAAAGTTAAGAAAAGAGAGAAGATATTGAGTTGGATTATTGAGAATAATCAATAAAAACAAGAGAAGAGATTGAAGAAAGAACAACTTGCAATATCTAATAAGAATATCAAGATTTAAGTTCTTAGATTTGATATTTGAGGTCTCCATGCTCAATTGGATGTTGAAATGGCTCAATTTGAAGTTACAATGCCTTATATGGAAGTTATACCATCACTCTAGTGACACCTCTAGAGATGATTTTTTTATGACACTCGAGTGAGCACTCGAATGATGCCCACTCTGTCATGCTCTGTTTTTCTTTAGCATGACAAAGGCTTAGTATTTTGGACATATCTCTCAAACCAAAACTTCAATTGGGATGAAATTTGTTTCATATGAAACCATACTCCGAATTCAATTCAATGAAAACGAGATCAAGCTTAAAACATAAAATATAAAATAGATATGAATTTTGAAACTTGGTGCTCAAAATTCACACGTTGTTCTAGGCCAACATTCACTCTTTGGATCATAACTTTTGGAAGACAATTCATTTTGGACTACAAAATTATTACATATAAGACTAGACTCAAGAGTTGTTTTCAAAACTCCATGATCAACTCAAATAAAGTTCAGATGAAAGAGATATGAATTTTGGATGCTGTCGCTAGAATATACATCTTATTCCAAACCAGCAGCTTGCAACTCATAACTTTCAGAATATAACGCATTTTGAACTGGTTATCGTTGCATTAGCAAGTAGATTTAAAGTGATTTTCGAGGATAGATCATTTTCTAAATTTGGAGTCATCATGAGTCTATCACTTGTAAGATCACTCCAGTGACATGAAAATGATGAAGATCACTTCCAGTCCAACATCAGGTGATGTATTGTTCCTTTGAAAAAGTCTAAGAGATCACTTGAGTGAGAACTCAAGTGATGACCTATCATTGGTAGGATCACTCAATGATATGAAAGTGATGCACTCACTTCCAATGATGAATCACCGTTTCGGATTTCAGATTCTCTTCCAAACTCCTAGAAACTTTGATTATATATTGTTCCTAATCATTACTAATCAAGTTTATATAAATATTACAAGTGACTAAACATTGATTAGAGCTCAATGATCAAAATTACTTTTTGTATCAGAAGCTTTAATAGCTACTTCCAATGATCATAACTCAATGGTCAAATGCCCATGATCAACTATAAATCGAAGCATCATTCAAAACTGAAAAGTAGAGTGAGCTTGTGTTCTTTTGACTGTCAAAATGCCAAAATTTACTCTAAATATAGATTATTTGTATTGTACTTCAGTGTCCATCTTAATTCACTTATAAAAAAAAGATTAGTTGTAGTCTTTTTATCATCAAGAGAGATTGTATTCTTACGATTTGTAAGGGGGAGTTGTTATCTTCGTGAAAGGAGATTGTAGTGGCTTCACAAGTGTCTGAATTAAACTTGTGAGATTTTGTGGTTATCAAGTACCCTATTTAAACTTGAGGGAGATGGTGGATTGAAATCTCAGGAAGAGCCTGTAGGCTAAACATAGGTCATCAAGGATTGGACCGAAACAGGATAAATCACAACTTGCGTATTCTCTTCCCTTATCTCTTATGTTTCCAGCATAAATGATTTAGATATTTGAGTATGCATTTCCAATTCATTAAATTTATAATCAATATTACTTATTACTTTCTCTAAAATGCAAAAAGTATTTTAAAGCTTTTATCTTACATCCAATTCACCCCCTCTTGGGTGTCAATCGGTGGTAAAAAATTTTACTTTTAACGATATTATAATTATTGGTGATCAGATATAACTATCATGACATTTGCGTTTGTGAGGGGTTGGATTAATAAGGAGGAATTTGTATGGTGAATTATTTTACCATGTGGTATGCATCAGTCAGTGCACAATGGGTGGCACTTGTCAGGGCTCTTTCTTCCATGTTTTCCTTTGGTCAAGATTGCATTAGAGCTGTGGAACATGTGACTCCTTCTTAGTTTTGTTCTTTTAAGGAGGGGAGCCATAGTCCAAACTTAAACTCTACACATTTAGCTGGTTGCATCTTAAGCATTGATGAGCTTAAGACACTCTAGCCAAATGAATGAGTTTCTGCTAGATTATGTGTTAGCTTATGACTTTGGTCAATGGAATAAGGATGGACAATGATATAAAAGAGATTGCATATTGCATAATTGTATATTCATATATGTATGTATGTATGTATGTATGTATGTATGTATGTATGTATGTATGTATGTATGTATGTATGTATGTATGTATGTATGTATGTATGTATGTATGTATGTATGTATGTATGTATGTATGTATGTATGTATGTATGTATGTATGTATGTATGTATGTATGTACGTACGTACGTACGTACGTACGTACGTACGTACGTATGTATGTATGTATGTATAATTTTCAGTAGTTATTGAGATGTGGAATCTCATCCCTCTATATTAACATTATGTATAATTTTCAGTAGTTATTGAGATGTGGAATCTCATCCCTCTATATTAACATTTTAAGGTGAATTTCTAGTAGAAATCAAGGGAAGACATAAAGTGAGACTTATAGGCTCGGTTGGGCTCCTTATGCATCTTTATTTTCAGTAGTTATTGAGATGTAGAATCTCATCCCTCTATATTAACCTTTTAAGGTGAATTTCTAGTAGAAATCAAGGGAAGACATAAAGTGAGCCTTATAGGCTCGGTTGGGCTCCTTATGCATCTTTATACCACTTTATATTAAATTGCTATGACACTAGGATTATTTTAAATGTTAGTGTGAAGCTAAACCTTTGACCTCATATTTGAAATACATTATGGGTTCATAAATGATACTACCTCCGTCCCTAATTATAAGAGCAATTTAACCGATTTTGGGAGAATTAAGGAAAGGAGTTAAATTAGTTAATTTTACTCATTTTCCTAAAATGTCCTTATATAAATTTAAAATGATACAAGTTGCCCTAATTATAAGTATTTCTAATTTATCTTACGTTAGATATCCATGACATATTAGTTTATATATGTATATTAGTTGCTTTTTCCATGTGTATACATATAGATCTAATTTTCTTTCCACACGCTTTCTAATTGAAATAATGGTCTTACTATATAAACATATATGTGTGTATATATATGTGTATACATATAGATCTATCTACATACAAAGAGACACACACCCATATATCTACACACACACACACATGTTTATATATGTGTGTGTGTGTTCACACATATATATCTACACATATATATATTGACACACATAAACACAAATATACATATATATGTAAACACACATATATAATATAATGCTCCTAATAATAAGTATAAATAGGGGTATTATAGGAAAAAATTGACAAAATTTAAAACTTGCTCTTATAATTAGGACCAAAACCAACTCCAAAATTTACTCCTATAATTAGGGACGGAGGGAGTATTAAACAAATTGAATTGAATGTAGGGTATGTTGGAAATTATGCCCTAGGGGCAAGTCATTGTACTTTAAACGTCATCAATATTTAAAGTATTTCTCCTTTTGTTATCATATTATTTGCATGTTTGTTATGATAACTGTATCCTTGGACATATCATATAGATTGTCCTAAATGTCCCTGGTCGGTCATCTATGCGGGAGCAAAGATAAAATAAGACCGGTATGACTTTGATGAGTATGGAGATACGAATCAAAGTCATAGGCACTTGTAAGAGTACAAGGTCCTAGATCGATCCACTATGAAAAAGCTGCATGGATTTAGTCATAAGCTTATCTCATGTATAGCCGCGTCACAACGCCCTTTGAATTGAGATCATCATGGATTCCTACATGAGAGTTGCTGATCTTTGACCTAGTCAAAAGTCACCTTTGACCGGGTGATGATAAAGGCTTGGATTGGGATCAGTGGTTTTCATGCAGAGGAATGTGAATGGTCAAGATGGAATTTGTCCATCACATTTGTAGATAGATAATACTGGGCCCCTCGATGAGTGAGTCTGAGAAATGTGTGGTCATACTACGACGGAAAGGAGTTTCCATTTCGATTGTTAGACTACTCAAGAATCGAGAAAGTAATGGTCAAGAACAGGAAGTTGACATTATCCATGCCTCATCCTTGACCAAGTTATCGCGTGACAAAAGGGACGTGACATGGTTGTATGATAGGTTGTATCGTATCATCGATCCCCATATGAATTGGGTAGTCGCAATGTCTTGCTAGAGGCCGCTTGCGACTTGTGGGCTGGTACAATATTGGCCCATTGCCAATCTCATGCGGGCCTGCAGGGTCGCACATAAGAATAGCCCAACACGAGCAATAGTGTCCAGATTGATTGAATCTTAGATATGTCTAAGATCTAATGAATACCAACACGAGCAATAGTGTCCAGATTGATTGAATCTTAGATATGTCTAAGATCTAATGAATACAACATTTAATCTAGGATGGATACATACACACATACACACATACACACATACACACATACACACATACACACATACACACATACACACATACACACATACACACATACACACATACACACATACACACATACACACATACACACACACACACACACACACACACACACACACACACACACACACACACACACACACACACACACACACACACACACACACATACATACATACATACATACATACATACATACATACATACATACATACATACATACATACATACATACATACATACATACATACATACATACATACATACATACATACATACATACATACATACATACATACATACATACATACATACATACATACATACATACATACATACATACATACATACATACATACATACATACATACATACATACATACATACATACATACATACATAAAATTTCAAAATTAAATAATAATAATATTATTTAATAATGATATTATTATATATAATATTTGTTTTGTATTTAATTTATTTGATAAATTAAATATTTAAAACAAATAGAGATATTGTATCTCAGATTTAATTTTCGAATAAAGATGTAGTATCTCATATTTAATTGAGTTGAGATATAGTATCTCAGATTTAATTAAATAGATAGATATCATATCTCAGATTTGATTTATAGAAATAAATTAAATCAAGAGGCTTTTAATGTGGATTAATTAAATATATTAGATTAGATCTGTTGGACAGATTTTATTACTATATTTAATCCAAATTCGAAATTCAAGGACTAATTGATATTAGTCTTGAATATTTTAATACGGCCCAATTAGGGTTTTAGAAACTCTATAAATAGATATTGATCTAAGTTGTATGGTAACAAACGAACTAACAAGCCTCAAAAGAAATCCTAGAAAGGAAAACGAGAGACACAAAAGTAAGAAGGCGCTAGCACGCAGCTGTACGTGTTGAAGAGTTGTTCGGTGTGGATATCGGTAGAGGGAGTGGATTCGTAGAGTCGGCTCCTAGAGATTGATCGAACAAGAAGGTGTTAGCCCACATATTTGAAAAGGTCGCTCATGAGTTGATTGAACAAGAAGGTGTTAGCCCACGTGTTCGAGAAAGGACGCATACAAGTTTGTATAGGTACGATTTCTCTAACGAACCTTGATTTAAATGCTGTTGATAGATCCTCTCTATGGGATTCGTAAAATTTTAATGGATGAGAATCATTCCGCTGCGTGTACGGATCCTAACAAGGTATACATGTTTAGATGAGGTGTTACACTTGATATCTGTTCTCTAGGCAAGATGTGCAAATGATTCGCTTTGGTTGAAGTCTCCCTTTTAGTTCTTGAAATCACCATCTCATCGACTTGGGTCACGAGCACCAATGAATGAAGGAAAGGTTAAGATGGTGAAGGAGAAAAGACAAAACCCACAAGCGATGTCTTACTCAAACGCTAATGTCTAGGAACAAAGGCTAGGGAGAGTGATTAAGATATTGAGAGATGGTGGTGAGAGGTTGGAATGAGCTTAAGCTTTGAGATTGTTGCGTCATTCCACAAGGAAGAATCATCAGAAGAGAGGAGAAGGGCTGTGAAATGAATGATTAGTGATTTGGGGGTCATGACTCACAAAGCGTTGAAGATAAAAATTGAAAACAAAAAACACCAACCATGTTTTCTTTCATTTATGTTTTGGGTTAAAGTTAAGGTGTAAATTTACTTTGGAAGTTTTCATTAAGAAGTAATGTTATCCCAAAAGTCTTTTTAGGGTCGATGTTGTCCCAGAAGTGTTAAAATGGAGTAATATGGCCTTTCATCATGAAAAAGTTAATAGTTAACATCAATTTTTTAACGGTCAATGTTAGTTTTATAATAGATAGGGAAACATTACTATGTTTTGAAACTTCTGATGCAAAATTGAAATGGAAAAATGTTACACCCCTACTGGCCTCGCCCTTTCGGGTATTGGGTTAGAGGGATTCCTTTTAATTATTGGGTGGTTACTAGTCCACTTAATTATATATCAGAACACGTGCAACAGAGTATATGAACGGTTTGGACAAACTATTGTACTGGTAAAAGTGTAAATAACCAAAAAGTAAAAGTTGCTGAAGGGTTAAGGGTACAGCTATCCAAAGATAAAATACCAAAACATAGATACAGTCATCCCAAATATAAATACAAAATATATAGGGAATTCCCTATTCTTCAATCTGCTCCAATATGCCATACCTTTCCAAAAAGGTACTTCTATCTCAAGCACGATCCCCTGAAAACTCAGATCTATCTAGAGTTCAAAAATGAACCCCAGAGTAACTATCAATACTCACGTACTATATGTGTATAGTGTATGCATGCAACCATGACATATAAATCACAGATGAAATGCCAAATATACCATATATGAAAATAGAAACATGCAGTAACCAATCATCCCACACCATCAAGCTACCTTACCAAGGAAAGCCTCAGATTTACCGAAATCACAAACCTCGCACCGTCGAGCTGCCTGAACTAGGCCAGCCCCAGATTTACCGGAATTACGAACCGTCAAGCCACCACTCAAGGCAAGCCCCAGATTAATCCTCAGCGCTAGGAACATAATAGTTAGGGACTCGAACCCCAACATGCTCTGTATGCATATTTGGCAAAAACATACAAACACACATGGCAAACAAACATACAACAAACACATAAAAAGTACTTGAGTAAACCAGTTACTACCTGTGGATTATTCACCAACTTAAATTTGTATGGTGCCTATTAGTCCTCCCAAATATTCTTCATCCTTAAATAACACTAAAATACCTTATTTTTAGTATTTCCAAAAATACCCTTACATTTTTTTATCAAAACCGAGCCCTATGTCATATTTCCAAAAAATTCAGTAATTTTGGCCCATCTTCAAACATTTTTAATAAATTCCAAAAAAATTATTTTAACACAAAACCAACGGAATCTGAACCCTTAGGATATACTCCCTATGGTCATTATTATAAGGCACCAACTAACAAATTTATTTTGTCCTTTTTATAAGGCACTTGCTTGTTCCCAATAAGCAATGATTATTTTTTTCCATGTCTACCCCTAATTAATAAAGGTAGTGAGTGAGAGTAATAATTAATATAATATTAGAATTTAGTGCAATTAGTAGGGGTAATATTGAAAATTATTTAGATTCTAGGACAACTTTATTGACTTTAACTACTTTTATTGGTTTGTGAGAAAAGTTAGTTGATGCCTTATAATAAGGACCAGAGGGAGTATTAGTTATAGGAAAAATACTTTCAAAGTCCAAAAGGGTTCATATTTTGGCGTGTAGCCCAAACTTTATCCTCTGGTTAGACAAATCCTGTAGCTTCTAGAGCTATTTTCAAAAAATAATTTCTCCCAGATTAAAGATAAAAAATGGTGTTGAATAATATATCAAAATGATGCCCCATATGTATAATTTAATCTTGTAAAATTTTAGCTCAAACTGATTTCCTTTACTATTTTCAAAACTAAGTTGAAGCTTCGCTGCCTAGAATCCCAGAATCTGGTAGCAAGCTTTACCCTTGGGTTTTTGGTGTTTCTGAGTTCGTGTACCATAACCATGACCTAACCCCATGAAAAGTAAAATTTTAAACTCATTGGAACCCTTAAAAATACTAAAATCAGATCACAACACCAGGCTCTAACCATGAGAACGGAACCCTAACTAGGACCTTCAAAGAGTTAGGTTTTCGGTGTTTACTTGAAATCGAAAGTAGGCTTGGTGTTCTTTCTCTTTCTTCTTGGTGTGGACACTTAACTGATCTATCCTCTCCCTCTTGCTGAACATGCCTTAGGGCAGCTAAGAATGAGAAATTAGTCTCTTTATAAAATAGCTAAAATGATCAGGTGCATTATTTTATCCAGTTCATGCTTTTGTCCACTGGTTAATAGCTTGTATCAAGGTTTTCTTGACTTAATTCCCAAGAATCTCTAGAGTCTTCCAAATGGGAAGATGTGGCGCCTCCCTATCCTTAGAAATCATATTTTTTACTTTTCAAAATGGGCAAATTACCTATTTTGGCCCAAAACACCCTTTTATCCTGTGGTTAAAAGTTTGCACCCTGGTTATTAGCTTGATTTTTCTTTTCTTTTTCTCCAAGTAAATTTTAGATATTTAGGGGGCATACGTGGCACCTACTGGGCCCCACAAGATCTGATCCCTTAGCTTTATCCACCTTTTCACTTTATCCAGTTCACCCTTTTATCCACTGGTCCTTGTAGTACACCGCCGGTTAAAAAGGTGTTCCCTTTTCTACTTTTCTTCAAATTTTCAAATCTTTTTCCCTGATTGGGCCTACATATGTGGCACCATTTTGGACCCTCATATGGCCCCACATTTGCCTCATTAAAGCCAAAAGGAAGCCCCTAATTGGTCCTTATCAATCTCCTTTCTACCGGTTAACCTCCTTTGGGACCTGTACTTTGTGTTTGGGCTTAAGTACAAATAAAATCATTTTGATTTTCTTTCTCTCCTCTCATGTGGACGAAATTGCATCCTTAATGGGTAAGGATTTGACTTTTCTACCCCTGTAATCATTACTTACCCGCAGTAACACGTGTCCGTAAGTAATTATTATTGTTGGATATGATTAGTTTTGATGATGTCTTATATAGATGTCATTCTTAAGAGCAAAAAGCTTGCATACTACATTTATCTTCTACTTTGACTAATTCTTATATTTAATGTAGAAGTGAATTTTAAATAATCAAGAATGATCAAGAATGGAGATTGAAGAAAGAAGAACTTGTTAAATATTATGAGAATATATATATTCAAGTCTCTATGATCAAACAGAAATTGGAACGGCTCAATTCGGAGTTAAAATAAGGAAGTTCAAGCTTCCCGATGAATAGTAGTTTGCTACAGTGCATTGCTACAGTTCCAGCTCCTTTTCTCACATAAATAGGGTCTTGCTCGAGCACAAAAATGCCATACTCGAGTAGAGAAAATCTGGTGCTCGAGCAACATCGTTTTTCAGCACTTTGTTCGACTCTATTTCACATCTCACTCGGGCGACGTCTGGTAATTCAATGATATCTCCCAAACCAAAGATCCAAGTGAGGTGAAACCAATTTTGTTTGAAAATAGACTCCCAATGCGTCATTTTTACAAAAATTCAAGCCCAAAATATTTCATATGTGAGAGCTATGAATTTTACAAGTTGCCACATCAATCGACGTCACACTGTAGACCCAGCTTCAGTAATTTGAGTGTATCTCACAAACAAAAAATCTAAATGAGCTGAAACCAGTGCTATTGGAAACTAGACTTAAATACCTTTTCAAAAACATCAAGAGGATGAAAAAAAAGATCAATTGAAGGAGATATAATGTTTTAAAGTTGACGATCTGTTCAGGATGTTGCAAAAATGTTGGTCAAGATCAACCTTCATTCATCTAATGACAACGGACAAAATACAGTGAGTTTAGAGCTGATTCTTCTTGCATTGGAATGAAGACTTAAAGAAATTTATGAGCATGGGTAGTTTGCCAAATTTGAGCTATATCAAAGACGTTGCGCTCATTGGAATTTGACTATTGTGCTGCAAATATTCTTGTTTCTTGAAAGTCTCTACATTCTGGAAGTTGAGCTTTGTACTGGAGAGTATTATGCTTATTTACGCATGGTCAGAAGCCTCAAAGATAGAAGTGTACTCGAGAAAGGAATTATTTGTGCCCAGGCATGGTCGAGCTAGAATGAAGAATGCTCTCTATTGTAATATCCTGAATTTTGCACCCTGAGAATTGAGAATAAGACTAAAGTAGGCAGACGACTAAGCCCAGTTCAGGAAGAGTCTCAAGAATGGAAAGAGATAAGAAGCCTCTCAGGGATTAAGTAACTGGGCTATACAGGTCATCGGACCTAATGTGTATAAACCGTGGAATTAAAGTGTCAGTGGAAAAAGGGGAACAAAAGACCCATACGGTATTAATTTGGTTGGAAAAGATGCCACCTAACTATGTCCTAAGGTATAGGAAAATTAGTTGAGTGAAAATATGCCGGTATAAGTAAGTATACAACATTGTTAAGGCAATCAGGGAAGCCCTGCGTTTTTTAAGATAAGGAGTCAGTGTAATCACTGTTGGAGCACATGTGTCGCTACGGGATGGAAAAGCAAAAAGTAAGTAATGATTATAGGCATAAAATAGTCAAATCCTTACCCCTTAAGCATTGAATTTCATCCACCCAAGAGAGAGAGGTAAAATTCAGATGACTTTACCCATACTTAGGCCCAAACACAAAATGAGGGTCCCACAGGTGATTAACCGGTAGAAAAGGAACCGATAGGGACCAATTAGGGGCTTCTTTTGGACTGAATGGGACAAGTGTGGGGCCACTTTGGGAATTCAAGGAGGCGCCACCTAGGTATGGATAATCAGAGGAAAAAATCTGAAAATTTGAAGAAAAGTACAAAGGAAAGCACCCGGTTGACTAGCAGGGACCAGCAAAGACCAGTAGAAGGAGATTGGACTGAATAAAGTGGAAAATTTAGATATAATGGATGAAGGAATATTTTGTGGGCCCAAGTGACGCCACCCAGCCCCCATAATTATTAAAAATCTGATTGAAGAAAAAGAAAGAGCAAAATCAGTCCAAAAGTCAAGTGCGGGACCCACTTTCTGGATAAAAAGGGAATAAATCAGATAAATTGGGAAAAATAAAATAAAAATCATGGGATCTGATTTTTGGGCCCAAAATGGCACCACATGGCTCTAAGAAGTGTCTAAAAAACTTGGGGGAAAATAAAAGAATAATAAAGAAGTTCTAGGCCAAAATTGGTAATTTTCATAAATTCCGGGCCAAAGTAGGTAATTTTCTCCAAATGAAAAGTAAAAATCTAGATATTTTCCATGGGGATGCGCCACCTTTCCAGAACCTAGAATCCTCTGGATTTTCTTGTGGATAAATTCAAAGAGTCAGATGAATTTTACTAATTACTGGATAGGGTTTTACTCCAGTTATTCCGGACTAATCAGTTACTTTTACCATTATTAAATACACATGCTCTCTCTCTCCTAAACCATGAAATAGAAAGAAATTTCAGAGTAAAGAGAGAAGGTTTAAGCCAAGTTTCCATAGCCAAAGCAAGGTCCAAGCTCCAAGGATCATCAATCAAACTTTCGATTCTGGTAAACACCGAAAACCCGAACCTTTGCTACATAAGCTTGTAATTTTCGTGCAAGGGGTTTGGATATGGTGTTGCAATATGATTTTGGGGTTTTTTTATGGTCTCAAAGTGTTGAAAAAGTGATTTTGTGTGGGGTTAATCTATGTTTTAAGTTTCTGAACTCAAAAACACCAAGAACAAGCTTATTTGTCGATTCTGGAAATTCTGGCAGCAAACCTTCAAAGGAGTTTTAAAAATAGTAAATGAACTTTTTTTGAGATGATATTTTACAGGGAGAAATCAGATATCTTAAGGTTCACCATGATGTATAATTTTGTATTATTTGGATTTTTATACTAAGAGATAAAAATTGCTAAAGTTGAACCAGGAAGCAACCAGGAGAATCTGGACCAGAGGGTGATAAATTGGATACACGCTAAAATATGTGTACTTTTGGTCTCTGGGAATATTTTTCCTGAAATATATACATTTTAATGGTTCAAATGGCGTTGGTTTCATGCAAAAATTAGTTTTTTTGGAATTTATTAAAAATCTTGGAAGTTGGGCCAAATTCACAGAATTTTTGGAAAACTCTGTATGGGCTCGGTTTTGACAAAAGAATTGTAAGGGTATTTTTGGAAAATGCTAAAATGAGGATTTTGGTGTTGTTTAGGGCTGAACCACACTTAAGGGACCTAGTGGGCCCAATAAAATTGTAAGATGGTACAACCCCCACCAGATAGTAACCACTTTACTCTGGCACTTTTATGTGTTTTGTAGTATGTTTTGCTTGCCATATGTGTTTTTGTTTGTGTTGACCAAATATGCATACAGAATAATGTTTGTGATTGTATTCCTAGCGCTGAGGATGCATGCCAGGGTCTGCCTATGAGGCGGCTCAATGGAGTCGGGCTTGTGATTCCGGTAATTCCGGGACCTGTCTTGGTATGGAGCCCAACGGTTCGAAGACGTGTTGTTGTATGTGTATCTGTTTGCATATGTAGTATATTTGGTATGTTATTTGTACTTACATGGTTGCATACATACGCCTTACAAATTTAGTGCATGAGTATTGATGGTTACTCTGGGGGCCGTTATCAGACTCTAGACTCTTTTGTAGCTACAGGGGGTCGTGCTTGAGAAGAAGTACCTACTTGGAGAGGTAGGGCTCATGGTGCAGATGAAGAATAGGGAATGCCCTATTGTTTTGTATTTTTATGTTTTTGGGATGACCGTATATTATTGGTATTTACTTTTGGATGACTATACCCTTAACCCTTCGGGGACTTTTACTTTCTGTTCATTTTACTTTTACCAGTACAGTAGTTGTTCGAACCGGTCATATGCTCTGTTGCACGTACTCTGATGTATAATTAAATGGACCAATATCTAAGGAAAGATAACAGTTTAAAAGGGATCCCTCTAGCCCGCCACCTGAAAGGGCGAGGCCAGTAGGGGTGTAATATCTGTCAAGCTGCTACTCGAGCAACAGGTAAGTAATGCTCGAGCAGAGGTAAACCTATACTAGAGCGCTATGGCTAAAGTAACGTTCTTTCTTCTCTGTGTACCTGATGCTCGAGCAAGTTCTCAGGTTCACTCGAGCAGCCTACTCAAGCATAATGTAAATGCTACCGAGCACCAGCAACAAACACTTCTGTTAAATCTGTATCAGTAAGGAATTCGATGTTCCTCGAACAATAGAAACTTAGTGCTCGAGCATGGGCTCGATATTTCTCGAGCATGAGTGATTTTCACTTCTGTAAAGGCAATTTTCTCACGTCTGCTCAAGCAACTAAGACCACCTACTCGAGCATGGTTCATCATCTCTCAGAACGCTTCATTGCATCATTAATCTCTGTCTTAATCATACTGGGTTATTTTCTATTTATTCTTAATCTCACTCAAACTCATTTATATCATATCTAATCATTTTCTTGAGTGGATTTCAGTTGATTAACCATGTTTAAATTGAGATTAGCCGAAGAGCCGTTGGTTGTGTCAGAAGCATTAAATGCAACTCAGAAACAGAGCCAACAAACAGAATGAAACCTCGTAGCAGACGAAATCATTCCTTCGAGGCATACTTATTCTGGCAATTATTCTAAGTCAACTTTTGCACAAGTACATCGACGGCGAACACATTAATGAAGCAACGGTCAACTGTACTCAATGGAATTCATCTGTACTTAATGGAAGTTTGAAGAGCTTCAACGGCTACTTCCAATGGACATTCAACGATCATATTCTAAAGGGGAAGAATTGCTCAACGGTCAAATGCTTTTCAATAACTATAAAAGGAGAAGGATTCAAAATAGACGTAGATATACGAGCTTGCACTGTCGAAATGATGATATTCTGAATCCAACATTTATCTCATACACTCTATGTTCTCAATGCTTATATAGCTAATCATTGAGAGTGAAATGATTGGCATTGTACTTCAGTGTTTATTCATTCACTTCTAAGAGAGAAGATATATTGTAAACACTTTATCTGAGAGTTACTCAAGATTGGGTGATCTTGAGTGGGAAATCCATTGTATTGATTACAGCTTGTAAGGGGGAGTGATCCTAGTGAGAGGATTACTTTGAGTACGAAGTGTGTAATCAAATGGGTGTATAGATAACAACTTGTAAGGGGAGTGAATCCTAGTAAGAGGATTACTTCCAGTACAGAGCGTGTAATCAAGTTGTATAAGCTTCTCTTGTGCCCAGATTAAACAAAAGGATAGTGGATTGAAAATCTCAAGTGGAGCTTGGGGACTGGACGTAGGTCAAGGATTGGGCCGAACCAGTAAAACTGCTTTCAATAAGTTTCGAAAAGATTTTCAAAGTTATCCAAAGTTTTATCAGACACCCAATTCACCCCGCTCTTGAGTGATAGTCAGGTCTAACAATTACAATTTACTTTTTATCTCCAAAACGCAGGTCATACTCGGCTGCTCTGAAAATGCCATATGCTTACTTATACTGGCATATTTTCACCTAGCTAATTGTCCTATACCTTAAGACATAGTTAGGTGGCATATTTTCCAACTGAATTTATACCGTATAGGTCTTCTGTGCCCCTTTTCCATTGGCACTTTAATTCCATGGTTTATACATACTAGGTCCACTGACCTGTATAGCCGAGTTACTTAGTCCCTAAGAGGCTTCCTGTCTCTCATCATTCTTGGGACTCTACCCAAACCAGGCTTAGTCGTCTGCTTACTTTAGGCTTATTCTTCAAGTCTCTAAACTCGAAATTCAGGATATTACAAAAAAACTTTTAGGGTAATATTGCTTCTCAGAAAAAACTTCCGAGGTTAATTTGCACATTAACACTTACTTTTTTTAAAAAAATAAAATTCATTCATTCATTCATTCATTCATTCATTGTCTATTAAGATTTTTTATATTTTATTACTTCCTCTTGTTCAAAATATAAGATTCAGATAACTAAATTATGCAATTCAAAAAGTTAGTTAAAATTGATTAAAGACGATAAATATGTAAACAAAGTAGGGTTAAGATGCAAGTTTGCCCCAAAAGTTTTAGTAATAAGCAATATTGCCCCGATTTTTTTTTTTAAAGTTCAATGTCACCCTAAAGTTTCAAAAAGTAGCAATGTTACCCCATATTTTTGAAAAACCAACATTGATTATTAAAAAGTTGATGTTGACAGTTAACTTTTTTAATAATAATGAGCAACATTGAATCTGAAAAAACTTCTGAAATAACACTACTCTTCCGCGAAAACTTTCGAGGCAAATTCGCACCTTAACCCAAAAATGTAACTTACTTTATTAAACCACCCTTATTTATGGAGTGGGTGATTAGAGTAGACATGAATGAAAAAGGAGATTAGAGAATCGTGCGGAAAAAGAGATGAGAGTGATGTATACTTAATTAGGGATACATTTTAAATGACAAGACAAAATCAAAGTGTAGCTTATATAAAAGTCCAAACCCACTTACAAAATTACTTCTTATATTTTGAACCAAAGGGAGTATTTAGAATCTTATATTCAAATAAGTTAGATCACGTGTCTCTGATCTTTAGGGATTATTATCTTTTATTGTATTTATTTGATAGGAATGGTCATACTCAAACAACTCTTTGATATTTACTTATGTATTTAATTAGAAAATTTAACATTCTTATGATTTGTATTTATATTCATTTTAATTTATTAAATATATTTAATGAAGAATTTTTTAGTATATTTAGTTTTTTTCCCAATAATAGTTAACTCTTGCGATGTTTTTATAACTATAGTTATAATATTTCTCTAAAAGTTATCAAATTATGTTGTGTTAAAATATTAGGAAAGATGATAAGAGAAAGGAAGAATGAGTGGAAAATTGTAGAGCAAGAAAGAGCAATTTTTAATCAATATTCAGGGGTTAAAAAATACTAATGTATACATTATTTATAGGCACAACTTTCCCATTTCTAATTAAACTGGTTTCCTAATTATAGGAGATAATTAAGGGGTAAAAATATCTACATAAATATTATAATGGATTAAATGACAAAAATACCCAAAAAGTTGTTACTAAAAAGCATTGGGTGTCTGAAAATTTTGAAGGGGCAAAGTTTTAAAAATGTACCACCCATCCATTAACAAGCCCAAACAGTCAACTTTTGTTGACCAAAAGATGCTGTGGTGGCATACGTATGTGGCCTTCACCTCAACTTTCTTTTCCGCATCAGATTTTTTTAGCATTTAAAAAAAAAAAAAAAAAAAACTTAGATTGCTGCAAATGTCCAACTCCCAGAACTTATGTTGTTCGGTGCTTCGACGTCTTTCCACTCTTTGTTAATTCTTGCTTTTGCCCCACCACTTTCTCTATTGTTAATAATTAACCCTCATATTGCTCTTCCCTTTTTTTATTTGATGTAGGGTTTCGCTATGGAGATTTAAAGTGCAAATGGTTTTTGCCTCTTTCAACAAATGTATTTCCTGAGATTCTAACTTTTGTTCTCCTCCTTATGGAGTGAGACCGTTTACCATCTCAACCACTGTCATATAGCTCTCCCCTTTAATTTCCCATCCTAGAGAAAATCTGGAGAAACAAAATCATATCTGTCGAACTTGTGAAGAGGCTCAAGGCAAAACAGTTTAAGGATGACCATGATGAAGATTGAATTCAGACTAAAAATTCCTTCCCAAGTTCAAATAAGAAAATTATTGGGGCCAGAGGGGAAGCATATAAGAAGGAGGAGAAGTAGGAAGAGAGTATGTGGAATCTGATCAGCTTCATTACCACGAAAATTGCCAAAAAACATAGAGAAGTCCGTGTTCATCATTGCCGGTGATTAACATAATCTTTTCAAACTCATTCTCTGAATTTCTAGACTATTTATTCAGCTGTTTCTATTTTCATCAACTAAGAATATCAAGGCTCAGTTGTTTCTATTTTTATCGACTAATAATATCAAGATTCTTAAACTCGGACTAGTTAAAAAACTAACAAATGTATTAACCTCTCTCCTCTCTTTTCTCCAACCTCTCTCCTCTCTGCACTTTACATCCCACTGCTTTTGCTCCCTCACCGGCGGTTTGTGCCTTATGCACAAGCCGCCGGCGAGCACCGATTTTGTGCCACAGACGAGTCTGAGTGGTAGTTTGGTGTCCAGATCTTGGATCTGCGGTCCTGATGTTTTGGAGTCCAGATCTTTGAGCTATGGTCCTCTCCTTCGGAGTTTTGTCAGATGTGGCCTTCCCTCGTCCTTGTGGCGAGTCCTCTCCTCTCCTTCTCCAGATCTGATCTGTAGAGGTGAGATTTATCTGTTTTGTGTTTCTTTTTTTGTGTTACTGGGTTTTTTGGAGGTGTTTTTGGCTCAGGAAATAAACAGATCTGTCAGATCTACGTTCAAATCCTCTTGGTTGGTTGGCTGTTTAAACGTTATGAGATCCGACTATCATTTGGTAGCTCAGATCTGCGTTCTTGGGGAAGATCTAAAGAGGTGTTGTTTAGTGTGTGGTCGAGGTCACCGGATATGTTTAATCGAGGGAGTAGAAGTGTTCTTCAGACATCAAGAGTCTTCTTTCTTTTGAGGTTGGGTTTTCGTGTTCTTTACCCCGTGATGGGGTACCTATTTAGCCGACTTAATTGCAAACTATTGCTTATAAGATTGTGTGCCCTTTGGGGTGGGTTTTCCAACCAACACTTTCTTGCTTGTCACTTCTAACCTTGGATATCGAGGAGGCCGATTTGTCTATGATTCTACTTCTATTCTTATATATTTAATGTACGGTGTTCGGTTAATTTTGTATTCAGTTTATTTTGTTGTATTTGTTTTAGCAGTGTTTCTTTCTTTGCTTTGATTACTTGTAACCTTTGTTATCCTCAGTAATGAAATACTCTAGAATTGTTCAAAAAAAAAAAAAACTCGGACTAGTCACCAAATCGGTCGGGTATTGGGTCAAGGTTAGCGGATGAGATTAAAGTCAAACTGGGCTAACCCGGGTCAAACTGGTGAGAAATTAAAGATTTTAGGATTATTAATATGAAATTTAAAAGAAATTGTTTTAAACAAATCATATATTTTTTTAAAAAAAATAGTGAACCAGTGTGATGGTCATAACGGACGGTTTATGGGCCGATTCGTCAGTTTTTGATCCGAACCGACCGGTCTGGTTCAGGTTTCAAAACTAGAAGAATATTATTCATATATAGCTAGGCGATTAAATATTGAGCTCTTTCTTCTAGAAAAATCAAGTTTAGCTGTTGGCATCATCAATCTCAAATCAGATTCCACATCTGCACGCACGTTGAGATGAATGGAGAGCACAAACTGACATCTAGGAAGAGCACAAACTCAAAATCCATGGAAGACTTTGGCTGCGGACAACATTGCCCCCATGAAGGGGGATAAGGCTCAGGTAGGGATCTACCTTCTTAAAGTCTTACTATTACCTTTTCTACCTCCTCCATACCTAACCACAGGCTTTTGGGCTTTTAGGATTCTAATTTATGTTGAGTCTTACTTCCTATTTAAAGTCAAGCATAGTACGTTCGGTTTTCAGATTTTAATAAAGAATTATTCAAGTGACTTGCTCCCTTGTATTTGTATTCTTGTGAGGGTATTACTAGGCATAAGAGGTTTGATCGACTCTTGTGTTTATACTTGGAGTTCTTGACCTGTGTTTCCTTTGGTGCTGGAGTTTTATTTACTATGGGGATTCACAAGGTTTTTAGTTTCTAGATCATTTTCATTTTCTCTTTTTTCATTATTAATTTGCTTCCATATCTAACGTTTCTATAATTTTTGGGTTTTCTAGGACATGTTCCTATTGGGTCCACATCAAAATTATTAAAAAAGAAATGTAAATAGTAAATAAATAATATATATACATAAGTAAGACCAATTTATCTTGGTCCCTATTTATAAGTTGTTCTATTAGTATTGTCTAGAGCTGGGAATCAGAATCAGGGTCGGCCCGGCCCTCCAGGGCCGGCCTGTGAAGGGCCAGGGCCTAACAGGGCCAGCCCTTCAGGGCCTGAAATAAGAAAAACATCTGTTTTTCAAAAGCCCGGCCCGAGAGCACCAGGGCCAGGGCCGGCCCTCCCGGGCCCGGAAATTACTATTCCAAATTTTAATTAATTTTCCTCTGTTTTTTTAAAGAAATATAATTAGTAAACCGGATATCAGATGATAATATTAAAAAAAAGGAATATAAAGTTCTTTAGATCAAATTTTATCAGTTTAAATTTATTTATATATTTTTAAGTAAAATTATAATAATGTTTTTATTAAATGTTAAATCTTGACCATTGAAATTTTAATCCAAGGGATGAGAGGGGTAAAGAAGGAGCAAATGACATATGGAATGGCAATGGAGAGAAGCCACTTCACATGGCAATAATTTTTTAATTTTTTTATAAATAATATAATTTAAATATAAATATAAATATGGAATGTAAATAATAAATCAATATAAATTTTAAGAAAACTCACTATTGATATTAAATGATTGAGAAATTAAATATAAATAATAAAAATAAGAGTTAAGGTGGAAAAATAACGATAAAATTATGCCAAATGTATAAAAGTACTTCACAAACTTATTTTGGGTGCAAATTTGTCCAAAAAGTAACTTATCTTAAGAAAAAAAATACCTATTAACTTTTAAAATTTAACCAAAAGAGACAAACCTATGTACCATTGTCACATTTAAAAATTAGGTAAAATGACAAAAAAATATAATATGAATTTCAAAAAATCTAGTTGACAATAATAATAATGAGATTAATAAGAACAATACAGTAATTGACAATTCATTTTATTGGGAAATTATCTAGTTGTGATTTTAAAATTTAAGTGGTATTTTTTTTTTTTTTTGAGATTTTCCCAAAAAAAATATTTCCTCCAATTCTAATTATAATACCAAGTTTACTTTTTTTTTAGAGAAATTAAGGAAGTTAATTAATTTAGTTAAAAATATTTTTATTTTTTAAATTAATTAATTTGAAAAATAACCTAATAATATATATCTAAGTATATGATAGGACTAAATAACTTATCTAGTTTCATTAACCTATTTAAAAAAAAAAAAAAGCAATTTGGTTTTATAATTAGAATCACCTTTTTTTTGGGCAACAATTTCTAATTTCCGCCCTCTTCTTATATCTCATCCGTCTCTTCTACGCTCCCTTCATTCCTCCGTTTTCTTCTCAGATGCCGGCGACGGCAAGGCGGCAACTCAAGCTCAGCGGAAGCTCGACTTGGTCCGCGTCTTCTGTCATCCTATCCCATCTTCATCGCAGCGAGATGAGAGGAGGGCGGTGACGTCGTCTTTGGTGGAGGCAGTAAGACTGAGGGAGTAGTAGAGAGCAGAGGAGGCGGCAAGATCGACGGTGGGTGCTTTTTATATCGATGACCAATCTCATACCTTAGCCTTCGACATTCTATAGCATTCTCTTATGTCTTATCTTTTGAAGCTTCCTCAGTGATTAATTTTTAACAAAGAAGTACGCTTGATTACTGAAGCAGTTTTGGAACCTATAGGATAGGACAGAGTAGCATTGATGTTAGACTTGTTTGAGGATTCAAATCCGTCGCTTGCGATTCATACGCGCTTCTTTCTCGCCACCTTCTGGCATGAATGTATTTTTTATTTTTTTTGGTATTTTTGCCACAGTTGTTCTGATGAATGATTGTAATCTGCCGGAAATTTTTTTTGATGACGTGTTTGATTCTTCAGCACCTATTACTTATGTGTGAAGTTGCAGTATTGTTAGTCCTGTACGCTTGTTGGAAAACTCTTTGGCATTGCTGGTTACTGATAGTAACTTGTAATATCAATTTATATTACTAGTTACTATCAGTCACTCCGTAAATTAGCTGGATGTTTCGTTTATTTTTCTTGGAATTTGATTTTGAAATGACCTGAAATGGCTTTTACTGTTTTTCTGCCAAGCCTAGCATCCATGAAGTCCATTTAGGACCTGGTTTACAGCTTGCACCCTGCTTGGCAATCCAATTCCAAACATTTGAACACTGTTTTAAGAAGCTTAAAGAAACAAAAGTGTGATTCAAGGGCTATGATATATGCTTGTTCAGTCAGTATGTAGTGAATAATTGGAGGAATGTTTCTTCTGTTTCACTTCTACGATGCTTCTTTGTTATTTTGCTAAATTTTTTGATTAAAGCTTACAATTTATGTGGAAGAAACATAATTTAGAGCAAGTGACATATTGGGCCAGCAAGAATCATTTTGATGTAGAAGCCTTGGGTAAATCAAAGTTGAAACCTCCAAATCAATTGCATAAAGAACCCTAAACCTTGTCATTTGTTTCAGATGTGGAATTATAAACTCTATGAACTCAGAATTTCAGAGAAATGTTGAATGCTACAAGGGACTTC
Organism: Acacia pycnantha; assembly: GCA_025563575.1. Lineage (NCBI taxonomy): Eukaryota > Viridiplantae > Streptophyta > Magnoliopsida > Fabales > Fabaceae > Acacia > Acacia pycnantha. Next base: position 536,547 of record JAMWYP010000042.1, on the reverse strand, counting down.
TCTAGGATAAATTCAAGCAATTCAGGAAGACACTAAAGAGATCTAAAAATGACTCATACCAACTGTATTTCTGCAAAAGTTGTTTTGCCTGCAGCCCTCTTAAACTGTTTAAATTGGCTACACTTTATTATGAAACTTAAGTGCCCTTGCAGGCTATATTAAAAATGAAATGAAATATGTAATTATATTTTAGGAAAATAAAAACCCAATAATTAAATAAAGCCCAAGTGCTGATAAACATAGTACTTCATTATTGAAATCACTTGTATTGAACATAGCATGCTTATTTACAATATGAGTTAAATAACATGCTAGAAACTACTTTATTTGGCCCTAAGTTTTGTCTTCACTTGCCATCAATATATTGACTAGTTTGAGGCCTTTATTCAACTTGCCTTCTATAGCCCTTGCAGGTCTCTTTAGCTCTTGATCCAATAAGTTCTTGTAGAGCCTCATTCAGAATATGGATTTAGATTATGTGAATTGTGATTGGTCCAGTTGGCAAGACTCTGTTTACTCCAGCCACTATCTCTCCTTGGCATTAGTACCCTGTGAGGTGAGAGATACGGAGAGAAACACGTTTGGATCTGGTAAATGTAGTCATTGAGTGCAGAATGCATAGACAATCTTATTCATAGATGCTCTATGAGGCTGTATGTCTTGCACTCACGCTTCAAGAATGTTTTGAGTTTGCTCTTCCCCCTCCAAGTTCTAAGCCCTGACTTCCCCCACCATTCTGTTTGTCTCTCCTTTCCCCCACCTCTGTTTCTACCTTTCTTCATATTTTCCATTCTGTTTACATCTATGCAAGGTTGAGTGACTGTATTACATCTATTATTTTAAAATTTGCCTCCTAGGTGTTATATTTCAGTTCAGAAATTTGGTTAGCCAGAAAAAGTTATCTAAATTTCCCCACCTCTGTTTCTACCTTTCTTCATATTTTCCATTCTGTTTACATCTATGCAAGGTTGAGTGACTGTATTACATCTATTATTTTAAAATTTGCCTCCTAGGTGTTATATTTCAGTTCAGAAATTTGGTTAGCCAGAAAAAGTTATCTAAATTTTTTTCATTTCTGAAGGAATAATTTTAGCTCCATGCCTCCATCATACTATATTGACTGCCTGAGCTGTATTGCAGACAATCATTTTATAGAATTCACTCTTGATCTCTGATGTAGAAAATTTGCTGGATCTAAAGCGTCTTTGTTGTCTTACTTTTTTTTTTATAGTATTTTTCAACACCAGCCATGCAGCCACTGTGATTCCCTATTTCTATAACCGTAGCATATGGAATAATGATGCAACACTAATAAAAGGTACCTCTGGACTAGCAGATTCTGAACTATTGGTTCTTTCTATTTCTTGCAGGTCCCACAATTTCTTACTTGCAAAATATGGTTAATCTGCATCTATCCATCATGGTTGTCTTGTTGATTATTAAGTATTATTTTCTGAACTTTCATAATTCTCTAATGTTTTGGGATGCTGGATGATGATTGATTTGCTTTAACCACAATGAATAGAGGCTGTAAAGGGCACCAGGCCTCTTTCATTGAAGTCAGATACAAACTTCTTGCTCTTGACATTGCTCCATGATTTCATTTTCTAAAAGAAGAGGACCAGTTTCCTTTTTAATTAGAGAAAGAGAGAAGGCCTTTTCAAGTACTTGAAGTAGGTTGGCTTTAGTGGTAAAGGCTCTCCCTTTCTAGTTCTCTCATGTGGAAAACCTTGGTCTTTCGACCGAGAGCAACTCACTTATTGTCTATCCCTAAGTATTTAAAATCTAATATGTTTTTACATATACTTTAAAATTTAGTATTTGATGGTGATTAATGCCTGGTGTTTACTAGGTTGGCTAAGGGTTGAATGAATCATTTGTTTGAGTCTATGTATAACTTTTTTTTCCCTGTTACAATGTCACCTAGTCTTTCACATTTTACTATAGGATATTCTGGAAATCAAATAACATAGGAATCCAAAGATGAGATTTCAGATGATTTACCATGAGCTTTCGTTACTTATGAAACCTTCCGAATTTGAAATTGAGCTTTTGGTTTTCTAAAGTCACTGTGTTTCTGTCAAGTAGAGATATCTTGGTTGATAGCATTTTTTTCATCAAAGACCTTGGTACCTTAGTCTAAGTTTCAAAATTTAAATGTGTCTTCCAAGATACTCTAGTGTCATTTTCCCTTTGTTGTTTTTATTGACATCTATCTGATTTGTACGGACAAACGATATTTCATTTTACTGACAGAAAGTTTTAAATTGACAAAACTGAAACTTCTGTAAGACTTTAAAGAACAAGGCAACGAAAATATATTGTTAACCATTCAGTACGATGTTCTAAACTGTATAAATCTTAATTGTCTATTGATCACTTGATGATGATTGATTTGCTTTAACCACACTGAATGGAGGCCGTATAGGGCATAAAGCCTCTTTCATTGAACTCAGAAACAAACTGGGGCTTGACATTGCTTGGTGATTTCATTTTCTAAGAGAGAAGGATAAATTTCATTTTTGTTTAGAGAAAGAGAAAAGGCTTTGTCAAGCTCCTGAAGTGGGCTGTGTCCAGTGGTGGAGGCTCTCTCCCTTTCAAGTTCTCTCACGTGGAAAACCTTTGCCTTTCAACTGAGCGAAACTTCCCAATTTTTATGCAAAAATAATAGTTTCTATATATAATTTAGAATTAATTTTGTATCTGATGATAATTATCCCTGTGTTAACTAGGTAATTCCTTGTTTGATTGGAATCATTTGTTTGAATGCTACAGCATAAGACTTTAAAGTTCAATGCAATAAAAGTATCCTAATAATTCAGTACGATGTTCTAAACTCTTATAAATCTTAATTGTTTTTGGACTGCTTGATGATGATTGATTCGCTTTAACCACACTGAATAGACTGTATAGGGCATACACCTCTACATTGACCTCTGAAACAAACTTGTGCTTGAAATTGCTTAGTGATTTCCTTTTCTAAACGAAAAGCATTAATTTCCTTTTCATCTAGAGAAAGAGAGAAGGCTTTGTCAAGCACTTGAACTGGGCTGTGTTTAGTGATAGAGGCTCTGTCCCTTTCAAGTTCTCTTATGTGGAAAACCTCAGCCTTTCAGCTGAGAGCAACTTACAACTTCTTATCCAAAAATACTTTAAGAGCTTTTATATATAATTTAGAATTAATTAGTATCTGATGATAGTTAATCCCTGGTGTTAACTAGGTAACTCAAGGGTTGATTAGAATCATTTGTTTAACTGCTGGAGCAGAAGACTGCAAAGGAGAAGCTCTTTTTGACGAATCTTAAAATTTGTTTAATCATATCGTATTTATTAATTCTTGATATTTGTTGTGTCAATTGACCTAGGATTTAGAGTTCATGATGCTTAAGATGGGATTGAAAATCACGTCTTTTTCTTAACAAATCATTACATGTGAATATTGATCTATAATTATGAAGTCATTAACCAGACTAGAATTTTAGTTGCACATGTATTGAGTCAATATGTTAAATGTACCGTATAAGTATGGATGGTCTGTTCCCCCACCAAAAAAAGGAAAGAAAAAGAAAAATGCATATAAATCATTGCCTTGTGTATGTGTGTATTCCTGTGACAATGGCACAAAGTTTTTTTCACTTTTTACTTTTGGGAAGTGGCGTCAAGCTTTCATTTATTACCCTTTTTTTTTTTTTTTTGTTTCTGATTGGTCTTTATTTGTGCGAACAAAAGATATTGTGTTGTTGTATAAAAGATTGAGATATTGATATTTGTCATATTTTTCTTGTCATCATTTGGCAAGAAGTATTCATTTAATATTTTTATTTTAAGAGTAACCAATTTTTTTATTTATAGAATTATGTTTTAGTTTATTATACATATTAAACCATCCTTATAAAATGGAATTTGACTTTTCTTCATGTTGAAAAAATTCTCATCCATGCGATAAGTCATCATTCTTTTGTCCTATTATGCATGATTGCTGATTAATGTTTTGCTAGTTGAAATATCTCTTGTGAATGACTATGAATTTTGTGAATATTAGGTACTGCTAATGCTAATGTGAACGCCTGAAAGATTCCAAATGAGTATGAAGAAAATCAATGATTCTTCAAGGATGCCATGTGAGGAAAACAACAAGAAAACAAAAGGAAGGGTATGAGAGTTCCAACTGTGATCTGAAATGAAGAGCTGAGGTCAAAATTTCATGTTATTCATAAATTTATTTGCATTGCTCGGCATAGCCTCTAACAATGCCTATATACAGTAATAAATTTGTTTTGCTCATGAAGTCATGCAAGTTCTCTACCACTACACAAAGTGGAGAACTGAGCAAGAGAGCATGCATTGGCCTTCTCAAAGCCTGCAAATCAATGTTCCAGCTCAAGCAAATTCAGACTCAGATGTTTCTTGTGGGTCTACATCAAGACTTGGACACCCTTGGCAAGCTTATGGTCATCTGTACTGACTCATCTGTTGGTGATTTATGCTATGCATGTAGAACTTTTAACTACATTCACGAGCCATCCTTGTTTATATACAATCTTATGATCAAAGCTTTTGTGGCAAAGAGTTGTTTCAGAGAAGCAATTTCCCTATTTAGTCGACTGAGGAATGATGGTTTATGGCCAGATAATTATACATATCCATTTGTTCTGAAGGCTGTTGGTTGTATTGGAGAGTTTAATGAAGCTGTGAAGGTTCATGGCTTCATAGTGAAGACTGGGCTTGAGTTTGATACTTATGTTTGTAACTCACTGATGAGAATGTATGCTGAATTGGGTAAAGTAGATAGTTTTGAAAAGTTATTTGAAAATATGCCTGAGAAAGATAAGGTTTCTTGGAATATCATGATTACAGGTTATGTAAAGTGTAGGAGATTCAAAGAGGCCATTACTATTTTTCGGCGGATGCTAGAAGAAAGCAACGAAAAGCCTGATGAAGCTACAGTAGTAAGCACTCTGTCAGCCTGTACAGCATTAAAAGATTTAGACCTTGGTAAGGAAATGCACAGTTATGTATTAAATGAATTCCTTTTAACAACTATAGTGGGCAATGCATTGGTGGACATGTACTGCAAGTGTGGCTGTGTAAGTATTGCTCGGGAAATTTTTGATGAGATGCCTGTGAAAAATGTGATTTGTTGGACAAGTATGATAAATGGGTATGTGACTTGTGGTCAACTGGATGAAGCTCGAGATCTTTTTGAGAAAAGTCCAACAAGGGATATTGTTCTTTGGACAACAATGGTTAATGGCTATGTGCAATTTAATCGCTTTGATGAGGCAGTTAAATTATTTCAAGAGATGCAAATGAGAAGAATCAAACCAGATAAATTCATTGTTGTTACTCTCCTTACAGGTTGTGCTCAGTTGGGAGCCCTAGAGCAAGGCAAATGGATTCATGGTTACCTAGATGCAAACAAAATGACGGTGGATGCTGTGGTTGGTACTGCTCTTGTTGAAATGTATGCAAAATGTGGTTGCATAGAGAAATCTTTGGAGATTTTCTATGGGTTAAGGGAAAGAGATACAGCCACATGGACTTCTATTATTAGTGGTCTTGCAATGAATGGTAAGACAAGCGAAGCACTTGAGCTCTTTCAAGAAATGAAAAAATTTGGGGCCAAACCTGATGACATCACCTTTATTGGTGTTCTAAGTGCTTGCAGTCATGAGGGATTGGTAGAAGAAGGGCGTAAGATATTTTATTCCATGAAAAGAATGTATGAAATTGAGCCCAAGGTGCAACACTATGGGTGTTTCATTGATCTTCTTGGTCGAGCTGGACTGTTACATGAAGCAGAAGAGTTACTTAAGAAGTTACCAGATCAAAGCAATGAGATGATAATTCCACTTTATGGAGCTTTGCTGAGTGCCTGCAGATTTTATGGCAATATTGAAATGGGTGAAAGAATTGCTCAGCAACTGGCAAATATTGAATATGGTGATTCCAGTTTGCATACTCTTTTGGCTAACATTTATGCTTCTGCTGACAGATGGGAAGATGTGAGCAAGGTGAGAAACAAGATGAAAGATTTGGGAATCAGAAAATTTCCTGGATGTAGTGCTATTGAGGTGAATGGCTTTCTCCACGAGTTTCTCGTTGGCGATCCATCTCACCCCGAAATCAGAGACATATATTCCATGCTGGATTCAATAACTAGGCCCTTGTTTGGCTTAGAAGAAAATGAGATGAAAACAGAAATTTTATGTCCAATGAATTCTTAACTGCAAAATTGTGGTTGATGAATATCAATTCCTGTCAAACTAAAGATCAGGACAAGAGATTGAAAAGGTTTCTCACCATTTTTTGCCGTGCAGCCAACCTGCCACGATCAATTATAGAATCCGATTTTAAAAATCCTCTCTAGGAAGATGCACAAACTGTTGAAGAATGAAGTTTTGGGTAATAGGTTAAATGCTATTTATGGATGAGTTTGTGACTCTGAAATTTTTTGTACAGATTTGGTTTTAGATTAATCTTCAAAAATTCATTAAACAATTTGCTTATCTTGATGGACGAGATCTTCCCGGCTCCCTGTGGCAAGGTAATTCTATCCTCTAAGATTCCTCACTCATACCTCATGGGAGCCTGATATTCTCAAGCATAGTGAGTCTTCTCTCTTGCTCTGTTAACTGAAACACGAGCTTTTACTTTTAATTTAATTGGGTTTGCTTCAGAAGAAGTAGTGATAACACAAAGGTGATAGATCTTTATCCTAGTGTTGTTAAGACGTAGAGTCTACGTAGAAACGGTAAGGGTGAGCAAAAACGTAAAATCGTAAAACGTAAACGAAATGTAAGAGTTTATTACATTAAAGTCAAAATATTTGTTGGTTTGATTGGTTTAAATTGTAGGTGCTTAAAGAATAAAGTTGAAAATAGAAGTTTGGACTCAAGTTGTAAAAGTTGCAGTTTAGTCCCTCTACAAAAACCTTTTCAAATTTTTACTTACGTCCCTGTGTGAAACATAGCGTTTTGGGCAAAGTTAGGTCAGAGCTTTCACCTTCCTCACATGAATAGGGACCCAAGATTCTGAACATCTAGCACCGCGAACGAGAAGCTTCGACTCTCACCCCACTTTCATCTTTCATCATCAACCTCCACCTCCTCGAAGTCACCGGCGGTCTTCACCTTCACCACCATCACCGCCGGCGACCTACTTCCTTCACCCTCCACCACAGCCGCGAGATCCGATAGTGGTCGACGATGAAGAAGAAGCCGCTAGTGGCGGTCAAAGAAGAAGCAGCAGCTAGCGTCCGACACGGTAAACTCGCCGATTTTATCGAGTTGACACGGCATTTCAACCGTGTCAACTCAAAATCCGTTCCTACACCCGTCTCGCCACGATTTCCGGCCAGAAAACGTAGAAACGGACGTTTCTACGTTTCTGAACGACTTTTCACAACACTGCTTTATCCATATGATGTTTCTATTGGTTTGATTTCCTTGAAACCAGATTAGCCAATTTTGTTTTCATTTCCAGATGTTTAGATTAAACAGACAGTGATGTATATAGATCAATCTCTCTTTGATCTTTCTACCTATTCAGTTCTAACCGCCTTTACTGTGATATTATGAAAGGACCCTATTCGCTGGTCAAACCTATGCAAGGAGACTAAGGGCCTGTTTGGTACAGGGAACATTTAAGGAGTGAAAGGAATTTATAAGAGGGAAAGGAATAGAAGGGAAGATTGAGAGGGAACTTAAAAGGTTAAAATTGTTTGGTAGACATGGGAACAGCATATGTTTAGTTGGTTGGATCCACCAATTGTGTCTAACATGTGACACAACTTATCAAACATTGCCCGATACATTATAATTTGGTTGAAGCAGGTGGTATCACTACTATATATTATTGCCTTCAAATTCGCTTTCTTGGCATGAAAGTCTAATCTATATGACCTATCCGGTAAGTTCCTTGGTCTATTTGCTCCCACTGCAACTATCATAGTGACAATCAACCTCCTCACTGCTAGAAGCAAAGCTAAGAACCCAGCCAACATTGCAATCATTTGCTCGGCCTTTGGCTTCATACTTACACAATTTTTTCCCACATTGATTTGCTTTTCAATGTCATCTACTACTCCTCTTTATATACTATTATGTCTACTTATTACGTTGAAACATATGTTATTTTTTTCTTAACTCAAAACAAGTCACATTTCCAAAAAAATTTCCTGACTCCGGTGGTTTCCCTACCTAGTTTAAATGTTAGCTATACACCATTATAACCCAAATGTTATATTAATTAACCATACCACCAGTCAACATATATAACACAAAACTACATCATCACATTCATTGTTCACATCAACACAACACAGTCTAGATGAAAAGGAAACAAATAATCACACATCTTCATCACCATTACCCAACCCACAGACATACAGGACATATAGACAAACAATATTTCACCATACATGTTTCATAATAGGCATCAAAATTTAACAAATCTAAAATAAACAGAGCATTTAAAGCAAACATTCATGTGGATTTAAACAGGTACACCTCCTACATAGAAGAATAAGAAGAATTTTCTGCCACTGTACACCTATGGCTTCATCATTTCCTTCCTTACCAATACGCAACCCACACACCGCCTACTAGGCATGAATGCCAAGAAAAAAGTACTCAAATTGGTTCCCCACTCATATTTGTGCTTGCGTCCCCAGCTGGCACAACTAGGCCATCGCCATTTTTTTCCACGCACAGCGCATAATGAGCAAAGAAAAGCCATTACTCTTACCTCGAATCGATCTTCGTTGCCTACTCATTCAATTGAAGCTTGTTGTCGTCTGAAGCTTCTTTCGTATACTCCTTCTTCCAGCTCAAAGCTCGATTATATTTCGTAGGGGCTTTTTAGTCAAAATAATTCACTCTCCCAGGACATTTTTCAGGATCTCGCCACAAATAGAGGACACAAACACGTTTGTGTCCTCTATTTGTGGGAGCTTGGACAGTGGCGGGAAGCTGAGTTCCCAGGAACTGGGCGCGCCAAACGTTATTTTTGCGTGGGAACTGTATTAAGTTCCCTTTCCCTCCGCTAAGTTCTCTCAACCAAACGGGCCCTAAGGAGGACACAAACAACACAAACAAAAGGGCAAGATACTTTTTAAGGTTGTAGAGTTGACCTTTTAGATTTCCTTCTATTTTGCAGTAAGGGTATGATATGTAGCTGTCATTTAGGGTGGTTTTTTGGGTACTGTGAAAGATATTTTTAGACCATATTAGTTGTTGGAGGGATTGGGGAAAGGGATATCTTTTGTATGGGAGTTGTCTTAGGAGAGGGGACGGGTTTTGTCTATAACCCGGTTCTTTCTTGGCTGTAAGAGTGTCATACTCTTCACACCAATGACGGACCTTTGTTGATACAATGGGGGCCATGCCCCCACGCCCCAAAAAAAAAAAAATTTGTCCCAAATACTTCATTCAAATTGGATTCTTTCTATGCATTTGGCCCATAAAATTTATACATTTGGCCCCCCAAATATTTTTTCCAAGGTCTGTCCCTGTTTCACAGATTGTTGTAATTCACTGAAATGTCAGTTTGCCTAATCTGATTCTGCCTCAATATCAAGTGTCTCTGTACTGGTTCCTAACATATTATAACTTTCGTTATCTGATAATTCTGTTAGTTTTGATTCTTCGAAGCCATATTTGCCAATTTATTCTCCAGTTTTAACTACTTAGACAGTATTATTTTATAACCATTATTTTCTGCACAATGTTCTTTCTGTCTATTATCTCATAATCTTTTGTCCAGCTTTACATGCAACTAATTCGATGTCATCATGTTTTAAGGTTTGTGAAGAATAACTATGGAAAGCACAGAGAGAAGTGCACGCTTTCTGGTATTTGACTCCTTTTATATCTTGAAAAGTTGTTGCCCTACTCTATTTTAAATTACTTTAATTATGTTTAATATCAGAATGAAAAATATTAAAAATATACAAATTATTTTCTTATACAAGTTGACAATACTCCTTATGTTCCAAGCAGGACCCAAAAAAAAAAAAAAAAATACATATCTTGAATTTCTGTGTACCAGTTAAGTATACGTAAGTTTTGCCCAGAAGTATAAGCTGTTAAATGTATGACATATATTAATTAGATAAACTATCCTCATTTTTTTACGTTGATTTAATTCCATTACCGTCTCTTCCATGAAAAATTTTACACCCTTCTAAAATAAAAATTTGGTTTATAAATGAAATTATTTAAATATGAAAAAAAAATATATTCCACTAATAAAAATTTCATCAAGAACATACTCTCTTATATAAAAGAATAATTGGTCTGCAGGGTACATAACAAAACAAAACAGACCAATAAAAAAAATGTCAATCTTTTCAAGGATAAAAGATACAAATTATTTAAAAAAATTGAATTTTTTTAATGTTATTTTGTGTATAAAAAATAAGTCGTAGAAAGTTTGCAATATTTTATAACAATGCTCAAGTTTTTTTTTTTTTTTTTTTTTTTTGCTTTTATCAAAAATCAAAATGCTTGTGTCTAATTAAGTTAGTAGTAGAAACTGCTTTTCCAACGTAATTTACGATATACGAGGTAATTTTGTAGTAGAAGTTTTATATTGACTTGTATGAATGTGTTTCTTGAACACTAACTCAAATAGAAATATAGTCTTTATAAAATTATAGGATATTGTGTGTGTTCATAACAACTGATAAATAGGATACTCTCTCTGGTCCTAAATATAATACAATACAGAGTTAATTTTTTTGGAAAGATTAATGAAGTTAAATAAATTACTTAATCATATCATATGTTATGTATTATGAGATTATATATCAGTTTATATGTTATGCAAAATAATTTGAAGAAAAAATGATAAATATAAATATTTTAAAGTAATTTAATTAGCTTTCTTAATATCTCCAGAAAAAATTAAGTTTATCTTATATTTAACTTTACATTGTATTCCATTCCGGCTGACGGTTTAATATGTTTGAAAATTTTGAAATTTAAATTAAACGAATTAATATAAAAAAAAAAAAAATAGAGTCCGCCTAAAGTTAATAAATTGCCATGATTTGTATTTTAAGAAAGCGTGTACTCGTATTTTTTAACTATACATGATTAAGAGTTAAGACGTTTAAACGCGCTTTAATATTCAACATATTAAATAATATTTCATTTTTTTTTCTGTAAAGGCAGTTTACGTTCCACTTAATGTTTTAATTCCTAAAATTTTAATTTTTTTTATCAACAGTGTTTTAATTGCTAGTTACTTGAATCGTAAAAATGTGAAAGCAATTTTTATAATGTTGAACCTCTCATTTCTGGTCATTTTTCGGTTCGGTTTCTCCGCCCATCCTCTCTCCGCCCATCCCTCCTTATCCTCAGATCTGACTGTTGAAATTTTGATCCAACGACCACACCATATTTTTCGAACTACCGCATGCGGGAGCTTGAAAAAAATAATTTGAACCGTTGGATCAAAATTTTGACAGTCAGATCTGAAAATGAGGAGAGATGGGCAGAGAGAAGATGAATGAGAGCGTCATTTTTCAATCTAGCAAATGAACTGGGCACACGCAAGTCAATTATGTTTAACTTTTCATGCATGAAATTTCTCATATTGTGGTCCCCTACCGCCTATCATGCATGTTTGAGGAGATTTTTTTTTTTTTTTAAAGCTGTCGCTTACTAATGAGTAATAATCAATCACAGATTAACATTTGACCTTTACTCTATGTTATTTTCTTTGAATTTCCTTTCATAATAATTAGTGTTTTAAATGTAATTTTGCTCTTCTCTCTTAAAATTTGTTGTATAAATTTCTCAAAAAATTGATAAGATCTAAATCCAGGGAAAATAATGCTTTCTTTGGTTGATTGACTCTGGACAGTAGATCAGATCAGAATATTGTTATTTAAATTATATTTTAAAATATAAAATTATGAAAGTGATTCTACTTGACTTAAAGAGGAAAATTGTTATTCAATTTTTTTTTCATTTTCAATTAATTTGACCGAGTGTTGGGTGGGTGAAGGAACCCTAAAACTTTAATCACCATTTTCTTCCATAGTTGTCGTACTCATGTTCTCTAGTAGTAAGTTTCTTATGTTTTATGTGAGTTATTTGTGTACAATAATTTGCTTTTACTATGAATTAATGATTGTGTTTGTTTGTTACATGATGTGTGTTGTTTGGATATTAATGTTGACAATATTTATTTGATAAATCAGAACTTTAATTGTTGTAATTTATTAATTATATTTCTTTGAAAAAACAGAGGAAAAATGTTAAAATTTGAAATAATAACTTCGGGGCCTGTAGGGTGCTCTGGCCCTAGTGCTCTTGGGTCGGGCTTTTAAAAACATGTTTTTCTTACCCTGGATCTAAAAGAGCCGGCCCTTTTTGGCCCTGACTCTTTAAGGGCCGACCTTGATTCTCAGCTCTACCCATTGGGATGTGAAAGAAAAGTAAAATTCTTATTTGAAATATTTACTAAAAATGTTAGTATCATTTTATATCTTGTTTTGATTTTTTTTAAAGAAAAGAGAACCGTGGCCTATTAAAAAAAAGAATGATAATAATAATTGAAGGGCCCGTGGCCCTTTATCTTGTACGTGGAAGAGCATATTAAATCAAATACACCCCACCTTTCTTTGTCAATTTCTTCGTGCGCATGAGATGATCTAGAGGAGTCAAACTTCTTCCACTTTCGGGCTCCGACGCTATTTATCTTCATTTTAAGGACTAAATAAGTATTCAAAATCATTTCTTTTTCACCTCACTCATTTTATAAAAGTTATTCTATGTATTTTTATCTTTCTAATGAGGGTAATATTGTGTTGATTAGAGAAAATTTTGGGGTTATGATTTTGGGAGAGTTTTGATAATACTTTCTTCGGTCCTAATTATAAGACAACATTTGAAAGTTAGTTTTGGTCCTACTTATAAGACAACATTCTAATTTTTGTCAATTTCTTCCTAAAATACCCTTATTTTATTCTCTTAAGTGTGTTCAATTTTTTGTAAGTATATATATATAGATGCATAGACTCTTCCAATCAATAAAACTTTTAGATATATATGTATGTATTTATATATGTATATATGTGTGTCTACATACAAATATATAGGCACACACACGTGCGTGCGTGTGCACAAATATATATAGACACACACATACACACATATGTATATGTGTGTCTGTATACATATATGTATATATGTATGTGTGTATGTCAATATATGTGTGTGTATATGTACATATATAAACACACACACACATATATACATATATATCTTTTTGTGTGTGCATATATGTACGTATATAAACACACACACGCACATATATACATATATATCTTTGTGTGTGTGTGCATATATAAGTGTAGATATATGTACACACACATAGCAAGGTCATTATTTCAATTAGATATTGTGTGGAAAGGAAAATTTTAGATTTGAGAGGTATATGACCGGAGCTATTAATTCCCTTTTACTTATGTTATTTTAACTTTATATAAGGGCATTTTAGGAAAATAAGTAAATTTAACTAATTTAACTTCTTTCCTTAATCTCCACAAAATCGGTTAAATATGTCATATAATTAGGACCGGAGGGAGTAGATGTTATATCTATGTAGAGGATGATTAATGACTAATTTTAATCGATTTGGATTTATTATTTGGTTGTCTTATGATTTTATAATGAATTTCTCTTTTTTTTTAAAAAAAAGATTATAATAGGTTATTTGCTTAGTTGAAATTGAATCAGATATGCATGTTTAAAATAGTTTTGTCTACTATTTTAGGTATGCATTTTTTCTTTGATTATATTTTAAATAATTTTATTAAATTTTATCATACATATAATCAATATGTTTGTGTTTATGATATCTTTAGGATAATGTTTGGTTCATTATTCATTGGACTGTGAGAGGAAAATAAAATTCATGTTTGAGATACATACTGAAAAGGTTAGTACCATCTTATATCTTATTTTGATTTATAATTGTCGGTTACTATTTATTTGTATTTTCAATATTATGTGATACTACCTCCGTCCCTAATTATAAGAGCAATTTAACCGATTTTGGGAGAATCAAGGAGAGGAGTTAAATTAGTTAATTTTACTCATTTTCCTAAAATGTCCTTATATAAATTTAAAATGACACAAGTTGCCCTAATTATAAGTGTTTCTAATTTGTCTTACGTTAGATATCCATGACATATTAGTTTATATATGTATATTAGTTGCTTTTTATATAGCCATGTGTATACATATAGATCTAATTTTCTTTCCACATGCTTTCTACTTGAAATAATGGTCTTGCTATATAAACATATATGTGTGTATATATATGTGTATACATATAGATCTATCTACACACACAGATATATATATATGTTTATATATGTCACACATATATATCTACACATATATATATTGACACACATAAACACAAATATACATATATATGTAAACACACATATATATAATGCTCCTAATAATAAGTATAAATAGGGGTATTATAGGAAAAAATTGACAAAAGTTAAAACTTGTTCTTATAATTAGGACCAAAACCAACTCCAAAATTTGCTCCTATAATTAAGAACGGAGGGAGTATTATTTAATAAATAGTTCAATATATTTATTTTTGGTCGGGATGATGATTATCTGAATATCAAAATTTGCCTTCCATTACGGGGCATCGACTTCTAACCTTTGACAATTCTATCATCTGCACAAAACTAAATAAAAAGCTCTCCAAAACTCCAACAAATCCCTCACAAACTATCATGTTAATAACAATCATGACACACAAATCCTCGTTTCTTGTCTCATCCTTCTTCTACTTTCTCTCCTTAGTTATTGCAGCCCATCATGCTACAAGCTTAAGCTCAACAGTACTAAATCCATCTCCAAGACAAGCACTACAAGAAAACAGTGTTTTTCTTGCGGAACAAAACACAGAGCCGCCTGATTATCGGTATGTGTGTTTGGACCAAAGTGGCGTGGCTCCATCAAGCAAATACCAAAGCAATCTCAAGAGTCTCGTATCTTTACTTTCTTCTGATGCTGCAACCAGCAATGGATTTGGTAACAGAACTGAAGGTAGTGATGAAGAAGATATGGCGTATGGGCTTTACCTTTGTAGAGGGGACGTGAATTCAAGTTTGTGTCATTCTTGTGTTGGAGATTCTAGCAGATTGATCCAACAACATTGTCCCAACAACGCTACTGCACTTTTATGGTACCCTTTTTGCCTTCTCAGGTATGTCCTATTAGATTTATGATTTTGTAACTAACTAGTATATGTTGCCGATATATCGAGCATAACCAATTATACTAAAAAAATCAAGTACAAGAAAACAAAGTTTCTAGAATTAATTTAATAATATAATAAATCACAACTACTATATCTAATAACAACTAATAAATAATAAATAAAACAAAAGTAAAAAGAATATCAAAATCTAATTTCACTCTAAATAATTTACAAGTGAAATATTGTAGGGGGAGGAAATACAAAATTCCTTATAGAAGAGAAAAGACAATTGATGCATAAGTTTAAAGCCAGGAGGGGGGTTCCTTTTTATAGCACAAGGTTCCCCTTTCCTCATCAAGTTACCTGATGTGATGTGGGACTATTTTACCACAACCAACAGTATATTAGTCTGCATATTCAACACCAGCAAGTTATCAAACAAAATTCATATTTTGAAGGTATAGGATGAAAATTTACCATCTCATTCACACTATTATTATACTATTATTATTGTTTACTGATGCAAAAATATAACACCTTACGCTAGGGTACGGTCACTTGCCAAAATTGTTTGGTCATCTCAGAATTGAATGTAACCCAATAGGTACCATTAGAAAGTCCAAAAGCTTAAAACTCTTTCTAAAGCTTAGATACCATGAAATCTATAATGAATTGAAAATTCATAACTAAACCATTTTAACTCTAAAAACAATGATTTAAAGCTTTATTTTTAGCTTTTGAAAAGCTCTATTTAAGTAAAATATACTCGGCTCATTCTCTGAACTATCTATTTCTACAACTGAACAGTGCAATTTTCACAACTAGTTCTAGTTTTCTTAGCCCAACCCACGATAAGACTTTGTTGTTGATGTCATCGTCGTTCAATTTTCAGTGTAATCTTTCAAAAATAATATATTCTTAATGGTGTCAATGTGAGTTAGTATAGATGGTAAGGGATCCAGGACTAGGCCCTTGGGTCGTGGGTTCGATCCCCTCTGCCTTCGCTAGGATTCCTTTGGTAGGCGATCTCGTAAGTCCCCAGTAAGTGCTCATAGAGCCCGGAGCTGTGCCCTGGCCTTAGTGGGGACTGATGTCGAACCCCTCCAAAACCTTTTTTTAGCAAAAAGAAAAAAAAAATATATTCTTAATGGTACACATCTTCAACAGGTACTCAAACCAGTATTTCTTTGGCAATCTCACGCTAAAGCCTCGGATTCCCATGTTTGATGCATCGCAAAACTTCTCGAGTGCCGGAGAGTTTGACAGTGATGCTAGGATTCTGATGAACGGTTTGATACAGACAGGTTCAGAGACAAACCTAATGTATGCGACACACGAGTTCAACATAAATGGCACCCAGAAAAGGTATGGTTGGGTTCAGTGCAGCAGAGACATAACCAGTGAAGAGTGCAGAACATGTCTAAGCAATATGCTTGAAGATGTTGTGAATTGTTGTGAAGGCAAGAGGGTTTGGAGAATATTTTCTCCTAGTTGTATTGTCATGTATGAGACTCAGCCTTTCTCGGTAAATGACACTGGGTTGATTGCTCCAACGTCCCAGCCAGGTACCATTTTGTTTCTTTCACGACATAATGCTACCTCCAATCCCTTTAACTGCTAGTTGAGGGATTAGATTGGGTCATAAATATAAGATGTCAATCCACTTTATCTCCCCATTTTTATCACTTTTTAACTATAATATCCCTATTGATTACACACGTTAAGGGAATTTGCATTAGGGTTAAGGAGCAATTTTACACATGAGCTTTTCCCGCAGGAGCGCCCAGCACCACGTGCTTTTTTCTGGAGCAAAAGTACACACGTGGTTACGTTTTGGGAGCGCCCAAAGACCACTGGCAGCTTAGTTGACCGTTAGTCAACCGTTAAGTTGGATGGAAATGAACAAGAACTCGGGTAAAATTGCACTTTTGCCCTTAGTTTTAAATAAAAATTACCCTTTTGCCTTAAGTTTTTTTAAAAAAACTAAAAATACCCCTTCCTTGGTGGGCCCCACCACGCCACCCCACCACCGGCGGCCGACCACTGCCGGCCGCCGCCGCCGGTGGTGGCCGGCCGCCGGCCGGTGGTGGTGGTCGGCCGGCGGTGGTGGGGCCGGTGGTGGAAGGGTATTTTTAGTTTTTATTATTATTTAAAACTAAGGGCAAAAGGGTAATTTTCATTTAAAACCAAGGGCAAAAAGGTAATTTTCATTTAAAACTAAGGGGCAAAATGGTAATTTTATTTTTTTTTTCCTACCATCAGCGTTCACGTCAGCATCCACGTCAGCGTCCATGTCAGCGTGTCAGTCCAAATAAGCGCCACGTCACGCCACGTCAGCGTTCCATCCAAGTTAACGGTTGACTAACGGTCAACTAACTGCCGTAGTGCTGGGCGCTCCTAAAACGTAACCACGTGTGTACTTTTGCTCCAGAAAAAAGCACGTGGTGCTGGGCGCTCCTGGGGGAAAAGCTCATGTGTAAAATTGTTCCTTAACCCTTTGCATTAAGAGGTAGTTTCAGTGTGAATTATCTTAAAAGGTATTTTAGGGAAGCCAACACACATTTTTGACAAATAAATAATTTAACCAATTTTTTTATTCTACCCAAATTAATTAAGTGGGTCTTATATTAAGAATAGGAGGTAGTGATAGTAGTAGGTGCAGTTTTGTGCATTGCACATAATTGAGGAAATAAATTATACTTTTAGTAACTTGTAAATAATATGATATATTAACATAAATGTAAAACTGACCTCTTTTCTTGATGATTGTCTTAAAAATAGTTACCAAAAGTTTGATTGTATCTTTCATTGTCAGTGAACAGGACAAACCTCTTGAAAATTACTTTCCAGGTCATAAAACCAGGAAAAAGTATGCTGCAATTTTATTTTTCTTTTATTTCGCAATTTTGCAGGTGATGAAAGTAGTAACAGGACAATGCTTATAGTTATCATCGTTATAAGTGGAGTAGTAGTACTCACTCTATTGGTTTTCTGCACAATCTACTTCAGGTTCTTGAGAAAGAAAAAAGGCAAGTTCTTAGTGAAAAAGCTTGAAGAATTTTCTTTCAGAAAATAATGTAGAAACTTTTTATTTTTTATTTTCTAATTATGTTTGATTACAATGATCGCAGAAAAACTAGCACCGCAGGAAGATGGGCTAAATCCAGTATTTTATCAAGATCAAACTGACGAAGAGAATAATATGAGTGCCGACCTTCCTACGATGTCCCTGAAAACTATTCTTGAAACTACTTGTAACTTTTCTGATGAATATAAATTGGGACAAGGTGGATTTGGCTCTGTTTACAAGGTAATGAATTGAAGTTATGTTCACTTTATTCTGAGCTTTAACTTATGTTGGAACTTTCTCTAACCTAATCCAGTACTTAAATTCTGAAAATCAAGGGAGACAAGTTGTGGGATTCCACATCTCCATTTCAATAATATAAGATGTTCTATTAGAGCATTTAAGCAAGTTACTTTAGTTCTCTCATCTCAATTGCTAACTTTAGTAGAAGAGTTCTCAACTTTAATATGCCCATCCATTAGTATTAGAGTTTGAGAGTTGGAGACCTGAAAAAAATTACTACAATTTGAGGGTTTTAATTAACAAAGAAGTTGAATGAAGCGGCACAATATGTGTCTTCCATGACATCAACTCTCCATAGGTGGAAATTGATGGTGATAATATGTAGGATACTTAGTCCCAATTGAAATGGTATGAAATACCTTATATTCGTATGATCCTTATGTTAGTTAGTTCTTCCTTTTTGGCTCTTAGGAGAGGGTTCTACACACTACTCGGATACCCCATGAAAAATATTGCACTGGCATCTCTTAAATTAAGCTTTCAAAAGTCATTAATCTTTAGATAATTCTGCATTATTGACAAGCTACCGAAAGTTTCTAAGGTAAAATCTCCTAAGGAGGACATTGGTTTTGGATAATTGAAACTATAGTGGGTGTGACTATAAATTTGAAAAACTTTAAATGTGGTTTACTCTAGTTTAATTGTTTGTCTTTCAACTTTCTTACGTTTGAAGGAAAAAAATGGTTACAGGGTGTTTTACCTGATGGGAAGGAAATGGCAGTAAAAAGGCTGTCAAAAACTTCAGGGCAAGGATTAAACGAGTTCAAGAATGAAGTGATATTGATTGCAAAATTGCAGCATCGGAACCTTGTGAGATTGTTAGCTTGCTGCATTGAGCAAAACGAAAAGCTACTTGTTTATGAGCACATGCCTAATTCTAGCCTTGATTTTCACCTATTCAGTAAGACACATACCTCTTTTGAGTTTCACTAAATTATACAAACATCTTCTATATTATATATTTGTGCATCTGTTTTGAGTTATTAATCTTCTTTTATTTTCCTTAAACTTATGGGTATGAGTGTCATTTTATAATAATTACAAAATAAATCTTTCGTTCAACTTTCCATTAATTCTTATAACCGTATTGCTTTATTTATTGCTTTCAGGCATAGAGAAGCGTTCCAAGTTGGAATGGAAACTACGACTAAGCATCATTAATGGAATTGCAAAAGGGCTTTTATATCTCCATGAAGACTCTAGACTAAGGGTTATTCATAGGGATCTAAAAGCTAGTAATATATTATTAGACCATGAAATGAATCCCAAAATTTCAGATTTTGGATTAGCTAAAGTTTTTGGAGACAACCAAAGGCAGGCAAATACTATTAGAGTTGTGGGTACCTAGTAAGTTCAATTTATAATGCTTTCTCTTGTCATTATGACACCAATTTAAATCCACTATTTTCATATGAATACTCATTGTAAAATTGATTCAACTGACTTATTTGTTTTTATTTTGAACAGTGGTTATATGGCTCCAGAATATGCTATGGAAGGCTTGTTTTCAGTAAAATCCGATGTTTTCAGTTTTGGTGTTCTTTTACTTGAAATTATTAGTGGGAAAAGGAATGGTGGATTCTATCTTTCAGAACATGGTCAAAGCCTTCTCATATATGTATGCTTTCTAACTGCCGCTTTTATTCGTCAAAAGTATACTAAAAGGAACAAATCTAATGGATTTTTCAAACTTTTGAAAAGTAAAAACACAATTCATCTTCTTAGGTTAAGACCTATTTCAAATTGACTCTGAAAAAGCAAAATATATCGTTTCCTATCAAGCAATTAAAATATCTTGATGTACCATAGTTGTATTGAAAAATCTCAAACCACTACTGAAAAAACAAACTATAACATAAAACATTTATCTCACAAAATTTGCTTTATATCTAAGTTGAAAGGAATTTACCATATAGGCATGGAGGCTTTGGTGTGAAGGGAAGGGCTTGGACCTGATGGACCCAATACTAGAAAGTTCATTTGAACCTTCTGAAGTTCTCAAGTGTATCCACATTGGCCTCCTATGTGTGCAAGAAGATGCAGCAGACAGACCAACAATGTCAAGTGTTGTACTTATGCTTGCAAGTGACTCAGTGAACCTTCCAAGGCCAACACAACCTGCATTTTCTGTTGGAAGAGGTTTCAAGGAGAAAGAATCTTCATCAAAAAATACTACACATGACTCCATCAATGGAGTAACTATTTCTGAACTTGAAGCTAGATGATCCTAAGAACCAGATAAGACTTTTTTGGGTAAGTTTATAATGGGATGGCTGAAATTTGTTTTATTATAGTGGTTATGTAAGAAATTTTATTGTTATTCCTTGTGTATAAAAAAGAATTGTACGTCAAAAGACATTATTTTTAATCATTTCTTATTGGGTAAATCAAGTTGAGCGAGTTCAATGATATTGTTTGACACATGTAGCCGACCCTACCTACGTGGGATAAGACTTTGTTGTTTTTGTTGTAGTAATATTTCTTATAGTTACACAAATCTTCCTCGAATCTTGTTCATGCTAGAAAAACATCCTCTTCAATTATAGAAATTAGATAGACATCCCTTAAAAATAAATTACATAATTTCATCTCAAATTGCATAAAAAAAAGGGTTAAGGTGGAAAAATACACATGTGGTTTGACCAAAAGAACGCCCAAAACCAAGTACTTTTTTTAGGTGTAAAAGTGACTATGTGGTTATAAAAGTGGAGCAAAAGTCACATATTCCGTTAATGTAGAAAACATTGACCGTGAACTTGGATAGTTTGACTAAAAATGGTGACGTGTACGATGGTGGGACCCACAGTGGTATCCAGGCATTAAAATGGGATTTTCAAGTGATGAAAAAAGACCTCATTAGCCCCATTCTTTCCTCATTCTCACCCTCACCACCCGCCATAATTTTTTACTCTCCGCCGTGAGACACTCATTCGCCTCACAACTGCAACACCTTCACTGGAAACCAATTCCTCCAACTCCCTTCCACATCAGCATTGTTTAATCCCCGATGATGCCCATCTCTCTACTCAAGGTTTGTTTTCGTTCATCCTTTCCCTCATTTGCTCCCATTCGTTTCTGCAACTAATCTCAATGTTTGTCGTTCCTTGAGGGATAGATTATGTATGAATCCCTTTTGTTCATACAAGAATTTTTATGAACAGTATTATCCCACAAAATTATCCATGTTATGGTGTTAAAATAATTATCAACAGAAGGTATGAGTACACAATCAGCAATGAAATTTGGTGGTTGGCTTCAAAATCAGCTATGAAATTGGGATCTAGACAATAAGCCCGAAATTGTAGGGAGCAACTACGGTCCACTGCAGTGGACCGTCCGCTGCGCTTCTTTGCCTAATAATAGGCATGCGGTAGTGTGTACCGCATGCGGTGAATTATTAGGTTTTTTTTGGGCAGCGGATGGTCCACTGCAGTGGACCGTAGCCGTTCCCGCAATTGTAAGGATAAATCCCCTGTAAAGGGCCATACGCCCTTCAGCCTGCACCTTCTTAAGCATAGAGTCTAAGGGGGTGCCACTGCCCCTTGCTTCACCTTCATGTTCATCACCCTCGTCTTGATCACATCCACCGGATTCAGTGGCGGAGCCACATTGGTAACATGTGGGCAAGTGCAAACACAAAAGGTTAATAATATATATTTTGAAGGGACTTTTTAAGAAGAAGAAGCACCGACTGGTAGAATGGTACCTTGCCATGGTATAGACCCCGTTTGAATCCCATCTTGTGCATTATTCTTTTCCTTTTTGCCATGTTGAAGACTCACTGAAGAGTTGTACATAATGGAATCTGCCATCTTGTACTAATCTATCATTCTTTTTAATTGTGTCTGCCACAAATATAGGGAAAAAAAAAAACACCAAAATACCCACTATTTCCATTTTTTATATATTTTTAAAAATTATAAATTAAATACATTTATCATATATAATTTCACTCTTAATTATAAATAAATCCTAAAAAAAAAAATTAGGATATTATAAAAGTCGTTGAGCTCATAGGGGTATCGGCTCTGTTGTAGTGATCCATTCCATATTTTCTAAGAAGCTCTTGCAAGTATTTGGTTTTGGAAAATAAATATTTCATTCTTATTTTACTTGATTCGAAGTCCTACGAAGAAATTTAATTCTCCTATCGTAGACATTTTAAACTCACCTTGCATGATCTTAGAAAACTCTCGACACACTTATGTTGAACGTAATATGTTTAATAAGATTGATAATGAAGATATAATGCAATATTTTCAAGGAATGAAGAATCAAAGAATGCTTTTGTAAACGTTCTGTTGTAATAGCTTAGTTGACTCTTGATTATTATTTTTCTATGTTAAATTGAAGTTTTCTTTTCTTTTCTTGTTTATATTTTTTCTTTGTTTTTTAATGCATTTAAAACTTTCCTTAAAAAAAAAATCACGGGCGCTGCCCCTGTACCCCCGAATACCCTCTACTAATTGTGCAGACACAAATAAAAATTTCTAGCTCCGCCACTGACCGGATTTGATGCTATGGCTGCCACAAACCCCGTTGCAAAACTTGCCGTCACACAAGTCCCAAGCCCGTCCTTCATCAACCTGTTCGCCAGAATCATCTCCTTGAACTTATCCTATGACACTAACTTTGAAGCCACCACAATCTAGAGGCCTGGTTCGTGATTTTCTGTCCAAGTCTATAGGCGTTAGCTATGGCCAGAAGAGGAAGAGACCCAAGATGAAGTTGATCATCACCTCCGGTGCTACTATTTTTTTGACCTCACAGCTTTGTCCCTTCCATCTCATTTTTTCCCAAATTTCGGTCGCTAAAAATTATGGCGGATGGTGAAGGTGAGAATGAGGAAAGAATAGGGGTAATGTGGTCTTTTTTCAACACTTGAAAATCCCATTTTAATGTCTAGACACCACTGTGGGCCCTACCATCATCCACATCACCATTTTTAGTCAAACCATCTAACTTCACGGTCAACGTTTTATACATTAACGGAATATGTGACTTTGCTCCACTTTTGTAACCACATAGTAACTTTTACACATAAAAAAAAAAAAACACTTGGTGTTGAGCGCTCTTTTGTCCAAATCACATATGTTAGTCCTCAGTTTTATGTTTTGATAATAATAAGACTTGTAAAAGAATAAGGTTTAGATTTAGTGGAATCTGAAGAAGGAAGAAGTGTACTCGAGCAGACTTGTTACTTGAGCAAGATCTCTCTAATCACTTTCTCTGAGTTATTTTAGGTTCTTACTCGAGCAAGTTGCTCGAGCACAGAGGAAGACTTACTCAAGTAGGGTTGTTTTAGTTGAATAGTCTGTGCTCCTTCAGGTTGTTACTCGAGCACATACATGACTTACTCGAGCAAGGTGTTCATGCACTCAAGCATGTGTGGCTTGATCTCTGTGGTTGCTCTTTCTCTCTTACTTACTCGACTATGAATATGTGTTGCTCGAGCAAGGTACTCGACCAAGGAAATATTATGCTCGAGCATATATCTTTTGTTGAATCAACTTCTTCTCTTTCAGGTTGTTACTTGAGCAAGGATTTGTCTTACTCGAGCATGAGTAATTGTTTGCTCGAGCATATATGACTTGTTAACTAATGTTTTCTCTTTCATAGTGGTTACTCGAGCATGTTGAAAGGTGTACTTGAGTATGGATAAATGTTTACTCGAGTAAGCCTATTCTCTCTGTACAAATTACTGAAGATATTTGAATATTGCTCGAGCACTCTTATGCTATACTCGAGCAAGGTTCTTATAGAGGCTTCATACACTTCGTCTTCTTCGCCTTCCTAAATTCAAATATCTGGTTAACATCTAATTTCATATGAACACTACTCATTATTATTCTTAATGCTATTAAACATTTTTGCTAGTGAGTTTTTGATTGTTAACAAAAGGATTTCGTGCAAATTGTCAAAAAGCAACGAACGTGCTAGAGCATTAAATACGTTGCAAAAATAGAGCACTCACACGGAATGAAATTCAAAGTAGGTCAAATGATGATTGCTTTAGACACCCATTCCAGCAAAAGCAAAAGCAAAAGCAAAAGCGAAAGCGATTCTACATAGTCAACGTTGGAACAAAAGAGATGTCGTGCAATTTACGGCGAAATGAAAGCGACATATATTCAAAACTTCCAACGTCTCTAGCTTGTGTCTAACAGAAAGCTTCTGAATCTAAACGGAAAGCGTGAAGTCTCTCAATGGATATTTAGAATTGAGCTTTACTAACGGTCATTAATGGACTCCAACTATAAATATGAAGAGCATTCAATTTAGAGCAAACAACCAATGGCGATATCAATTATTACTCACGCTTTTGCTCATTAATACTTTTTGATATCTTTTGATATTTGATAGGGAAAAACTTTAAAGCCTATAACTCTGCAAGTATACGGGCCGTATCAAGTAATAAAGTGATAAGAAAAGTATCGTTCCCACGAGGACTTAGTATCACAAACTTCAGTTAGGCATTAATTTCACAATTTCGTTTAAGTTGAGCAAACTAGATTGAATTTAATTAAAAGAAAAGAAAATCAAAATAACAAACTACTAGAATAATCGAACGAGCAACCTAGAGTCACTAATCCCTTGTTTGTTCTTAGATTTTATCCCCACTAAGCTAATTTTGACTTAACTTAATCAGCTAATCTAGAGTATTAATGTCTATAAATGCCTTCCGGTCCACTTATATACCTACCTTAATTAATTATGCAATATCTCGCACAACTAAATAAGATGCGTTTTAAACCGGGCTCACCCCAATTTGATTATGCGGAGCTTCTAGGTATATGCCTATCCTAGACGCAAATTAGATTAAAACCTAATTTCACATTAAATTTAAACCTAATTCCACATTATTTATCCCAAGGTCAATTTAGGATTCCCTCTTCCAAGTTCAACCCTAGATCCCCAAAACATGCTCAATGGTGGCCAATCAATAAGCAATAGCAATAAACACGGGATTAAATAAACTGAATTAAATTAAGCAAAACTAATAAGTGGGAATAATCTCTAAAACCCAAACAAGTTCATAGGTCCTCTAGGTTGAAAAGAGAATTAGCCACACATGGCTATAACAAAATCCATAACAAAAAGATAAGAATTCAGGTCCAAAGAATAAGAAGAGAGAGGAAAGAAAGCTTCTTCGTCGCCTCCACAGTCCTTCCGTGGAGATGATGAAGAGATCCAAAACGCTCAGCCTCTACTCCTCCGCTTCTTCGTTCCTTCTCGTTCTGCGTCTCTCGATCTGCTCCTCGTTTTTCTTCTTCTCCTTCCTCTCTTCATATATATAACCTAAATATAACTTAGGACGTGGGTCACTGATTCTCCTTTTCTTATTAACAAGATATATTATATCTTGTAATTTACTCCACCGATTACGCAATTGATTTTGTTTCTATTTTTCTTGCGTTGGACCACCGAGTTTGACTGATTGCATATCCTCTTAATTGCTTTTTCTACTTCTTTCCAAATCAGCTAATATTTCTTGCAAAATATAATAGGAAATAAGTAGATTTATTATCAAAATATCTGTTTATCCTATAATGATAGTAAAGTATATAAAAGATAATTAAATAGGTATATAATATCAATAAATCCAACTAATTCTCATAAAATATACACCTATTTAATCATAAAATATATACTTATCAAACTCCCCCACACTTAAACATTTGCTTGTCCTCAAGGAAAAGAAAGAGAATTTATTATCTGAAAATAACATTGCTTATGACATTCCTAAACAGAGAGCAATAAACCACCACACTTAGATCATATAATCAAATCTTATTTAAGTTAATATCTTATAAGAACAAGTCACTAAGTCAATAGAGTTAAACAATTGTAACAACCTCTTAACGTCCCATGATCAAAAGATCAACAAGAAATGAGTTCAACCATAAGATTAGTAAAAGAATATTACGCTACTTAATTTCTCCAGAAAAATTCAAATGTTCCCACCAAACCAAGCTTTTCATTTAATTTATTAAGGATCCTCATGTAGGAAATAACTTATTTTTTCTTTTTTTGTCATTTTCTTCTCTTTTTTTTTTCTTGAGCCGTTGTAGATCCCCTTTTGACGCGACCCTGCACATGAGTGATGCAGCACCGGTTACTCAGTTACCCCAACAGGTACCTCAAGAGGCTTTTAGCCCAACTCATAACCCTTTTTGACTTTACCGTTTGACGCGAGTGCCAACATTGGTGATGAAGTGCCCCCGGTTACTAAGTGAGGTCTAGAGAAGTCATTGGAGTTGTTTTTTTTTTTTGAGTCATTTCCCTACACAAAAGTTTTACTTAGCTAGCAAAGGTCATCATCTAATTTTCTAAAGAAATTATGTAGCAAAATATTCATGAACTAATAATTTGTTGATCATATTACAAACTAATCCCTATTCTCATAGTCCATCTCAAGATTGCAAAAAAAAAAAAAAAAAAAAACTCAAGGCTTAGAGACTTGGTTGAGACATTTTTTTTTTCTATTTTAATTTTTGACTTGATAATATTCTCTAAGATGGGGGAAGCTCAAAATTAAGGTCAATCCTCAACAACGCAAAAATCTCACATAACAAAAAATCTTTTCAATTGCATAAGGACAAGCATAACCAAAGAAATCATATCTCTCCCCCACACTTAAATCAAACATTGTCCTCACTGTCACAAAAATATAAAGAGGGAAAGAAACTAGTACTCCCCTGGTTTAAGCCTCTAACTCTGATGTGGAGTGTTTCCCCTTGTACCATCCATGATATTTCAAATTTTTAGGGAGAAGAGAGTGTTCAAGTAAGACCTTGCAGCAACTAGAGGAGTGATCTTCTTCAAACCTGAAAAAACTGAAAGAAAGAAAGAAAAGAAAAAGAAAATAATAATAATAATAAAATATGCAAACAAAACCCTTGGGTTGCCTCCCAAGAAGCGCTAAATTTATAGTCTTCAGCCAGACTTCTCAAAACAAACCACTAATCATAAGTATCAAACACCATAATTACCTTGTCTTCATTTCTTTTCAAACAACAAGGTATCTCACACAAAAATTGATCATTCAAGTTAATTACTTGTACTTCCTTAATCGTAGACAATCGTGGAATACAAGTATTCACTGAATTCAAATTAAGCACAACATGCATATCTTTGAAAATAAATATAGGCATATCCAAGAATTTAGAGCATCCAATAAAATCAACTTGACTCTCATCAGTAAGAGTCAACACTTCAAGAGGAGGGTTATGAACAACAACAACAATTGGGACATCTACATCAATTGGATCACCCACATCACAATCCTTAGGCTCCACAGCCGGAACCTCTTCTAAACATCCAATATTCTCATCTAAATCAATGTCAAGCTTACAATCACTTTCTACATTATCCATAGTCTCATGTGATTCCAAACCTTCAACTTCCTCACAATAATCATTATCAGCATAAGAAGTGGTCATCAGGCTTAAGGAATTATGTTGAACCATAGTCTCAAGGGTTGAAACAATTTGACTCACATATACCCCAGTATCTTGGACACTTGACTTAATGCTAGCGGCAATCTCCTTTTGCTCTCTACTAGATCTCTTAAGGCTAGTGGCAATCTCCTTTTGCTCTCTACTAGATCTCTCTAGTGCTTCCACATACTCCTCAAATAATCTTTCTAAATTAGATTTTTCCTTATACTCAATGGTGCGTTCTTCATTAGGTGGATAAGAGTGAAAAGGAGGGGTATTTTCATGAGAATAATAGACATGTGGATATCTAAAATTATGTTGCTCAAAACCTTCACTAGGACAAAAAGAGTTATCAAAACAAGTTTGGTTCCTAGTGAAATCATCTCTCACAAAATGACTAGTTGTACTAAATGGACAATGTTCATATAAATGATTTCCTCCACAATAAACACAAGACATGCAAACATATTGAGAAGAATCAATATATGGAATACAACCATCATTTATGCTCCTTTTATGTTCCCTATCATTCAAAGAATTTAAAATAGCAATCAATCCATCTTGTGTAGAAGACAAAGAATTCATCTCCTTCTCAATATTAAGACCATTTGGTTGCCAATTAAAATCCATTTTTTTTAATTTTTTTTTTCCTAAAAAAAATAAAATATTTACGAACTCAAACTCAAACTACTAATGCTCAATCAATTCGAACCAAGACAGTTGTGGCAAACAAGTCCCCGGCAACGGCGCCAAAAACTTGATAGGGAAAAAGCTAATCTAGAGTATTAATGTCTATAAATGCCTTCCGGTCCACTTATATACATACCTTAATTAATTATGCAATATCTCACACAACTAAATAAGATGCGTTTTAAACCGGGCTCACTCTAATTTGATTATGCGGAGCTTCTAGGTATATGCCTATCCTAGACGCAAATTAGATTAAAACCTAATTTCACATTAAATTTAAACCTAATTCCACATTATTTATCCCAAGGTCAATTTAGGATTCCCTCTTCCAAGTTCAACCCTAGATCCCCAAAACATGCTCAATGGTGGCCAATCAATAAGCAATAGCAATAAACACAGGATTAAATAAACTGAATTAAATTAAGCAAAACTAATCAGTGGGAATAATCTCTAAAACCCAAACAAGTTCATAGGTCCTCTAGGTTGAAAAGAGAATTAGCCACACATGGCTATAACAAAATCCATAACAAAAAGATAAGAATTCAGGTCCAAAGAATAAGAAGAGAGAGGAAAGAAAGCTTCTTCGTCGCCTCCACAGTCCTTCCGTCCTTCCGTGGAGATGATGAAGAGATCCAAAACGCTCAGCCTCTACTCCTCCGCTTCTTCGTTCCTTCTCGTTCTGCGTCTCTCGATCTGCTCCTCGTTTTTCTTCTTCTCCTTCCTCTCTTCATATATATAACCTAAATATAACTTAGGACGTGGGTCACTGATTCTCCTTTTCTTATTAACAAGATATATTATATCTTGTAATTTACTCCACCAGATTACGCAATTGATTTTGTTTCTATTTTTCTTGCGTTGGACCACCGAGTTTGACTGATTGCATATCCTCTTAATTGCTTTTTCTACTTCTTTCCAAATCAGCTAATATTTCTTGCAAAATATAATAGGAAATAAGTAGATTTATTATCAAAATATCTGTTTATCCTATAATGATAGTAAAGTATATAAAAGATAATTAAATAGGTATATAATATCAATAAATCCAACTAATTCTCATAAAATATACACCTATTTAATCATAAAATATATACTTATCAATATTCAATTCTTTAGTGATCATATATCTACTCTGTGAGAGAGTTATTACTGTTAAATTATCTGTTGTAAGATCTCAACGTAGTGGGACCTTGAGTGTGGTTGTTCGATTACGTTTGTAAGTGGGAGTGAATCTAGTGAGATTACTTTGTGCTCATTGTAATCGTGTTGAAAGATAGTGGAAATCTCAGAGAAGCTCTGGGGATTGGACGTAAGCCACGAGGTTAAGGCTGAACCAGTATAAATCTGTGTGCACACTTCGGTGATATCTCTCTAACTCTTCCTTCCTGATTTTATTATTGATTAAGGTCGTTTTAGTTTTTATAATTCACCTCCCTCTTGGTTATTCGTTGTGACTAACAACATGTATATTTTTACGCCTTAACCCAACACACACACATATAGATATATATGTGTATATACATATATGTACATATAAATATGTATATGTAAACACGCGCGCGCCCGCACGCACACACACACACACATATATATATCTGTGTGTGTGTGTGTCTGTACACACATATATACATACATACAGACATATATAGACACACACACACACACACACACACACACACACACACACACACACACATACATACATACAAGTAGTATATATGTGTGTGTGTGTTCCAAGAGAAGTACAAGTTGTCCTTCTAGCATCACATTCAAATTAGCACAAAAATGGCTACGCTGGCAATTCCTGAACTTGAATCGTGAAAATGCTTCATATAAGAATATATTAGACTACTTTTGTTTTGTCATAGAACATAAGTCTCTAACCCTAGGTGGGCTAGGATGTGGATGTAGGATCAAATAGCTCCCTCCCAAGTATCCATGGATTGGATACCTAAGGGGATCTGCGATCACAAAGCACAAGGACTTGACCTAGATGCGATACCTAGGGCCTACGTACCCTGAAGAGGGATCAAAGTCCACGTAGTTCGATGATACGGACGGCGTTTAGCCAAAGGGGGTGGTGTGTGCGCTCTGTGTGCAGTATATGCAATTGAGAAAGAGCTTAAAAGCTGTGTACCTCTTTAGGTTAACCAACTATATATAGAGGCTACCTTAGGGTTAGGGTTTGGACTTGTTGGGCCTCGTGTGCCTCCAAGCCCAAGTGTATGAGGTGTCTCCTGTTGGGCCACACCTTGGATGAGCCTATTATTTTATTCCATAACAGTTGCCCCAAGCTCGGTAGTTCAGGCCTCTGAGCTGCCGAGGTTCATTGACTGCTTTCCGAGATCCCCTGAATCTGACTTTGCTTTCGTAGCAATTTTCCCGGGCTAATTTTCTAGTTTATATTCCTACATTTAATAACATGTAAGCAAATCACAATAAAAGGAAAATACTTACTGTTTGTGCAAATCGTTCAACGTGCTCATTTTGGATACTTGTCCGAGCTTGCATTAAACTTTCTGTTTTGCATTAATGGCGGTTTTTGATAACACGTTTTTCCACTTAACAAATCGTTGTCCCTTCTGTTGCCCCCAGCCTGGTAGTTCAGGTTCCTGAGTTGCCAGGATGTGTTGTTTTCCAACCCGGGCCATGTGTTCGTCATTGTTGGGATTCTGTGCGTGCTGACCCGAGATTCCGGGTTTATATACTCTAACTCTGAGGTTTCGGGTTTAAACTGTAACCTCGAGATTCTGGGCTATTTACTTTATCACTGGAATTCCGGTTTAAATACTTTAACACCGAGATTCCGGGTTATAAACTATAACCCCAAGATTCTGGGATATATATTCTAACACCGAGATTCCGGTTTAGATACTTTTTCACCTAGATTCCAGTTTAGATACTTTTTCACCGAGATTCCGGGTTTAAATACGTTAACACCGAGATTCCGGGTTGATATTGGCGGCATTGCTGTCACCAAAATGATTCCAATAAAGGAATCTAAATTGGACTCGCCGCCTCAATGCGGGCCCGAGATTTTAACTAGATTCAGTCAAAATCGGGTCCACCTTCTTAACTTTACACAGATCCCTAGTTTAAACCCTAGGTGGGCTAGGATGTGGATATAGGATCAAATAGCTCTCCCCCAAGTATCCATAGATGAGATACCCGAGAGGATCGGAGATCACAAAGCACAGGGACTTGACCTAGGTGCGATACCTAGGGCCTACGTACCCTGAGAAGGGATCAAAGTCCACGTAGTTCGAGGATTACTGGAGGCGTTTAGCCAAAGGGGGTGGTGTGTGTGCTCTGTGTGCAGTATATGCAATTGAGAGAGAGCTTAGAAGATGTGTACCTCTTTAGGTTAACCAACTATATATAGAGGCTACCTTAGGGTTAGGGTTTGGACTTGTTGGGCCTCGTGTGCCTCCAAGCCCAAGTGTATGAGGTGTCTCCTGTTGGGCCACACCTTGGATGAGCCTATTATTTTATTCCATAACAGCTTGCCCCCAAGCTCGGTAGTTTAGGTCTCGAGCCGCCGAGGTTCATTGACTCGCTTCCGAGATCCCCTGAATCTGACTTTGCTTTCGTAGCAATTTTCCTGGGCTAACTTTCTAGTTTATATTCCTGCATTTAATAACATGTAAGCAAATCACAATAAAAGGAAAATACTTACTGTTTGTGCAAATCGTTCAACGTGCTCATTTTGGATACTTGTTCAAGCTTGCATTAAACTTATCCTTTTGCATTAATGCCGGTTGTTGATAACACGCTTTTCCACTTAACAAATTGTTGTCCCCTCTGTTGCCCCCAGCCTGGTAGTTCAGGTTCCTGAGTTGCCAGGATGTGTTGTTTTCCAACCTGGGCCATGTGTTCGTCATTGTTGGGATTCTGTGCGTGCTGACCCGAGATTCCGGGTTTATATACTCTAACTCTGAGATTTCGGGTTTAAACTGTAACCTCGAGATTCTGGGCTATTTACTTTATCACCGGGATTCCGGTTTAAATACTTTAACACCGAGATTCCGGGTTATAAACTATAACCCCAAGATTCCGGGATATATATTCTAACACCGAGATTCCGGTTTAGATACTTTTTCACCGAGATTCCGGTTTAGATACTTTTTCACCGAGATTTCAGGTTTAAATACGTTAACACCGAGATTCTGGGTTGATATTGGCGGCATTGCTGTCACCAAAATGATTCCAATAAAGGAATCTAAATTGGACTCGCCGCCTCAATGCGGGTCCCAGTTTTTAACTAGATTCAGTCAAAATCGGGTCCACCTTCTTAACTTTACACAGATCCCTAGTTTAAACCAGATTCAGTTTAAACAGGATCTTCGCACGGAACTCAGATTTAAACTAGATTCAGTTAAACCAAGTCCTCCTTCGGAACTTTATACGGATCCCTGATTTTAACCAGATTTGGTATAACCGGAGTCCGCCTTTTGTCTTTGTTTCCTGCAAAACTTTAAACAAAACTTATCTCGGCTTTACCGTGTCCCAAAGGGTGCACGTTTGAACCATTAGATCTGCGGAGCCCGGATTTTAACCAGATTCAGTTAAGCCGGGGTCCACCTTCATCCCTTTCGTAGGGACGGACTCCACAATTTATCCGGGATCCAATTAAGGAGTGTAGATTTAATTGTTTAAAATAGACTTGTCATGATTCATGAAAGCGGGTTTGTGCACCTCGGATTCACGCATGTTTGAATTGGACATGATTTTCGAAAACGAGTTTGTTTACTCAGAATTCTACATGTTTAGATTGCACATGATTTTCGAAAACGAGTTTCTTTACTCAGAATTCATACATGTTTAACTGTACATGATTTTTGAAAACAAGTTTGTTTACTCAGAATTCTACATGTTTAGATTGCACATGATTTTCGAAAACGAGTTTGTTTACTCAGAATTCTACATGTTTAGGCTTGACATGATTTTCGGAAACGGGTTTATGTACCTCATACTCCTACATGTTTAAACTGGACATGATTTTCGAAGACGGGTTTCTTTACCCTGAATTCTACATGTTTAATTTGAACTGGACATGATTTTCGGAAACGGGTTTATGTACCTCATATTCCTACATGTTTATAGATTTGGCGGCCGTAGCCGTCGTTACACGGATCCCGGAATTTAACTAGATTCAGTTTAACCGGGGTCCGTCTTCTTTTAATATGCATAAGAATTGCTGACGAGAAGAATTGCATAGAGACCACTTTTTGAATGATCTTCTAGTAGAATCACTATGTGGATCAGACAATTATATTTACCCTTACCATTCAATTCTCATAGTGAGCCATTTAATTTTCGTGTCTTCCAGACAAGCAAAATTATAAATAACTTCTAACCATTTATCTTTTAAGATAAGTAAAATTTAACTTAGGAAATAAGGCGCAGATGGCCAAGCATTGTAGGTGTCAAGCTCCCTTGAGAAGTTAATAATTTCTCTGCCCTCACTTTTTCAACTATAGCCTATTATTTCCAAACCAAGCCATTATTGTCAAAGAGTTTGGCTACTTTTTGAATATGAATTTGACTTTCCACATGTGTTGCCACCCTTTTTTAAGCGAAGCCAGAATACTAATGAAATAATTCACACAGCAATGACAAAAACGCACCTGAGGCTGCAACTTACGCAATGATTTCTAGATGCTCTACGTAATTGTGCACAAATTCCCTTTTTGTGGATTAGGGGTGCACATCAACCTCCTCGTGTTGTTTCACCATCTGAGGGGTATTTCCTCCAGGAAGAACATAATTATTTGACTTCTTTTCTGATGAAACATGATGACTTGGGGGCAATCACAAGCCTCCATTCTCCCTTTTCAACGTCAGGGCCGGTGCATCTAATTGTGCACAAATTCCCTTTTGTCTTATATTGGAAATGGCCAACATAAAAGTGGCATGGGAATGGAATCTTTTATTTTGGCATCCTTCCACTTGATTTCATCGTAAAACAATCAATTCATTGCAGCTTTCATTTCAACTCAGACTTTGTGCATCATTATGTATCACATATATATTGACAAAATAAATATCACCAAAGTCCGTTCAACAAGGATGCTGCTAATGAAAAGAAATATATATCTCGGCATACTTGTAGTCTCGGCATACAGTCTCGGCACTGGATATAAGAATACAGGCTTCATTTGCATACAAGGACCCCGGCTTTAGGTGCCATTAATGCTTAAGAAGATTCTGACAAGCTGCTTTGAAGATTCTTTGGTTCCATAATAATCACGAGTGTAACCCACATCCTTCAAACCAGCGACTTTACTTACCGAGTACACTCGGCACCTTCTCTATAAGGTAATTACCGACAATACTTACCAAGAAACGCAGCACAGAAAGAGAGCAAACTCCTTCGCAAACTGACTTAGCGATCTCTGTTCGATAAGAGACAGGACAGAGGCAGTATATTCCTTCCCAGAGAAACAAATGTACACCACCGTCTCGGCAAAATGAAGTATATCAATCAAATGTACATTTTGTCAAAATCCTCCTGCAGAACCAAATAAAGTCCGAGTTTGTGGAGCTAGTTGCAACATACTTTGTACTCAACCTCGTCGTCGGTCTGCAATGTCGTGAAGCAAAACGTTCTGCTCAAACATGCCTCATATTTTCCACCACCAGTGTATTGCTTCGTCACCTGGTTCAATATCCTTTTGCCTCGTAGTTCTCAACCAATGAATTCAGGAGCCAGCGGCAACTCCAATCTCGGTCATCTCGGACATTGCATCTCGGCATCATGGCTGGGTTTATTGAAATAAAGGAATGTCGAGGTTATTGCCTTACAATCCTCTTTTTCAAGTAAAGCCTGAGTCCGGAGTGGAGTTTTCATGAAGAAGTGGATAAGTTAATTAACATATCTCGGCGTTCTTTGAATCTCGACCTCTCAGAACCATATTGACTGTACATCTCAGTCATACACCCTTCTTCACAATCTACGCATCTCAGCCATCCGGCATCTCGGACTTGTGGCTCATTAAAAACACTTCTGACCTACGCAATGAATGAGCTCCCCAAATGAAACCATGCTACCTGGCTTCAAACACGATCCCACGTGACAAGTGGAACGTTGAATCTGATATCAAACATTCTGACATCTGACGATAGACAAATATCCATCTCGGCACCGGCGTCTTATATCAGAGACTTGATACAGTCGAAATGCACCCCACAGCATTCCCGGTCATTAGAATCACGAAAACGCTTTGCATCCGTGCATCACCTCGGCACCCATAATCCCGACACGACCATGACTATCTCGGCATGCCAAATACAATATCGGATAGCCAGCCTCTTTTGGATTGCCAGCCACTTTCATAAGTGAAGAGAGCTTGCAACTAAAACCTGCGACACTGTAGAACAGCAAACCAGATACTGCCAAATCCTGCCATGCAATCACGTGAGTGTGAGTAATTAGCACACAAGCATTCAGAGGCACCCCGGTGTTTAAACCTGAGGTATCCCGGCATCCCAACTAATAACGTCGTTGTTCAACCTTTTGGCTTAACTCATCTCTGGAGTTCAAGCCTGCAAACCAGAATTAATGATCACCCTGGTCCTCGCCCGACACTCTTTGCATCTCGGATAGATATTCTCATTTCAATCCGGCTTTGGCATTCAAGGCATCCCTGGCCGACATCAAATGCACCCCTCACCGTCTCCCTGATCTCATTTATGGTTTACAGCCATGCTTCATAACGAAAAGGTACAAGTTTGAGATCTGGTAGTCATGACGAACCAAAATAAAGCTCTCTCATGATCTTGGCCCCACGCACACCTCTGCACATATACACTCTCCAAGTCGATGAACCTGTTCGCCTCGGCATCTCCAAGGTGAATTTCAAAATTGATGGAATTGGCCTCCACGTGGAAATCAATTCGGGATAAACCCGAAACATGAGGTGCTTGGAGATCAGAGTCAAAGAATGGGAATCAGGTGCTTCATAAGCGCAGAGAATAACATCAGATATAAATGATTCTGACGGCACGCCTCTCCGCTAGGTTTTCAAGACTGCATTCGTAATTCTATTGTCAAAGCAGGTTTTCAAGACTGCAATTTTTTTTCTCCACACAACCCCTTCTTTTTTTAAAAAGGTTTCTCCAGCAGGTTCGAGATTGTTCATCTAGCGGCTGGGAATTTGAATCATTAACCTTCTTCGATCATGGGAATCAGAAATTTACCGATTCCCCACGGACGGCGCCAATGTTCTGTCATAGAACATAAATCCTAACCCTAGGTGGGCTAGGATGTGGATATAGGATCAAATAGCTCTCCCCCAAGTATCCATAGATGAGATATCCGAGAGGATCGGAGATCACAAAGCACAGGGACTTGACCTAGGTGCGATACCTAGGGCCTACGTACCCTGAGGAGGGATCAAAGTCCACGTAGTTCGAGGATTACCGGAGGCGTTTAGCCAAAGGGGGTGGTGTGTGTGCTCTGTGTGCAGTATATGCAATTGAGAGAGAGCTTAGAAGATGTGTACCTCTTTAGGTTAACCAACTATATATAGAGGCTACCTTAAGGTTAGGGTTTGGACTTGTTGGGCCTCGTGTGCCTCCAAGCCCAAGTGTATGAGGTGTCTCCTGTTGGGCCACACCTTGGATGAGCCTATTATTTTATTCCATAACAACTTCCTTCCCCTGTTAAGCCTCTGCAGTTGATAATTGATACTTCCCCAGGCGTTTCTGTTCTTTTTACCTGAAACAAACAAGAGTGAATAAATTTTCTAGAAAAAATAATCATAGAAAAAGGAAGAAATAAAAAAGAAGAATGAACAGGCATCTTTCATGAAAAGAACCTATATTACCTGTGAATCCAAACAGGTTTTTAATAATTCTTTCTGCCGAGCACACACATCACTATTACCCTGATTAACAGCCATACAGCTGAGAGAAGTCATCATTTCCTTCATGCAAGGTTTATGAAGTGAACCATATCTCTTAGGGTTAATATAAAGCCCGCCAGCTTTCCGCCCCATTATCCTACATTTATGCTTCTGCTGACAGATGGGAAAATGTGAGCAAGGTGAGAAACAAGATGAAAGATTTGGGAATCAAAAAATTTCCTGGATGTAGTGCTATTGAGGTGAATGGCTTTCTCCACGAGTTTCTCGTTGGCGATCCATCTCACCCAGAAATCAGAGACATATATTCCATGCTGGATTCAATTACTAAGCCCTTGTTTGGCTTAGAAGAAAATGAGATGGAAACAGAAATTTTATGTCCACTGAATTCTTAACTGCAAATATGTGGTTGATGAATATCAATTTCCTGTCAAACGAAAGATCAGGACAAGAGACTGAAAAGGTTTCTCGCCATTTTTTACCGTGCAGCCAACCTGCCCCAAGCAATTATAGAACACGATTTTAAAAATCCTCTCTGGGAAGATGCACAAACTGTTGAAGAATGAAGTTTTGGGTAAAAGGTTAAATGCCATATATGGATGAGTTCGTGGGTCTGAAACTTTTTGTACAGATTTGGTGTTAGATTAATCTTAAAAAATTCATAAGAAGTAGTGTTAACACACAGATGATAGATGATCTTTACCCATATGGTGTTTCAATTGTTTGATTTCCTTGAAACCAGATTAGCCAATTTCGTTTACATTTCCAATTGTTTAGACTAGACAGTGATGTATATATATGAATCGCTCTTTTGATCTTTCTACCTATTCAATTTTAACCGCTTTGACTGTAATACAACTCTACATGATTGAGGCGTTCAAACGCGCTATAATATTCAACGTTTTAAATAATATATCATATATATATATATATATATATATATATATATATATATATATATATATATATATATATATATATATATATATTCTTGAAAGGTAGTTTACCTTCCACTTATTGTTTTTTTTTTATTGCCCATATATATATAACGCACCTAACTATGGTGGGTGAGTCCATTTATAGTTTTAATTCCTGAATTTTTAATTTTTTTTTTGTCAACAATGTTTTAATTGTTAGTCGTAAAAATATGAAAACAATTTTTATAATGTTGAACCTTTAATTTCTTGTCATTTTTCAATCTAGCAATTGACCTAGGCACACGCAAGTCAATTATGTTTAACTTTTCATGCATGAAATTTCTCATATTGTGGTCCCCTACAACCTATCATGCATGTTTGAGGAGAAATTACTATTTTTTTAAAGCTGTCGCCGACGAATGAGTAATAATCAATCCCGTATTAATTAAATTTGACCTTTACCCTCTGTTATTTTCTTTGAATTTCCTTTCATAATAATTACAACAAATTTTAATAATATATGAATCTCAGAATAAATGTAATTTTGCCTCTCTCTTAAAATTTGTTCTACAAATATCTCAAAAAATTGACAAGATCTCAAAAAATTGTTGGAAAGCAAAATTTGGTTGATTGACTCTGGACAGTAGATCAAATCAGAATATTTTTATTTAAATTATATTTTAAAATGTAAAATTCCGAAAGTGATTCTACTTTAAAATATAAGAAAAATACCAATGATAATTGAATAGATTTTTAAGTAAGGTCTAAAGCTTCATATATGTAATGGGAACACAAATTTAAATTAATTAGTGATGATTGATCTCCGAATACTTTTTGAAAACAGATATCAAGTGAAAAGTCAATCATTATTTTCATGGTTATCATGTTTGATTTTTCTATCGTCATTTCAGCCAACAATAATACTTTTTTTTTAAAAAGAAAACTATTCTCAACATGGTCAGAAGAATCAACCCCATCAGCCTCCCCCACTACATTATGATTATCTGAATATCAAAATTCGCTTTCCATGACGGCTCATCAACTTCAAACCTTTGACAATTCTATCATCATCATCACAAAACTAAATAAAACCCTCCTCAAACAAATCCCTCACAAACTATCATGTTGATAACAATCATGACACACAAATCCTCATTTCTTGTCTCATCCTTCTTCTACTTTCTCTCCTTAGTTATTGCAGCCCATCATGCTACAAGCTTAAGCTCAATAGTACTAAATCCATCTCCTACACAAGCACTACAAGAAAACACTGCTTTTCTTGCGGCGGAACAAAACACAGAGCCGCCTGATTATCGGTATGCATGTCTGGACCAAAGTGGCGTGGCTCCATCAAGCAAATACCAAAGCAATCTCAAGAGTCTCATATCTTCACTCTCTTCTGATGCTGCAACCAGCAATGGATTTGGTAACAGAACTGAAGGTAGTGATGAAGAAGATATGGCGTATGGGCTTTACCTTTGTAGAGGGGACGTGAATTCAAGTTTGTGTCATTCTTGTGTTGAAGATTCTAGCAGATTGATCCAACAACATTGTCCCAACAACGCTACTGCAGTTTTGTGGTACCCATTTTGCCTTCTCAGGTATGTCCTATTAGATTTATGATTTTGTTACTAACTCGTATATGCTGCCGAAGCAAGATATATAGAGCTTAATTGATTATACTAAAAAATCACAATACTAAAAAAAAAAGTTTCTAGACCTAATTTAATAATATAATAAATCAAAACTACTATATTTAAAAACAACTAATAACTAATAAATAAAATAAAAGTCAAAGAAACACCAAAATCTAATTTCACTCGAAATAATTTACAAGTGAAATACTATAAGAGAGGAGGAAATACAAAATTCCTTATAGAAGAGAAAAGACAGTTGAGGCATAAGTTTAAAGGAAGGAGGGGGGGTCCTTTTTATATCATAGGGTCCCCTTTTCCTCATTAAGTTGCCTGATGTGATGTGGGACTATTTTGCCACAACCAACAGTATATGGGTCTACATATTCAACACCAATAAGTTATCAAGCAAAACTCATATTTTGAAGGTATAGGATGAAAATTTACCATCTCAATCACACTATTATTATACTACTTTTATTGTTTACTGGTAAAAAAACATGTAACACCTTACGTTAGGGTCATTTACCAAAATTGTTTGGTCATCTAAGAACTGAATGTAACCCAATAGCTACCATTAGAAAGACCAAAAGCTTAAAACTCTTTCTAAAGCTTAGGTATAGGTACCATGAAATATATAATGAATTGAAAGTTCATGACTAAACATTTTAACTCTAAAAATAGTGATTTAAAGCTTCATTTTTAGCTTTTGAAAAGCTCTATTTAAGTAAAATATACTCAGCTCATTCTCTGAACTATCTATTTCTACAACTGAACAGTGCAATTTTCACAACTAGTTCTAGTTTTCTTAGCCCAACCCACGATAAGACTTTGTTGTTGATGTCATCGTTGTTCAATTTTCAGTGTAATCTTTCAGAAATAATATATTCTTAATGGTACACATCTTCAACAGGTACTCAAACCAGTATTTCTTTGGCAATCTCACGCTAAAGCCTCGGATTCCCATGTTTGATGCATCGCAAAACTTCTCGAGTGCCGGAGAGTTTGACAGTGATGCTAGGATTCTGATGAACGGTTTGATACAGACAGGTTCAGAGACAAACCTAATGTTTGGGACACATGTGTTCAACATAAATGGCACCCAGAAAAGGTATGGTTGGGTTCAGTGCAGCAGAGACATAACCAGTGAAGAGTGCAGAACATGTCTAAGCAATATGCTTGAAGATGTTGTGAATTGTTGTGAAGGCAAGAGGGTTTGGAGAATATTTTCTCCTAGTTGTATTGTCATGTATGAGACTCAGCCTTTCGTGGTAAATGACACTGGGTTGATTGCTCCAACGTCCCAGCCAGGTACCATTTTGTTTCTTTCACGACATAATGCTACCTCCAATCCCTTTAACTGCTAGTTGATGATTAGATTTGGTCATAAATATAAGATGTCAATCCACTTTATCTCCCCATTTTTATCACTTTTTAACTATAATATCCCTATTGATTACACATGTT
Organism: Acacia pycnantha; assembly: GCA_025563575.1. Lineage (NCBI taxonomy): Eukaryota > Viridiplantae > Streptophyta > Magnoliopsida > Fabales > Fabaceae > Acacia > Acacia pycnantha. The sequence goes on along the minus strand of JAMWYP010000042.1, from coordinate 494,919 downwards.
AAGGGGAATTTGCATTAAGAGGTAGTTTCAGTGTGAATTATCTTAAAAGGTATTTTAGGGAAGCCAACACATATTTTTGACAAATAAATAATTTAACCAATTTTTTTATTCTACCCAAATTAATTAAGTGGGTCTTATATTAAGAATAGGAGGTAGTGATAGTAGTAGGTGCAGTTTTGTGCATTGCACATAATTGAGGAAATAAATTATACTTTCAGTAACTTGTAAATAATATGATATATTAACATAAATGTAAAACTGACCTCTTTTCTTGATGATTGTCTTAAAAATAGTTACCAAAAGTTTGATTGTATCTTTCATTGTCAGTGAACATGACAAACCTCTTGAAAATTACTTTCCAGGTCATAAAACCAGGAAAAAGTATGCTGCAATTTTATTTTTCTTTTACTTCGCAATTTTGCAGGTGATGAAAGTAGTAACAGGACAATGCTTATAGTTATCATCGTTATAAGTGGAGTAGTAGTACTCACTCTATTGGTTTTCTGCACAATCTACTTCAGGTTCTTGAGAAAGAAAAAAGGCAAGTTCTTAGTGAAAAAGCTTGAAGAATTTTCTTTCAGAAAATAATGTAGAAACTTTTTATTTTTTATTTTCTAATTATGTTTGATTACAATGATCGCAGAAAAACTAGCACCGCAGGAAGATGGGCTAAATCCAGTATTTTATCAAGATCAAACTGACGAAGAGAATAATATGAGTGCCGACCTTCCTACGATGTCCCTGGAAACTATTCTTGAAACTACTTGTAACTTTTCTGATGAATATAAATTGGGACAAGGTGGATTTGGCTCTGTTTACAAGGTAATGAATTGAAGTTATGTTCACTTTATTCTGAGCTTTAATTTATGTTGGAACTTTCTCTAACCTATTCCAGTACTTAAATTCTGAAAATCAAGGGAGACAAGTTGTGGGATTCCACATCTCCATTTCAATAATATAAGATGTTCTATTAGAGCATTTAAGCAAGTTACTTTAGTTCTCTCATCTCAATTGCTAACTTTAGTAGAAGAGTTCTCAACTTTAATATGCCCATCCATTAGTATTAGAGTTTGAGAGTTGGAGACCTGAAAAAAATTACTACAATTTGAGGGTTTTAATCAACAAAGAAGTTTTGGGCAAAAAAAAAAAAAAAAAATCAACAAAGAAGTTGAATGAAGCGGCACAATATGTGTCTTCCATGACATCAACTCTCCATAGGTGGAAATTGATGGTGATAATATGTAGGATACTTAGTCCCAATTGAAATGGTATGAAATACCTTATATTCGTATGATCCTTATGTTAGTTCTTCCTTTTTGGCTCTTAGGAGAGGGTTCTACACACTACTCGGATACCCCATGAAAAATATTGCACTGGCGTCTCTTATATTCAGCTTTCAAAAGTCATTAATCTCTAGATAATTCTGCATTATTCACAAGCTACCGAAAGTTTCTAAGGTAAAATCTCCTCAGGACATTGGTTTTGGATAACTGAAACTATAGTGGGTGTGTATAAATTTGAAAAACTTTAAATGTGGTTTACTCTAGTTTAATTGTTTGTCTTTCAACTTTCTTACGTTTGAAGGAAAAAAATGGTTACAGGGTGTTTTACCTGATGGGAAGGAAATGGCAGTAAAAAGGCTGTCAAAAACTTCAGGGCAAGGATTAAACGAGTTCAAGAATGAAGTGATATTGATTGCAAAATTGCAGCATCGGAACCTTGTGAGATTGTTAGCTTGCTGCATTGAGCAAAACGAAAAGCTACTTGTTTATGAGCACATGCCTAATTCTAGCCTTGATTTTCACCTATTCAGTAAGACACATACCTCTTTTGAGTTTCACTAAATTATACAAACATCTTCTATATTATATATTTGTGCATCTGTTTTGAGTTATTAATCTTCTTTTATTTTCCTTAAACTTATGGGTATGAGTGTCATTTTATAATAATTACAAAATAAATCTTTCGTTCAACTTTCCATTAATTCTTATAACCGTATTGCTTTATTTATTGCTTTCAGGCATAGAGAAGCGTTCCAAGTTGGAATGGAAACTACGACTAAGCATCATTAATGGAATTGCAAAGGGCTTTTATATCTCCATGAAGACTCTAGACTAAGGGTTATTCATAGGGATCTAAAAGCTAGTAATATATTATTAGACCATGAAATGAATCCCAAAATTTCAGATTTTGGATTAGCTAAAGTTTTTGGAGACAACCAAAGGCAGGCAAATACTATTAGAGTTGTGGGTACCTAGTAAGTTCAATTTATAATGCTTTCTCTTGTCATTATGACACCAATTTAAATCCACTATTTTCATATGAATACTCATTGTAAAATTGATTCAACTGACTTATTTGTTTTTATTTTGAACAGTGGTTATATGGCTCCAGAATATGCTATGGAAGGCTTGTTTTCAGTAAAATCCGATGTTTTCAGTTTTGGTGTTCTTTTACTTGAAATTATTAGTGGGAAAAGGAATGGTGGATTCTATCTTTCAGAACATGGTCAAAGCCTTCTCATATATGTATGCTTTCTAACTGCCGCTGTTATTCCTCTAAAGTATACTAAAAGGAACAAATCTAATGGATTTTTCAAACTTTTGAAAAGCAAAAACACAATTCATCTTCTTAGGTCAAGACCTATTTCAAATTGACTCTGAAAAAGTAGAATATATCGTTTCCTGCCAAGCAATTAAAATATCTTGATGTACCATAATTGTATTGAAAAATCTCAAACCAACTACCGAAAAAACAAACTATAACATAAAACATTTATCTTACAAAATTTGCTTTATATCTAAGTTGAAAGGAATTTACCATATAGGCATGGAGGCTTTGGTGTGAAGGGAAGGGCTTGGACCTGATGGATCCAATACTAGAAAGGTCATTTGAACCTTCTGAAGTTCTCAAGTGTATCCACATTGGCCTCCTATGTGTGCAAGAAGATGCAGCAGACAGACCAACAATGTCAAGTGTTGTACTTATGCTTGCAAGTGACTCAGTGAACCTTCCAAGGCCAACACAACCTGCATTTTCTGTTGGAAGAGGTTTCAAGGAGAAAGAATCTTCATCAAAAAATACTACACATGACTCCATCAATGGAGTAACTATTTCTGAAGTTAAAGCTAGATGATCCTAAGAACCAGATAAGACTTTTTCTTGGGTAAGTTTATAATAGGATGGCTGAAATTCGTATATAAGAGTGGCTATGAAAGAAATTTTATTATTTTTTCCTTGTGTATAAAAAAGAATTGTACGTAGGAAGATATTATTGTTAATCATTTCTTATCAGGTAAATCAAGTTGAGCAAGTTCAATGACATCGTTTGACACATGTAGCCGACCCTACCTAGTGGGATAAGACTTTGGTGTTCTTGTTGTAGTAGTATTTCTTATAATTACACAAATCTTGTTCATTCTATAAAAATTGGATAGACATCCCTTAGAAATAAATTACACAGATTTCATCTCAAATTGCATTAATATATATATATATATATATCAAGAGAAAGTACAAGTTGTCCCTCTAGCATCACATTCAAATTAGCACCAAAATGGCTAGGTTGCGCAATTCCTGAACTTGAATCGTGCAAATGCTTCATATAAGAATATATCAGACTACTTCCTTCCCCTGTTAAGCCTCTGCAGTTGATAATTGATACTTCCCCAGGCGTTTCTGTTCCTTTTACCCTTAAACAAACAAGAGTGAATAAATTTTCGCATCCTTAGTTCTCCTATATAGACACACACACACACACTTCTGGAAAAAATAAGCATAGAAAAAGGAAGAAATAAAAAGAAGAATGAACAGGCATCTTTCTTGGGAAGAAAAGCCTATATTACCTGTGAATCCAAACAGTTTTTTTAATAATTCTTTCTGCCGAGCACACACATTGCTGTTGCCCTGATTAACAGCCATACAGCTGAGAAATGTCATCATTTCCTTCATACAAGGCTTATGAAGTGAACCATATCTCTTAGGGTTAATATAAAGCCCGCCAGCTTTCCGCCCCATTATCCTACAATTCAAAATAATAAAGTAAAAGAAATCCACCAAGAGAATGTTAATAGCGTTCAGATTGACAAAGCATGTAAGCTTGAAAATCTTTTTTTTTTTTTTTTTTGGGGGTGCCATCATTTCCTTCATACAAGGCTTATGAAGTGAACCATATCTCTTAGGGTTAATATAAAGCCCGCCAGCTTTCCGCCCCATTATCCTACAATTCAAAATAAAAAAGTAAAAGAAATCCACCAAGAGAATGTTAATAGCGTTCAGATTGACAAAGCATGTAAGCTTGAAAATCTTTTTTTTTTTTTTGGGGGTGCTGGATTACTAACGTCAATATCACTTGTTAATATAAATCTAGTCCTCACTTTTCATGTGATCACTAAGGAAGAAGAGCAATGCATGTGCAAATTTATAATTCCCTGATGCTCGCAAGGGAAATGCTCTTCGTCCAGGGCTGCATTTCTTTCTTTTCCCTTCTATGTTTAGTGTCCATGTCACCAAATAGAAAGATAAGTATGTAACATCTACAAGCCAAATTTTAAAATAATTGAAGCAACATAGTCGAACACACTTGCATAGATGCAAACAGAATGGAAAAAGGAAGGTAGAAACAGAGGTGGGGGAAGTCAGAGCTTAGAACTTGGTGGGGTAAAGCAAACTGAACTTCTCATGGGTAGTAGGCGGTCGCGGGTTCGATCCTTCTTGTTGTAATTTAGGACATTAGTCCCTACTCTTGTAATTTGAAAAAAAAGAGTCTGAAATACAAGTGCTATCATTAGTTATTGAAAAGAACAACTCAAAACATTGTTGAAGTAAATGTGAATGCAAGATATACAGTCTCATAGAGCTCCTATGAATAAGATTGTCCATGCATTTTGTGCTCATGACGACATTTACCTGATCCAAAAGTTGTTCTCTCCGCGTCTCTCATCTCATACGGTACTGATGCCAAGGAGAAAACGTGACTTGAGCAAACAGAGTCTTGCCAATTGGGCCAACACAATTCACAAAATCTATATCTACAAGAACTTATTGGATGAAAAGCTGAAGAGACCTCTATGGGCTATGAAAGGCAAGTTGAATGAATAAAGGGCTCAAACTAGTCAATATATTGACGGCAAGTGAAGACAAGGTTTAGGGCCAAATAAAGTAGTTTCTAGCATGTTATTTAACCCATAATGTAAATAAGCATGCTATGTTCAATTCAAGTGATTTCATTAATGAGATGGTATGTTTATAAGAAATTAGGCTTTATAAATATTGAGATTTCATTTTTCTGAAATAAAATTACATATTTCATTTAATTTTTAATATAGCCTGCAAGGGCACTTAAGTTTCATATTAAGATGTAGAAAATTTAAACAGTTTAAGAGGGTTGCAGGCAAAACAATTCATACGAGTCATTTTTAAATCTCTCTAGCTTCTTCCTGAATTGCTTGAATTTATCCTAGACAAGTCCCTTTGTAAGCATTAAACACTTTTTTGATATTCTGGGTTCAAGAGGTTCCAGCTCATAAAGTTTCAGAATTCCACATCTGAATCTAATTACAAGGTTTAGGGTTCTTTATGCAATTGACTAGGTAGTTTCGACTATGATTTACCTAAGGCTTCTGCATCAAAATGGCTCTTGCGGACCCAATATGTTACTTGCTCTAAATTATGTTTTTTCTTCATAATTATAATTGCAAGCTTTAATCAAAAGCTTTAGTAAAATAACAAAGAAACCTTATAGAAGTGAAACGGGAGAAACAGTCCTCCAATCATTCACTACATACTGATTGAACATGCATACCCTTCAATCACACCTTTGTTTCCTTGAACTTCTGACAACCAGTTCAAATGTTTGGAATTGGATTGGTTAGCAGGGTGCAAGCTGTAATCCGCGTCCTAAAATCGGCTTCATGGATGTTAGGCTTGGCAGAAAAACAGAGTAAAAGCCATTTCAGATTATTTCAAAATCAAATTCCAAGCCAAATAAACAAAGCATCCCGCTAATTTACGGAGCGATGAGCAATGCCAAATAGTTTTCCAACAAGCCTATTGCAACTTCACACGTAAAGTGGTAATTGCTAGAAGAATCAAACACATCAACAAAAATTTTTCCGGCAGATTACAATCATTCAGCAGAACAACTGAGGCAAAAATATATTCATGCTAGAAGACGACGAGAAAGAAGCGCATATGAATCGCAAGCAACATAAAAAGCATCCATTCAGAAGCAAAAGCAGTAAATTAGAGGTGAAAAGATGTGATTACCTGCGAAGAACGAAAGAATGAATTACTGAAGAGTGAAAGCGAAAGCGAGAGACGGCGTCGATAGAGTCTCACTGATTCGGCAATGAGAAGTAGCTGCAATTGTGATGATGCGGAATAAGAATAAGAGGTGAAGCCGTGAAGAACCGAGGAGGGAGGAGCAAGGGCAGCCGGAAAGGAGCAGACGCCGACCAATGGCAATAAGGCGGTCTTCATTAATAAACAAGGGAAAATGATATTGGGGTTGAGTCCCAACTGATGCAGCGAATTGTAAAGCTGGCTCAGCAAATTTCTAATACTGAGTATGTACACGCTTTTAGGGAGGGTAATTCATGCGCTGATATGCTTGCAAATTATAGTCTCATGCAAGTGGAGGATTTAGTGTTTTTTGATAGTCCTCCATCAGCTGTAATGAACTGTCTGGACACGGATTACATGGGTATTGCTTACCAAGATGTATTTTGTTGAAGGAATAATATAGGGCTGTTGCCCCGATTGTTACCAAAAAAAACAAGGGAAAATGAAATAATACTCCATCCGGTTTAATTATATTACTAAGTTGGCATTTTCAGAGAAATTAAAAAAACTAATCAAATTATTTTAAAATATTTTTATTTTTCTCCAAACTAATTAGTTTAACTAATAAACTAATATAAAATCTAAGATATACAACTTATGATATGATTAAATAATTTATTTATTTTCTTTAACCTCTCTAAAAAAAAGTTAACTATGTCTTATAAGTAGGATTGGAGGTAGTATCACAATTGTATAATTTTTCAATAATGATTTTTTTTATATTTGTCATTGGTAAGTTATGAGAATTTTTGATATTATTCTTTTTAATTGGAACATTGATGTGATTTTCCAAATAAACAAACATATATACATATACATACACACATATACATATATACGTACAAACATATATGTAAGGGGTTTAAAAATTAGGGAAAATCTCATTTGAATGTTATATGAATTTTTAAAAGCTCAAAAGGTCTGTTAATATTTGGAAAGAACATAAAGGTGATAGGGATGAAAGTAAGATTTTAAAATGTTGAGGAATTTACCATTATACCCTTAGTTTTTAAATTAAAAAAAAAGGTGAAAGAGTTCAAACCCCACAATATTTGTCAAAACCGTTACAATTTTTCTTTTTTCTTTTTCAAAATAATTACTCAATTAATCACAACCCAAAACTTTTGGTCAATCCTTTTACACATCGTCTGTATTTACCAATTTTGTCAAAACCATTATGAATTTTGTTAAAACCAAGGTTTTGAAACCCGGACCGCACCGGCCGGTTCGGACCGGAAACCGGTGAACCGGTCGGGAAACCGGTCCGAGTTAGGGGTGACCCCGGGTTTCGAGTTGACCCAAGGTCGACTCGACCAACTCGACCTAACCCGGCCGAGTTGACCGAGTCACATAGTTTTTTTTTTTAAAAAAAAAAACGCCTTAAACCCACGATTCGTTGACAGTCGGAGACATAGAAGAAGAAGGAAGGAAAAGAGCGAGTGGAGAATTGATGATGGAGAAAGAAGAAAGTCTCCGTCCGATTCTTAGATCTAGTTGACAACAAGAAGCAATGTTTAAGAAGGACAGAAATGAACAATCAGAAAAGGAGGGGGAGATTTAAGCAAAAATGAAGGAAAAAAATAAGGAAAAATAACAAATGAAGCTTACCAACCACACTTTCTTTTGCTTCTTTTCTCGATAGTTGCAGGTTGCTCCAACTTTCATCTATGGTGTTTTTCACTTGAGAGGATGTAAATTTTTCCAATTAAAAGTTGAAGTTCCAGAGTTCCATGCCGTGTGAAGGAAAAAAAGGTTGAGAGTAGAAATCTACTACAAAGCCAAAGCCTAAAGTCTCTGACTGCATTGGAAAGGAGGAAGCAATTTAATTTATCTCCTAGTACTACGTGAAGCCTAGGAGCCTAGCTAAGACTGGCTGACATACATTACATTTTTTTGACTTTTGATTTTTATTTAAAATTTTTTATTAACATTAAACATCAATTTTAAAATTGTGGAGACAAAAGTTTCCTCTGTACCGTACCTGACCACCTGCTACCACCGTCAATAAGCCTTTTTTATTAACATTTTTTGGTTGAAGAAGGCCATCTTTTAATATTTTTATTTCTTATTGAGAACGTGTAAAGATATAATTATTTTGGTAGTGATTTAAAGTATTAAAATGATATATAATATTTCAAATTTTGGTTGGGGTAATGAAAAATTAAATTATTTTTTAATTTTTAAAACCTCACCGGTCTAGACCTGGGTTGACTCCGGTCTGACCCACTAACCCTTAACCCAGTACCCCGACCGGTTCACTGACCGGTTCGGGTTTCATAACCTTGGTTAAAACCATTACTATTTTAGTCAATTGTTAGTTTTTTATGTGTTTTGATGATAACTGACAATTGCGAACTTAAAATGAAGTTTGTCTTTGTTAAGTTGAAAAACTTACTGCTAAAGGCAAACTCGAGTTTGGACTTGATAGAGAGTTGCTCAAGTTATTTAAACTTAGACAAACTCGAGTCTGGATTAGCAAACTCGAGTTTGAATCAAATCGAGAGCACTCTAAGTTTTTCAAGTTAAAGCAAACTTGAGTTTGACATGGTAAACTCGAGTTTATGTTAGACATAAAGTTTTGAAAGTTTTCCTATTTTAAGTAAACTCGAGTTTGGCTTTGCAAACTTCAGTTTGCACTTGGCAGAGAGTTTTCAAAGTTTGTCATCTTTTAAGCAAACTCGAGTTTGAGTTAGCAAACTCTAGTTTGTGGCAGACAGAGAGCTCCTTTCTATTTTGAACTTAATAAAACTCCAATTTGAGCTTTGTGGACTTAAACATACATTCACTTCAAAAAATCTCACACTCAAGTTTGTCACTTATTGACTCGAGTTTGCTCCTGTTTCAAAATGTTCTTCAAAGCTCAGTCACGATGATCTTTTCTGAGAAAGAACCAAACTCGAGTTTGAGTTTCTAAACTCAAGTTTGGCTCCTGAGTAAAAGTTGCAAACTCTAATTTGCTTGAACAAACTTGAGTTTGTGTCACTCTGTTTGAAAATCAACTTTCTTGAATTTGCGAAATCTTCATGTTTGATCTAGATACTGTTGGGATCCATACACGTAGTAGAAGGATTCTCATCCATTAAAACTTACGGATCCCTTGAGAGGATCCATCAAGGTTTGTTAGAAATCGTACCTATGCGAACTCGTGAGTGTTTCTTTCTCATGTGCATCTCAAACGTCGTGCTCCTCGGACGTCGTATGTCTCAATCGTGGTGCCATCTTGTTTGATCATACAGGAGTTGACTTTGCGTGTCCACTCCCTCTACCAGTATACACACGAACAGCCTCCAACACTGACGGCAGCGTGCTAGCGCCTTTAGTATTTTCACGTCTCCCTCTTTTCTCTCTAGGGTTTCTCGTAGCTTTTCTAATTCTTCCGTTTTATTTTATTTAATACGACTAGATCAATATCTCTTATAGAGTTTCAAAAACCCTAAGGAGCCGTATTAAAATATTCAAAATTAATATAATTAATCTTGAATTTCGAATTTGAATTAAAATAATATATTCGAATTTCAAGATTAATTAGATTAATTTTGAATATTTTAATACGGCTCGTTAGGGTTTTAGAAACTCTATGAGAGATATTGATCTAGTTGTATTAAACAAACGGATGAATTAGAAAAGCCATGAGAAACCCTAGAGAGAAAAGAGAGAGACGCGAAAATACTGAAGGCGCTAGCACACTGCCGTCAGTGTTGGAGGCTATTCGTGTGGATACCGGTAGAAGGAGTGAACACGCAAAGTCAGCTCCTGTTTGATCAAACAAGATGGCACCACGATTGAGACGTATGATGTCCGAGGTGCACGACGTTTGAGACGCACACGAGAACGAAACGCTCACGAGTTCGCATAGGTACAGTTTCTAACGAACCTTGATTTAAACGTCGTTGATGGATCCTCTCAAGGGATCCGTAAGTTTTAATGGATGAGAATCCTTCCGCTGCGTGTACGGATCCCAACATTTTCAGGGGTTTACCAGTCATTAGTTTCAATTATTCTAGCTTTCTCTATCAAAGCATCGTCATGGTTCAACGTTCAGTGATGATCTTGAAAGTGGAATATCACCTAGAGAGGAGTAAATAGGGTGATTTCAAATTCTTTTTTGAATAAACCGATGAACACAAGAAATAGAGACAGAGTAGAATGTAAAGAGAATATGAACACAGAAGATTTATATTGGTTCGGTCCAAACACTTTGTTAGTTCTCTATGTGTTTTGATGATAACTGACAATTGTAAACATCAATTGAAGTTTGTCTTTGTTAAGTTGGAAAACTTACTGTCAAAGACAAACTCGAGTTTTGATTTGAAAACTCGAGTTTGGACTTGACAGAGAGTAGCTCAAGTTTTCGTGAACTTAGACAAACTCGAGTTAATTAGTGGTAAACTCGAATTTGAGCCATACAGAGAGCAATCAAATTTTTTCAAGGAAAGACAAACTCGAGTTTGTATATGTAAACTCGAGTTTGTATTTACTCAAAGAGCTTCCAAGGATTTGTGAACTTAACCAAACTCGAGTTTGAGTTTTATAAACTCGAGTTTGTGCTTAGCCGAGAGTCTTAATGTTTTTCCAACTTAAGCAAACTCGAGTTTGATATGTCAAACTCCAGTTTGCACTTGACCAAGAGATTTCAAAGTTTTTCCATGTTTTGAGAAAACTTGAGTTTAGCATAGTAAACTCGAGTTTAGGCTTGGCAGAGAGTTTTCAAAGTTTCCTAACTTTAGAAAAACTCGAGTTTGGATTTACAAACTCCAGTTTGTCCTTGGCAAAGAGTTTTCAAAGATTTTCATCTTAAAAGAAAACTTAAGTTTGGTTTGGAAACTCGAATTTAGAACTTACAGAGAACAACTCATTGTTCTTAAAGATTTGAAAACTCCAATTTACTTTTGCAAACTCCAGTTTAGACAATACAGAGAATTTTCCATTTTTCTAAGATTTGTGGAAACTCGAGTTTTACTTTGTAAACTCGAGTTTGTGCCAAGCAGAGAGCTTTGTTTTGTTTGAACCTTTTGGAAACTCCAGTTTGCATTTGAAAACTTTAGTTTTGAGCATTTGGACTTAAACATTTTTTTCATCATAAAAGTTCAAAACTCGAGTTAATCACTTAATGACTCGAGTTCTGCTCTTACTCCAAACTTGCTTCGAAGATTAAATCGTGGCATTCTTCTCTGGATGAAGAAAACTCAAGTTTGGTTTTGTAAACTCGAGTTTAAGCTTTTGAAGGAAATTGCAAACTCCAGTTTGGATGAACAAACTCGAGTTTATGTTACAGAATTTGAAAATCAAACAGCGTGATTTGTAAAATTTTTATGTTTGATCTAGATACTTCTTATAATCACTCATTATTATTCTTAACTATGTTTAATCGGTTTGTTAGTGAGTTTCAGATGATTTAAAGAAGTATTAAATGAAGATTTAACTTAAAGCAAAAAGTGACGTCAGCACATTAAATGCTGATAGAGTGAGGATTCGAGGACGAAAGAGAGAGATGAAGGTCGAGAGACTCCAAATACCAACAACATCGACAAAGGGAGACTCACTTAAGGTCAAGAGGAGAGATGCGAAAAGGGCGATGCGAAAGCGGTCAGGGTAGTGAGAGACTGAGAGCCATCAAGGAATCAGTTTCCTTGCTCGTCTTTTGGATGAGTAAGGGGAACTCGTCCGTACGGACGAGCTCCTAACCGTCTAGATCTAGATCTGTATGGCCCATATCTTTTTTTTTTAATTTTATTATTATTTTTTCTACATGAAAAAAATCATTTTTTGAAAAAATGTTAGTTGAGAGATTATCTTTATTTTAGATTCTCTACCCATTAAAATTACTTTTATAAAAAAAAGAAAAAAAAATCATATCTGAACCGTTTAGATTTAATCTGGACAGTCAGGAGCTCGTTCATACAGACGAGCTTTCCCTGCTTGTCCTTGGGACGAGCAGGGAAACTTATTCCAAGTGATCGAGTGATCATAATGAAAACAGGGGCAATGAGGAAAATCTAAAACATAAATTGTAGAGAGAATTTCATTATAAGACCATATAAACGACATAATTCAGTCAAAAAACCTTCTTATTTCCACTACCATTAAGTCAAAACGAAAAGACTTTTAGCCTGTTTGCTTTTTTTCCTTAAAAATAGTTTTTTTTTTTGTTTTAAAAAATATAAAATAATAAAATTTGTTTTGAAAAATGTTTTCAATCAATTGTTTTAAAAAAGTATATAATTGTTTTTAAAAACCGGAAAATCAAAACATTTTTTAGCTGTTTTCTTATATTTGTTTTTATATTTCTTATTATTTTTTTTTTGAAGCTACTATCTATCCACTAACGACATCATATCATCGCTGTTGACCACCACCATGTCGTTGTTGGCAACCACCACCACCACATCACTGCCGATAACAAATGATGTCGTCGTCACGTCACGAACTGTTGGTTGGGATGATAAGCAGTCTCACCCATAAGGAGAAGAATACAAGTTTGAATCTCACGAAGTATACTTATTGTAACGCCCGTCCTAAATATGCCTAAATTAATCAGAGTTATAGTGCACAGGCATCGAAATGATCTGGACGACTTAATTGCAGAATAAAACTTTCATAAAGTAACTTAGTTTGAAAACATGAGGATAAATTTTTCATGAATATATTAATACAATAATCCAAAAATAGACATATGATAAACGATACAATATAGTTTATCTACTCATATTTTCCCAAAACGTTCCATCTGTTGTAACTCTTACAGCTGCGTCTTCCCTCTTGATCCCGATGCACTACCTGTTTCTTTCATGCGATTTGGAGTTCAAATGAATGAACCCTAGGGGTAACAGTTAATCTCATATGCAAGTATGAAATATAAATGACAATATAACACATGTATAAGCATAGAATAATTTACAATAAACAAGTCGCTCCGAAACCGCAGTTATCGGCCAAGGACCGCAGCCCTTTGGAACACGCAGCTCCATTTTAGGACACGCAGCCCTATGGGACACGTAGCCCCAATCTATAGTTAGGAATACATACATGCAAATTATCTAGCAACCATGATCAGTCATACATGTAATACATACATACAAGCTAATAAGATAAGAGTTACCCACCTCAAACTTGAATCCTTACTTTGTCTGAAGGTGCTGGGATCAGAAGAGGTATCAAGGTATGTCTATAAACGTTTATCATTGTCATTAGTCACTTGCAACGTAACAAACTACACGAATTATTTTCTTCTTTATAGGAGTAAAAGTGGTTATCAACCCCTAAAATAATAATACCCTTCTTAACAAATAATAATATTTATTCCTTTTCCTAATAATAATAATAATGTTTATTATTATTATTATTATTATTATTATTTTCTTTGTAATAATTTCTCCGGGTTGAGGGGGGTTTTGGGTTAAAGGGGTGCTGGGATCTAAGAAAGGGTATCAGAATCCGAGGTAGGGTATCAGAATCCAAGATAGGGTGTTGGAATCTGAGATGGGGTATTAGAATCCGAGATAGGGTATCAGAATCCAAGATAGGGTGTTGGAATCTGAGATGGGGTATTGGAATCCGAGGTATCAGAATCCGAGATAGGGTATCAGAATCCGAGATGGGGTATCGGAATCCGAGATAGGGTGTTGAAATCTGAGATGGGGTATCAAGATCCGAGATAGGGTGTTGGGATCCGGATTCACACCAAGTTTCTCCCTACACTTGTACATATTTAGCGCCATATATATACTCCGACCTACAATCCAGAAAAATTTCAGATTTAATGGGTCAAATTCAAAAATTCATATCTCTCTGGATACAACTCCAAATAAGGCATGTGACCTATCAAATTAAACCTTGTTGTGTCCACTTTATTTTTGGAAAATTTCATCACAAAAATTGGTCATTTACTATTTCAAAACTTAACACAAAAATCATTGTTCATTTCTGGAAAATGACAGTTTCTAGTTTTTCTGTCAAACTTTGAAAAATCATAACTCCCAATCTACACGTCCGTTTTGGATGTTATTTTTCTTGCTTTAAACCTTATTGAGTCTACTATCTTCTGTAAAACTTTTGTGGAAAAAATCAAACGTTTGACTATGAAACAGAAACACATAAGATTCTCTGTTTTAGATAAGAAAAACAAAGATTGGTCACGTTTTTTCTTCTAACTAAACCACTTGCAGCAGATTAAAGCCACGAAAATAGGAAGGATAATGCTTAAGGAACTCACCTTAGTTGATTCCTCAAGCTTCACGATCAGCTCCTTTGTTTTTCTCCAGCTGTGGCTCTCTTCTCTCTTTCTCACGTTTCTCTCTTGCTCTCAGTTTCACTTGAGCTGAGCAAAGTGAAAGAATGAAGATCAAGGAACAATGCTTAAATAAAAACCTATGGAGAGTCTGCTGTTGTGAGAATTTGAGCCGCTGGAAGAGTATGGTGCTTCTGATCTTGCGTGTTCAGAGAATGAGTTAATCATGCTGAAGAAGTATGGCTAATGACTTTTTGCTGACAGCTCTCCACTGTCACGTGCTTCAGCTGAGGGAGTTTGTGGGGATAATGAGCTTATGGAGGATATTGTGTTTTGAGGCCCATTTTAATACTTAATTGATCCTCTTCCAAACCTTTATTTTCAATTAGGTACTTAACTCAATGAATTGCAAATGTTGGAATAATTATAACATTAAATCCTTAATTCCATATAAGGATTCGTTTTCTTTATTAATTAATTCCATAAATGTTTTAGGACTGAAATTATCCTTTATGAATATTCCTTAATATTTTCCTAAAATAAATTTAAGGAAAAAATAGACCTTCATTTCCAAATAATTATTCTCATAATTATTTTAAGCCAAAATTTCATAATTAATCTCCATACATTATTCAAACTTAAGAATCCCAAAATTTGGGGTGTAACACTTATTGGGATAGCGAAAACCTTATGCCATCTAAATCTCAAAAGGGGAAACCCTTAATCAAATAAAAAAAGAATATTATTTTCTCTAACTCCTTCCCTATAGTTTTTTATGGTTAAGGTGCAAATTTGCCTTCAAAGTTTTTGCCGAAGAGTAATGTTGACATGGAAGTTTTTTTTTTTTTTTTAATTCAATGTTACTCTGGAAGTTTCATAACATAACAATATCATCCCTTTCCATTAAAAAACTAACGTTGACCGCTAAAAAATTGATGTTTACTATTAAATTTTTACAATAAGAAGCAACATTGCTCCTTTTCAACACTTTTGAGGCAATATTGAATTTTAAAAAATTTCCGGGGTAACATTACTCCTCGTCATAAACTTATAGGATAAATTTACACCTTAATATTTTTTTATATATACTAGAACGCTTAAAGAAATTCCTTCCCTCAATTTTCCTTTTTTAACAGTAAGGGTAATTGTAACATCCTAATTTTTATATTAGGATTTAATTACAAATAAGAAAAATTAATTAATCATGATACATGAATTTATTTTCTTATTGTCAAAATAAAGGTTTTCACATAAAATATCATTTATGATAGTAAAAGAAATTAGTGGAATAAGGATGTGAAAGTAATAATATTTTATTGTTGTTTAAAGAAAAAAGAGGAAAAAAACGGGCAGAGGAAGAAAAGAAAAGAAGAAGTAAAAAGTAACAATAAAAATAAAAATAATGAATAAGTTAATATTTATAAAAAAATAAAAAAAACTATAAAATGGTGCCAGCATTTGCTGCCACCTAATATATAATTAAGGGGGCAAGTGTATGGCGTGGATTATTTCCTCATCCACCGCCATTCCCCTATATGTGTGTGTGTAGAATAGTGCGTATGTGTGTTGATAAGTGCAGAATTTATAATTAAATGAGTATCAATTCTGAGATATATTGGATTAAATTTATTACTATTTTATATATCTTGCAGGATTTATTAGCTGATTGAGAAAGGAGCAGAAAAAGGAAATCAATTTGAATCAATTGTGTGATATGAGAGAGTGGATTGCAAAAGATTTGGGGATGATTGGAGATCTCAAAAGGATATTGCATATCTTGTATTTAAGACAGATCGATCACGGCCAAGTCACCAAGGGAATTTCTATATAAAGAGCAAGGGAGACACACACACTGCATACGTAGAGACAAGACGCAGCAAAACCAAAGCACGTAAGAAAGAAACCCACATCCTTATGCTCTCTAAATCTCTGTATTTACCAAAGGTTTAGAGAGAAAGGACGAAGAAACAAAGCACGAGACGGCTACATCCTTATGCTCTCTAAATCTCGGTATTTACCAAAGGTTTAGAGAGAAAGGACGAAGGAAGAAAAGTACGAGACTACTTTTTTAGTAGTTAGGACGAGGATGAACCCTATGCGAATTTGAGTATTTGTTTGAATTCTTGATTGAACGTTATTTTCCATGATTGAATGAATTATCTTTGCTTAAAGCTTTCTTAAAGAATGATCACCTTTTAGATTGTTCATAGGTTGGTGTATGACAATAGAGATGTTGGTGCATTTAACTCGGAACCGTTAGTTCGTCATAGAGTTGCATGACCTAGACATAGGCTTACGAGTTTATGCGATCTTATAATTCTGGTTTAAATAATTGATCTTTCCAAACAATACTAAGACATTAGGTTGTTTTCAAAGATAAGGGACTAAGGTAGCGTCAAGACATTGGGACTTAGTCTAATTTTAGAGAATTGATCGTCAATCATGGGAAATAATAGTCAATTAGGGATTTAATTCAAATACTCGAAGGAACATAGGGGAATTCTATGCCCTAGCTGCGTTTTTCTCTATTAATTACCTTTTCGAAACAATCGCTTTTGAGACTCTTAATCTTGAATGTGTATTTTTTATTAAATTCATTAAAAATTCTGTTTGGTTACAACTCACCAACTATTACTCATTGATCCAACTAAAGATTAAATAAGGAATTAGTGGCTGGAATACTAGTCCTCGTGGGACGATCTTTTTCTCACTACTTTATTACTTGATACGGCCCGTATACTTGCGGAGTTTATAGGCTTTAAAGTTTTTCCCTATCAAGTTTTTGGCACCGTTGCCGGGGACTAGTTTTATTTCAACACTAAGAGTAGTTATTGAAACTCTAGATTGGATTTTTCTTTTTCTTTTATTATCATACTGCTTATGCGAGGTACCATTAATGTAAATTCTCTGCAGCTTTGATCCCGAAATTGAAAAGACAAAGAAAGAGAAACCGGAAACTTGCTAAACAGAGAAGAGAAGAGGCTAATAGTTCTAGTTCTGAGACTAAACCGGTAAAAATGGAAGAAATTGGTGCAGATCCTCCTCCTCCTCCAAAAAAGACCATGGGCGACTACATGACCCTTAATCCTGCTGTGGCTGCAACTAGCATTGTCAATCCTGCTGTGAATGCAAATAATTTTGAGATCAAGCCAGCCCTCATAAGCTTGGTTCAACAACGCTCCTTTAGTGGGAGTGATTTAGAGGATCCTAATCAGCATATCGAGACTTTTCTGTAAATTTGTGATACCAACAAATGCTGATGTTGCACAGATAGGGGATACTCGTATATCTTGGGTTAGGGGTATATCTGTTCCATTTGATGCTGCCACTATTGATAGTTTTCTGGGTACTAGTTATGATCCAGGCAGCCCTTGTGCTTTCCAAGATCATATGAAATTATTTGCCCCCATCCGTCCTGCACGATTTAGACTCGATATTGCCGATTCCACACCTCTCGCGAGTGCGCATTGCCCATCCCTCTTCGGTCCGGTGTGATAGGCACAAATTACCCGGCATCCCCGAAAAATTGGCCAGTCTCCGATCTTATCATGAGGCCCGTCCCTCGGTTTTATTTCATCAATAGCAACATCCTTCCATCTACTAACCATGGCGATGTCAACTTGGAGCGGGCCGTGCTCATTTATGAAATCCTCGGGCAATCGAAATATCGATATAGCTTCGATCCTTTCGATAGAATTACCCAAACAATCACCTCGGAAGGAAGGAGAGCAAATTGGGACATTGCTCCTTTATCATGCAACTTTGTCTATGGGCAGTGTCACAATTCCAAATGATGAAGCTATGGATGTTCGGCTTGGTTTCCCAATTCAAGCTGGTCCACCATCGACACTGACCTCCGATGCCTCCCGCATGCCAGATGCGACTCCAATACGCATACGCCCTCCACCCATCCCGGCCCATCCACCACTCCGAACCCACTGGTACCACCGATGAGCCCTCAGCTGATCCTGCCACACTTAGGCACCTACAACGCCAAGTGCGTTATCTGACCCGGATGGTCGAGGCCCTTGCATCAAGCGAATATTGACCCAACTAGTTGTCAACCACCGAGGACGACTACGATTCCGACGATGCGGTCACACAGGAGGACGCCGAGGACCATTCCGATGACTTTGACAGGCGCTCTCTACATCTGAGTTAGCGGCTTATACCAGGGGAGTCCTAGTTCCTTTCCTTTTATTTCTTGTTCCGACATTGAGGACACTGTCTGATTTATGTGTGGGGTGGGAATATGATTTCTTTGGTGTTGCTTGTTCTTATTCAATTGAAAAGAATTCCCTTGCGAAAAAAAAAATCATGAGTTTTTGTTTAGCAGACCTTAACTTTGAGCGTCCCCATCTTAGAAAATATTATCCAGTAAAACAATACAAAAGGGAAAAGACTGTGTCAACTAAGCCCCTGAGCATTGAATTTTTGAAAGCAATCTGGAGATGTTTTGAATATTGTGATACCTGATTCCTCTAAGAGATAAGATTATGCCCTTTGTTGACCAAGTAAAACTTTTGTTTAGGGAAAGGACTCAAGTGAGTTATTATGAAAAAAAAAACAAACAAAAATAAAAAAGAAACACAACTCCAATGACTTCTCTAGACCTACTTAGTAACCGGTGCTGCATCACCCATGTGCAGGGTCGCGTCAAACGGTAAGGTCAAAAAGGGTTATGAGTTGAGCTAAAAGCCTCTTGAGGTGCCTGTTGGAGTAACCGAGTAACCGGTGCTGCATCACCCATGTGCAGTGTCGCGTAAAAAGGGGACCTACAACGGCTCAAGATTAAGGTCCTATTGGGGTATCCGAGTAACCGGTGCTGCATCACCCATGTGCAGGGTCGCGTAAAAAGGGGACCTCCAACGACTCAAAAATATAAAATTAAAATAAAGTTATTTCTTACATGAGGATCCCTATGAAATTAACTGCAAAGCTTGGTTTACTGGGGGCATTTGAATTTTTCTGGAGGAATTAAGTAGAATAATATTCGTCTACTAATCTTATTGTTGTGTTTATTACTGGCTAAGCTTTTGCTCATGGAATGTTAAGAGGTTATTATGATTGTTTAAGGCTATTGGCTTAGTGACACAGTCTTATAAGACATTAACTGAATAAATTTTGATAATATGATCTGAGTGTGGTGGTAAACTGCTCGCTGTTTAGGGAAATAAAAACAATGTCATTCTCATTTAGATAATGAATTCTCTTTCTTTGCTTGAGGACAAGCAAATATTTAAGTGTGGGAGAGTTTGATAAGTGCAGATTTTATAATTAAATGAGTATCAATTCTGAGATATATTGGATTAAATTTATTACTATTTTATATATCTTGCAGGATTTATTAGCCGATTGAGAAAGGAGCAGAAAAAGGAAATCAATTTGAATCAATTGTGTGATATGAGAGAGTGGATTGCAAAAGATTTGGGGATGATTGGAGATCTCAAAAGGATATTGCATATCTTGTATTTAAGACAGGATCAGATCACGATCAAGTCAGCCTAAGGGAATTTCTATATAAAGAGCAAGGGAGACACACACACCAGACACAGAGAGACAAGACGAAGAAGCAACCAAAGCACAGAAGAAAGAAACCCACATCCTTATGCTCTCTAAATCTCGGTATTTACCAAAGGTTTAGAGAGAAAGGACGAAGAAACAAAGCACGAGACGGCTACATCCTTATGCTCTCTAAATCTCGGTATTTACCAAAGGTTTAGAGAGAAAGGACGAAGGAAGAAAAGTACGAGACGGCTGAAGGAAGAAAGAGGACGCAAGAACAATTCTGATTTTCATCTCTCTTCTTCTATTTTGTTAACCTAGCCATGCTTGGCTAGTCTTTTTTAGTAGTTAGGGCGAGGATGAACCCTATGCGAATTTGAGTATTTGTTTGAATTCTTGATTGAACGTTATTTTCCATGATTGAATGAATTATCTTTGCTTAAAGCTTTCTTAAAGAATGATCACCTTTTAGATTGTTCATAGGTTGGTGTATGACAATAGAGATGTTGGTGCATTTAACTGGAACCGTTAGTTCGTCATAGAGTTGCATGACCTAGACATAGGCTTACGAGTTTATGCGATCTTATAATTCTGGTTTAAATAATTGATCTTTCCAAACAATACTAAGACATTAGGTTGTTTTCAAAGATAAGGGACTAAGGTAGCGTTTTCTCTATTAATTACCTTTTCGAAACAATCGCTTTTGAGACTCTTAATCTTGAATGTGTATTTTTTATTAAATTCATTAAAAATTCTGTTTGGTTACAACTCACCTCCTATTACTCATTGATCCAACTAAAGATTAAATAACGAATTAGTGGCTGGAATACTAGTCCTCGTGGGACGATCTTTTTCTCACTACTTTATTACTTGATACGGCCCGTATACTTGCGGAGTTTATAGGCTTTAAAGTTTTTCCCTATCAAGTTTTTGGCACCGTTGTCGGGACTAGTCTTATTTCAACACTAAGAGTAGTTATTGAAACTCTAGATTGGATTTTTCTTTTCTTTTATTATCATACTGCTTTATGCGAGGTACCATTAATGTAAATTCTCTCAGCTTTGATCCCGAAATTGAAAAGACAGCAAAGAGAAACCGGAAACTTGATAAACAGAGAAGAGAAGAGGCTAATAGTTCTAGTTCTGAGACTAAACCGGTAAAAATGGAAGAAATTGGTGCAGATCCTCCTCCTCCCCCAAAAAAGACCATGGGCGACTACATGACGCTTAATCCTGCCAGGGCTGCAACTAGCATTGTCAATCCCGCTTGAATGCAAATAATTTTGAGATCAAGCCAGCCCTCATAAGCTTGGTTCAACAACGCTCTTTTAGTGGGAGTGATTTAGAGGATCCTAATCAGCATATCGAGACTTTTCTGCAAATTTGTGATACCATCAAGATGAATGGGGTTTCTGGAGAAGCTATTCGTGTGAGACTGTTTCCTTTCTCTTTGACGGGGAAAGCAGGAGCTTGGCTTCGTTCTTGTCCTAATGGAAGTCTCTCCACTTGGGACATTATTACCACAAAGTTCCTTGAGAAATTTTTCCTTCTTCTAAGTATACAAAGCTTCTTTCGTACATCAATTGCTTTACTCAAGGAAATGGGAATCATATTGTGAAGCGTGGGCAAGATTCAAGGAGTTGCTTAGGAAGTGCCCACAACATGAGCTGCAAGACTATGATCGGTGAGAATATTCTTCAATGGGATGCTTCCGTCCTCTAGAATGATGATTAATGCAAAGAAGGGTGGTACGCTAAAAATAAAACTCCCGAAGAAGCATTGGAGTTGTTTGAAGATATGGGGTCCTTTGAAAATGAAACTGTTACTCCACAACCAAAAAGGGGAGTTCTTCAGCTAGACTCTTACAATACAATATTGGCCCACAATGAGAACCTTGCCCAACAAAACAAGGTGATCCAACAACAAGCTCCACCAAACCACCACCACCGATCCGGAAAAGGCTTTGACACGCTTGACTCTCAAGACTACCGAATACATAAAGGGGTCGAAGCTTTCCGAATGAAACAAAAGCTTTCCGAATGAAACAAATTCTTCTCTCAAAATCGGGGGCTTCAATCCGAAACTTGGAGCATCGATTAGTCGCTTATCAAATCAAATAGCAGAGAGAAGCCAAGGGTCCTTCCCTAGTGATACTGTGGTCAATCCAAAGGAACATTGTAAGGCCATAACTACAAGGAGTGGTATAGTGGTTCACCGGTTGAGAAATCTGCTCCAATGAAAGACAAGTCCGAGAAAGGGGAGGAAGAGGTTGAGCAATGTAATGTGCAGCAGTTCCAAAGGAGATAGCTACAAAGAAGCCTCCCATTCCTTCTTATGCAAAACCTCCTTATCCCCAAAGGTTGAAGCAAGAGATTCGAAACAACAAGATGCCAAGTTCTTGGATATTTTTAAGAAATTGCGATTTGGCTTTGACTCAGCAGTGTAGTGCCATCATTCAAACTAAGTTGCCACCAAAGCTCAAAGATCCGGGCAGTTTTAGCATTCCTTGTGCAATAGGGAATGTCAATATGGGCAGAGCACTTTGTGACCTGGGAGCTAGTATTAATCTAATGCCCTTATCTGTTTCAAAAGCTCTCGGCATTAAAGAGATGAAGCCTACTATGATGTCATTACAGTTGGCAGATAGATCCATTAAGAAGCCAGAAGGTGTTATTGAGGATGTGCTTGTGAAAGTGGACAAATTCATCTTCCCGGTGGATTTTGTGGTTCTTAACATGGAGGAAGATGCTGAACTTCCTTTGCTTTTGGGAAGGCCCTTCTTGGCTACTGCTAGAGCAATAATTGATGTAGCTGCTGGAAAGATGGAGTTCCAAATGAATGAAGAGAAAGTCACTTACAATGTGTTTCAATCCATGAAATACCCAGATGATAATAGTGACTGCTTCAGAATTGATGTAGTTGACAAAGCCATTCATGAGGGTCTTTTTCAAGAAGATTCAGATGAGTCCTTAGAGGATGATATTGCTCAGCTGTTGCAAGTGGAAGAAGCGGTTTCTGCAGATGAGGATTCTGATTTATCAGTTGAGAAGCTGCAAAGGAAGGATTATGATGCACCACCTGCTGCTCCTAAGGTGGAACTAAAGGAACTCCCTTCTAATCTGAAGTATGCTTTTCTAGGGAAGGATGACACTTATCCCGTTATAGTTAGCGCTGAGTTATCACCTACTGACGAAGAGAAGTTGCCGAAAGTTTTGACTACCCACAAGACTCGCAATAGGGTGGTCTATATCTGATTTAAAGGGGATTAGTCCTTCATTCTGCACTCATAAAATTCTCATGGAGAACGATGTGAAACCGGTAAGGCAGCCCCAGAGGAGACTTAACCCGACTATGAAGGAAGTAGTAAGAAAGGAGGTGATGAAACTGTTAGATGCAGGTATGATTTATCCTATCTCCGATTCAAAGTGGGTTAGTCCGGTGCAAGTAGTACCGAAAAAGGTGGAATCACCGTAGTGCAAAATGAGAATAATGAATTAATTCCCACTAGAACTGTCACGGCCGGAGAATGTGTGTGGATTATAGGAGATTGAACGATGCCACTCGTAAGGACTTCTTTCCCTTACCATTTATGGACCAGATGCTTGAAAGGCTTGCGGTCACTCCTATTATCGCTTCTTAGATGGCTATTCGGTTACAATCAAATAGCAAGGATCCAGAGGATCAAGAGAAGACAGCTTTCACTTGCCCCTTTGGTATTTTTGCTTATAGACGGATGCCCTTCGGTCTTTGCAACACTCCAGCCACTTTTCAGAGGTGCATGTTGTCTATATTCTTTGACATGACTGAGAGATTTATTGAAGTATTCATGGATGATTTCTCTGTTTTTGGCACTTGCTATGATACTTGCTTGGCTAATTTATCTTGTGTTCTCCAAAGATGTCAAGATAGTAACTTGGTACTCAATTGGGAAAAATGTCATTTTATGGTAAAATATGGGATAGTCTTGGGTCATAGAATATCAGAACGAGGGATAGAAGTGGATAGAGCAAATATTATAATCATCAAAGACTTGCCCCCTCCCACCAATGTACGTAGTGTTCGCAGTTTTCTTGGTCATGCGGGTTTTTACCGGAGGTTTATCAAGGAATTTTCCAAGATAGCCAAACCACTTAGTCAGCTGTTGGTCAAAGACGAAGAATTTAACTTCAACAAAGATTGTCTGATGGCATTCAACTTGTTGAAAGAAAGATTGACCACTGCACCTATCCTGACAGCACCTGATTGGGATCTACCATTTGAGCTGATGTGTGATGCCAGTGACTACGCCATAGGAGCTGTTTTGGGGCAAAGGAAGAATAAGCTGTTACATGTTATATATTATGCAAGTAAAGTTCTAAATGAGGCACAACCGAACTATGCCACAACCGAGAAGGAGATGCTTGCGTTATTTATGCATTGGATAAATTTAGACAAGATTTGATTGGGTCCAAAGTTATTATTTTTTAGATCATGCCGCTCTAAAATATCTCTTGACTAAGCTAGACGCTAAGCCTAGGCTTCTCCGTTGGATGCCGCTACTCCAAGAGTTTAAGATTGAAATCTGAGACAAGAAAGGGGTAGAGAATGTGGTAGCTGATCACTTGTCTAGGATTCAGGTTAAGGAGTTGCAAGATGATTCAGAAATAGAGATTCATGATGAATTCCCAGATGAGTATGTCTTGGCAATTAGCAGTGTTCCTTGGTTTGCTGATATTGCTAATTATAAGGCCATTGGAATGATACCAGAGGGGCTAACATGGCAGCAGAGGAAGAAGTTCATGCATGATGTTCAGCGGTATATCTGGGATGAACCTTTCTTATTTTTCAGATGTACAGATGGAATGCTCCGTCGCTGTATCCCAGAGGAGGAAACTCATAAAATCCTCTGGCATTGTCACGGTTCTCAGATTATGGTGGACATTTCACTGGAGAACGCACCGCTTGCTAAGGTGCTACAAAGCGGTTTTTATTGGCCCACATTGTATAAGGATGCTAGGAAGTTTGTGGAGCAATGTGATCGTTGCCAAAGAACAGGAATATCTCTAGGAGACACGAGATGCCACTCAACAACATTCTTGTTATTGAGATATTTGATGTGTGGGGAATTGATTTTATGGGGCCATTCCCAAGTTCTTTTAACAACAAGTACATTCTTGTAGCTGTTGACTATGTCTCAAAGTGGGTGGAGGCAATTGCTCTTCCCACTAACGAAGCTAAGGTGGTGGTATCCTTTCTTAGAAATAATATATTCAGCAGGTTCGGGGTACCGAGGGCCATTATCAGTGACGGAGGCACTCATTTTTGTAACCGACAGTTTCAATCGTTGCTTAGCAAATATGGTGTCACTCATCGTGTCACTACTCCATATCACCCACAAACTAGTGGGCAAGTGGAGATATCTAACAGGGAATTGAAGCAAATTCTTGAGAAGACTGTTGGGAAATCAAGGAAGGATTGGTCCCAGAAGCTTGATGATGCCTTATGGGCATACCGCACGGCATTCAAGACTCCTATCGGCATGTCACCGTTTCAGCTATTATATGGTAAATCTTGCCACCTTCCGGTAGAGCTTGAGCATAAGGCACTTTGGGCAACTAAACTGCTGAATTTTGATGCTAAGTCTCGCGATGAAAAAGGCTACTTCGCTTGAATGAGCTTGATGAATTCAGAATTTTTGCATATGAGAGTGCTAGCCTCTACAATGAGAGAACCAAGAGATGGCATGACAGAGGATTCTTCCAAAAGAGTTTCATCCGGGACAGCAAGTATTACTTTATAACTCTCGTTTAAAACTTTTCCCGGGGAAATTGAAGTCTAGGTGGTCAGGACCGTTCGTAGTCAAGGAGGTTACACCTTTTGGTGCGATTGCCATTGCACCAATAGGTTCTGATGACGCTTTTAAAGTAAATGGGCAGAGATTGAAGCCTTACCATGGTGGAGACATTGACAGAGGAAGAACCTCCATGGCACTAGAAGCTGAGAATTAAGGAGATATCCGTCAGGCTCAGTACGTTAAACAAGCGCTGATTGGGAGGCAACCCAATAAGTTTTCTTCTTCATTTTTTTTTTATTTTGTATTCGTAGTTATTCATAGGAAAGGAAGGGGTGAAAAGTGTGGAGCAAACTATAAGTCCCATACTTAAAAAAAAAAAAAACTTTTTTTTTTATTATTATTTCAGGCCCAAGGAACAATGGGAAAAGGGAAAGACAAGGACAAGGCTATTCAACCATATGCCCCTCCGGTTGCTGGTTCCAAAAGAGCTCGAGCTTCTTCGTCCTCTCACACCACACCTAGAGGTTCCAAGTTTCTATCACCAGAAAGTAGGAGCTGTGCACGGTCCTGGTTTCTTCCCAAGAGCTTTGTCCCTGAGAAGGTGATTGATACATTCCTGCCTAGTATACCACCAATAGAAGAAATCATCCGGCGCCGCCAATGGAAGACATTGGTAACTTTCCCTACTGATAGCTCTAGTACACTCTGTCGAGAATTTTTTACAAATGCTGATGTTGCACAGATAGGGGATACTCGTATATCTTGGGTTAGGGGTATATCTGTTCCATTTGATGCTGCCACTATTGAGAGTTTTTTGGGTACTAGTTATGATCCAGCAGCCCTTGTGCTTTCCAAGATCATATGAAATTATTTGCCCCCATCCGTCCCAGACAATTTAGACCTGATATTGCTGATTCCGCTGAATCTCTGCGAGTGCGCATTGCCCATCCCTCTTCGGTCTGGTGTGATAGGCACAAATTACCTGGCATCCTTGAAAAATTGCCGTGTCCGATCTTATCATGAGGCCCGTCCCTGGTTTTATTTCATCAATAGCAACATCCTTCCATCTACTAACCATGGTGATGTCAACTTGGAGCGGGCTGTGCTCATTTATGAAATCCTGGGCAATCGAAATATCGATATAGCTTCGATCCTTTCAGATAGAATTACCCAAACAATCACCTCGGGAAGGAAGGAGAGCAAATTGGGACATTGCTCCCTTATCATGCAACTTTGTCTATGGGCAGGTGTCACAATTCCAGCTGATGAAGCTATGGATGTTCAGTTGGCTTCCCCAATTCAGTGGTCCACCATCGACAGCTGGACCTCCGATGCCTCCCGGCATGCCAGGATGCGGACTCCAATACAGACACAGCCCTCCACCCATCCTGGCCCATCCACCACTCCGGAACCTACTGGTACCACCGATGAGCCCTCAGCTGATCCTGCCACACTTAGGCACCTACAACGCCAAGTGCGTTATCTGACCCGGATGGTCGAGGCCCTTTGCATCAAGCAGAATATTGACCCAACTAGTTGTCAACCAGCTGAGGACGACTACGATTCCGACGATGCGGTCACACAGGAGGACGCCGAGGACCATTCCGATGACTTTTGACAGGCGCTCTCTACATCTGAGTTAGCGGCTTATACCAGGGGTCCTAGTTCCTTTCCTTTTATTTCTTGTTCCGACATTGAGGACACTGTCTGATTTATGTGTGGGTGGGAATATGATTTCTTTGGTGTTGCTTGTTCTTATTCAATTGAAAAGAATTCCCTTGCGAAAAAAAATCATGAGTTTTTGTTTAGCGTGACCTTAACTTTGAGCGTCCCCATCTTAGAAAATATTATCCAAGAAACAATACAAAAGGGAAAAGACTGTGTCAACTAAGCCCCGAGCATTGAATTTTTGAAAGCAATCTGAGATGTTTTGAATATTGTGATACCTGATTCCTCTAAGAGATAAGATTATGCCCTTTGTTGACCAAGTAAAACTTTTGTTTAGGGAAAGGACTCAAGTGAGTTATTATGAAAAAAAAACAAACAAAAATAAAAAAGAAACACAACTCCAATGACTTCTCTAGACCTACTTAGTAACCGGTGCTGCATCACCCATGTGCAGGATCCCTATGAAATTAACTGCAAAGCTTGGTTTACTGGGGGCATTTGAATTTTTCTGGAGGAATTAAGTAGAATAATATTCGTCTACTAATCTTATTGTTGTGTTTATTACTGGCTAAGCTTTTGCTCATGGAATGTTAAGAGGTTATTATGATTGTTTAAGGCTATTGGCTTAGTGACACAGTCTTATAAGACATTAACTGAATAAATTTTGATAATATGATCTGAGTGTGGTGGTAAACTGCATCCTTATGCTCTCTAAATCTCGGTATTTACCAAAGGTTTAGAGAGAAAGGACGAAGAAACAAAGCACGAGACGGCTACATCCTTATGCTCTCTAAATCTCGTATTTACCAAAGGTTTAGAGAGAAAGGACGAAGGAAGAAAAGTACGAGACTATCAAGGAAGAAAGAGGACGCAAGAACAATTCGATTTTCATCTCTCTTCTTCTATTTTGTTAACCTAGCCATGCTTGGCTAGTCTTTTTTAGTAGTTAGGGCGAGGATGAACCCTATGCGAATTTGAGTATTTTTTGAATTCTTGATTGAACGTTATTTTCCATGATTGAATGAATTATCTTTGCTTAAAGCTTTCTTAAAGAATGATCACCTTTAGATTGTTCATAGGTTGGTGTATGACAATAGAGATGTTGGTGCATTTAACTGGAACCGTTAGTTCGTCATAGAGTTGCATGACCTAGACATAGGCTTACGAGTTTATGCGATCTTATAATTCTGGTTTAAATAATTGATCTTTCCAAACAATACTAAGACTTTAGGTTGTTTTCAAAGATAACAGACTAAGGTAGCGTCAAGACATTGGGACTTAGTCTAATTTTAGAGAATTGATCGTCAATCATGGGAAATAATAGTCAATTAGGGATTTAATTCAAATACTCGAAGGAACATAGGGGAATTCTATGCCCTAGCTGCGTTTTTCTCTATTAATTACCTTTTCGAAACAATCGCTTTGAGACTCTTAATCTTGAATGTGTATTTTTTATTAAATTCATTAAAAATTCTGTTTGGTTACAACTCACCTCCTATTACTCATTGATCCAACTAAAGATTAAATAACGAATTAGTGGCTGGAATACTAGTCCTCGTGGGACGATCTTTTTCTCACTACTTTATTACTTGATACGGCCCGTATACTTGCGGAGTTTATAGGCTTTAAAGTTTTTCCCTATCATGTGTGTTTTTCCGGTGGGTGAGGCGGAGTGTGAGTGAGAGGGTGAGGAAAGGAGGAAGAAAGGAAGAGTTGAAATGATATTTTAAGGTATTTTATTTATTTTATAAGATCATTTAGGTAGTTAAATTAATTTCTTTTCAACAAACTTTTTTCATGAAAGTTATTCTATGTATTTTCCTCTTTCTAATGAAAGTAATATTGTATTGATTAGGAAAAATTTTGGGGTTAGAATTCTGATAAAGTCTTTAGTTTTGATAATAGATGACTGTATATATCTAGAGCATAATTAATAAGTAATTTTAATTGGTTTGGATTTATTAGTTCGTTGTTGTAAGAATTTTAAATCAATTTTCTATTTAAATGAATTTAGGATTTTTGTCTTATAGGATATATTTACCAATTAAATGAGGTTTAAAGCATTTATTTGGATTACTAGAGACGTTAATGTTGGTTTGATCGGTTTAGTTTTGCTAAATCTTGAACTTTGAGTTGGGATTTGGAATTTAAATTAGAGTTTAATAAGATTTTATGGAGATTTAAAGATTTATTTAATAAATTAGGTTATGCTTATATAAGTCTGTATTAGGTTTGTGATAATAGATCTTTCATATTCGAATTTATAATTCATTTATTCAAGGTTATATTGAGGAATAAATTGATTGGATTTGAGGTTTATAAATATGATTATTTGAAATTTTTAGGTGAAATTAATATTTTAAGAAATTGGGTATTTTTGTTAAATTGAGGATGTGGTGATATTTTGATGATCATAATTAGTGAGAAATAATTTATGAAGGAAGGAAATGAGATTATAAGTACGATTTGAGGAATAAATAAAATTTTCAGATCTTCTAAGAAAATTAAATGAGACAATTATAGTTTAATTATTATTTATTATTGTATTTTTGTTAATTAACATATAATTATTATATTTATTTTTAGAGTGGATTAATATCTCTTAAGTTTAGTTCTTGTGTGAAGAATTTGAGGTAACCACTTTCCACTTGTTGTACTTGCTTGTATGATGTTTTTGAGTGATTCTTAATTATGTAAATCTATGAAACTACGTTGGTAGTGAAGTTGCCTTGTGGGATTTATTTTGGAATGATTAGTGATATTATATGTTGTGGATAATGTGTTTTTATGGTTTCTTGAGTTGGAATAGTATTATTCTCTTAATGATTATTGTGATGATGTATTATTTTTATAAATCATGTTTGAAATCTTATATATACATGCCAAGATTTTGATGATGTGGAGCGGTGATGGATGTGGAGTGATGAAGAGAGTTATTGTGTATATAATACCACATGGTATGCCACGACTCGGTGCATAGTGGATGGTCTTAGGGCCCTTGGTATCACCCTTTTTCTTTGGTTAGGTTAAGGGTCAACCCTTGGGATAGTGACACCTTTCTATATTCGAAGGAAAGGGAACCCATGGTCCGATATGAGTTATATAGCTTTTGGCTGAGCTATACCTCAATATTAGAGAGCTTGGTGCAGTCTTGCCATAGAGACTAAACCTATTATGTTATAGCTCATGGATTCTGTTAGTGAAATAAGGGTGTGGGTGATAAGGATTGTTAGGGTATTGATTTGTTGCTTGGCATGTTATATATGTGATTCATGATATGAAATTT
Organism: Acacia pycnantha; assembly: GCA_025563575.1. Taxonomy (NCBI): domain Eukaryota; kingdom Viridiplantae; phylum Streptophyta; class Magnoliopsida; order Fabales; family Fabaceae; genus Acacia; species Acacia pycnantha. The sequence goes on along the minus strand of JAMWYP010000042.1, from coordinate 464,119 downwards.
GATTTAAAAATTGTGATACAGAAATTGTGATTTAATAAATTTGTAAATTATATATCTAGTACTTTGTTATATAAAATGTTCCACTTGGCACTGCACGAGCACATATTAACATTTATAATGAGCTGGATTGTGGTTACAAATATTTTTCAGGTGATAGTTCTCGTGTGGGTCAATCAGGAAAGGCTTCAAAAGCTTAAGTTACTTTTGCTAATGGTAGTGCTTCTACTGTTTTGGTACATGTTGAATTATTATATATTGCCGCATTAGGGCTCGCTTGACATACTATAATATATTTTGGATATCTTTGGCAAATTCTAACACAATATTTAGTTTGAAAATATGAGCCTAGTAAAACCCAAAGCTTAACTTTGTGCATAAAACATTTTAATAAATAGTTTAATCAAATTAATTAATAATTGGGGCGTGGCTTTGGTCCTTTTCAAGGACCATCCACTGCGCCCTTATAAGCCAAAACTGATCAGTTTTGGCCCCTTTTTTTTTTCAGTTTTGGCTTTTTTAAAAAAAAAAATCAGGATACTAACGTTACTAAAAATATACTTCAGGATACTGAAAAAATACTTTGTGGTACAGAAGTATCTTTTTAGTGCCAATCAGTATCCTGAAATATTTTTTTAAGATCTTAAAATAATTTTTCAAGATCGCGAAGTATTTTTTTCAGTATCCTGAAGTATCATTTTAGTAACAGTCAGTATCCAATTTTTCTTTTTAAAAAAGCCAAAACTGAAAAAAGAGAGTCCAAAACTCATCAGTTTTGGCTTATAAGGGTGCAGCGGACGGTTCTTGACAAGGACCAAAGCCGTGCCTTAATAATTATTCTTTAAAATTGAGGATGTTATTGCAATGAAGTTATCAATCCTATTTTTTGGATGAACCAGAAAAAACAAGGAGGAAAGAAAATGAATAAATATTTGAATGACCAAAATGCCCTTATCATATATTAATATATATCATATTTGAAATCAAACTAGAATGAACTGAGGAGGAGGGACAATTTATAGGGGAAGTTCTATTTAAATACCAAATGAAATTTCAAAACTCCTAAATGTGTGTTAAACTTTGTAAAGAACTTAAAGATGACAAGGACCAAATTGGGATTTCCAAATTCGGGTGAATTTACCCTTTTGCCCTTAGTTTTTAAATGTGTGTGTGTGTGTATTTTAAAAAAGAAAAATGACCATTGCTAGAGGGCCACCGCCGGTGGCCTGAGATCTGATAAGTTTTTTTTTTTTTTTTGGGTGGGGTTGAATGCCTTTTTTTAAAAAAAGATTGAATGAGAGTGAGAATGTGGGATTCAAACCCACCCCACCTTTATGGGGGCCAAGTGGTCGATTATCAAAGTATTTTGGGAATGATCAAGAAGAAGAGGAAACATTGAAGAAGGTAGAACTTACAGAGAATGATGAGTCCAAGTTGAATGACAGAGAATGATCAAGAGAAGAGAAGAAAGAAAGAATTGAATTTATGGGAATGGTTGAGCTAAATTGGAAATAAGCTGCGAAAGAAGAGTTGAGAGCACTCCAAGAAAATAAAACTTGGGATATTACAACTTTTCCCAAAGGAAAGAAGCCAGTAGGATGCAAGTTGATCTTCACCCTAAAATTCAATCAAATAGTAGTATCAACAAAGGGAAAAACACTTCTCATGTTGTAGGAGAAGTGTTTTCTCATGTCACACACACTTGAAATGGTGGGACCCATATATATATATATATATATATATATATATATATGTGTGGGTCCTACCATTTCATGTGTGTAGGAATCTTCTTCTTCTCATGCAACATGAGAAGTATAAACCTCATCAACAAATACAAGGTGCGACTTGTTGTGAAGGAATATACCCAAACATATAGGATTAATTATTAGGAGACATTTGCTCTAATAGCTAATTTTAATACCATCCAAGTGTTGTTATCTGTAACATCCTAATTTTTACTTTTAGGATTTTATTATAATTATGTATGATGGATGGATTTATCATGCAATTGTTGAAAAAAAATTAAAAATCTTAAAAAAATAATTAATTATTTATTGGTGGTGTGTAGTGGCAGTACACCACCATTATTGACTATTGGGGGAAGGGTGTGGGTAACCCCAACTACTCCCCTCTCTTCAATATAAATCTGGCGGTGTAGAGAGCATAATCGAGCGTGAGAACGAGCAAACAATGAAAGGAAGAGAAGAAGAGACGGACACTCTTGTAAATCTCATTACTAAACTTGAAAATCTTATTATGTATTAAGAAATACATATATTCTTCTTAACATTTTTTCTATTAAGAGACACTCTTGTAAATCTCATTACTAAACTTGAAAATCTTATTATGTATTAAGAAATACATATATTCTTCTTAACATTTTTTCTATTAAGAGACACTCTTGTAAATCTCATTACTAAACTTGAAAATCTTATTAATGAATTTGTTATTCTCATTACAAATTTCGACCATAGTGATAAGATTTTGTTCAATTTTGTGAATCGCATTATTTATATATGTGTGTGTTCACACACACACGCGCGCGCACATATATATACATGTGTATACAAGTTCAGTAATGAGATTTACTAGAGTGTTTCTTGATGAAAAAATGTTAATAAGAATATATATGTGTGTGTGTGTGTGTGTGTGTGTGTGTGTGTGTGTGTGTGTGTGTGTTAGTTCTCTATATGTTTTGATGATAACTGACAATTGGAAATAAAAAAGATTGTTATTGACTCAAACAAATGTGTTTAAAATTGAAAAACAACTTTGCACTAATATGACTCCAGTCATAGTGTTTGTGACTCCAGTCATATATCTCTGAGTCTTGAACTGAAATACATTTTGCGACTCTAGTCATAAAGTTTGAAAATCAATTTGCAAAAGACCCATGACTCGAGTCACTCATTTAATAACTTGAGTCATGCTATGTACTTCAAGTTTTTCATAATGACTATCTCGATATCAGTTTCTGATAAATGATATGACACGAGTCATTTAATACTTAACTCGAGTCATGAGATCACAGAGAGCGTTTGCTGGTTAAATATACTGATATGACTCCAGTCATTCTGACATGACTCGAGTCATCAAATTTGAAAATCTTCTCTATTTGAAGTCTTCGAACTATGACTCCAGTCATCATATCTGAAATATTAGATTATGACTCGAGTCAAGAAAGTATGACTCGAGTCAAGATATTCGAAATTCTTCTCTGTTTGAAAATATTGAAACAATGACTCGAGTCAATAGTAAGTGACTCCAGTCATCGTATTTGAAATTCCTCTCTATTCATTCTTGACTCCAGTCAAGTCATGATGACTCCAGTCAAAGTATTCATGAACGATTATTTGTTTTAAGATAATTGTATCTATGACTCCAGTCATAGAGGTATGACTCTAGTCAAGTTTTCACATAATCTTTTCTCTGACTTTAGATCAGTGACTCGAGTCAACCATGAATGACTCCAGTCATGATATACAGATTTTGAAAACACCGTTCTCGTAATCTGCAACTCATTGATTAAGCCTTGGGTACTTCATATTATTTATGATTATTGATCCTAACAATGTTTAATCAGTTTGCTTATGAGTTTCAAATGAATCTAACATGGTTTAAACACCAAATCACTCAAAATCATATATGTGTCAGAATGCATTAAATGTTTTGCAGAAATGAAACACGAAAGCAGAAATTGAGCTTCTGAACAACCGAAAAGCATTCCAACCATTTCTAGTCAACATTCTTACTAAGTCTCAACGGACAAATCGAATGAAGAATGTCAACGAAGAATAACGGCTAACTTCGAACGAATGCGAAGAGACAAAGCAGAGCACAACTCAATGGATATATTTATTATTCACAACGGCTCAATGAATCTCTCTTCAACGGTCATTAAATGCCATCAACTATAAATAGTAGAAGCATTCAATTCTCCATCTACCGAATCCCTGCTCATTCAATTGGCGACTTTGAGCTTTTACTATTCATACTCTTACAAACAATATCTTCGGATATATCAATCTTCAGTGTTTATGCATCTGCTCTTTTAGAGAGTTTATTATTGATTATCAATCATTATAAGAATCTCAAAATATTGAGACTTTGGGATTGGGATATCTGATTACAACTTGTAAGGGGGAGTAAGTTCTAAGTGAGAGAATTACTCCGAGTTACAAAGTGTGTAATCATTTGAGTTAGTGAAATCCCGGAGAGTCTGGGGACTGGACATAGGTCGAGGATTTAGACCGAACCAGTATAAATTGCTTGTGTTCAATCTCTTCCTACCTTACACTGTGTATCTCTGTTTTGTTGACTACGAGCAGAGTATCTTTGTAAAGAAAATTCAGTATCACCAATTCACCCCCCTCTTGGTGATACTCCGTCTTTCAATATATATATATATATATATATCAAAGGAATTAAGTGGGCCACTTGGCCCCATGAAGGTGGGGTGAGTTCAAACCCCATCTTCTCACTTTCATTCAATCTTATTTATATGTATAAAAAAAGATTCAACCCCACCAATAAAAAATAAAAAATCTCTCACTGGAGCCCAAGCGCCAGCGGTTGCAAGTATTTGCATGTGTGTGGGTGTTTGCGTGTGTGTATTATATATATATATATATATATATATATATATATATATATATATATATATATATAAAGTAAAGCTTTTCTCTATTATTTCCATATATATATATATATAAAGTAAAGCTTTTCTCTATTATTTCCAAGATTTGGTTCCATATTTAGATACATACATGAGTACTTATCAATGCAAAGCTTTTTCTCTCACCTTTTATAAGTTACGCTACTATATATGCATATATTCCTAGCAAGCTTAATTCTACATGTGCAGCGACATGTCATATATATATATATATATATATATATATATATATATATATATATATATATATCCAACACCACATTTTTATAAATCTATGCGTAGAGTTTTCCTTGTTACTCCCCCAGGTGCAGCAACATATATCTATTCCCATGATAGCATAGTTTCCAATTGCAACTATATTTATAGGCTTTGACCATGACAGCAAGGATCTTTCTTTTTCTTCCCATATGCAGCATCAACGATATATATATATATATATATATATATATATATATATATATATTGGCTACGCCTCCAGTAGGAAACGAAGGAAGGCTGTGCTGAATGTGATCTGAAGGGGGAAGGTCTGAGAGGTTTTAGCTCTCTATAAAAGTATTCCTGTATGAAAGAGGACAGGTATCCTTCCATGACCCGGATCATATTTGGTCAAACCCTGAGGCTTGATGGTTGGTTATAGTATCGTCATACCCATATCTTCTCTATATTTGAGCATATAACCTGGTTGTTCGCTTATATAGTTTAGTTATGATCATATAAAAACCATAAAATCAAGTTTTGGCTACGCCTCCAGTAGGAAACGAAGGAAGGCTGTGCTGAATGTGATCTGAAGGGGGAAGGTCTGAGAGGTTTTAGCTCTCTACAAAAGTATTCTTGTATGAAAAAGGACAGGTATCCTTCCATGACATATCAGATTTTACTTCTAATTTTATATAAATTTCATTTTGAGGTCTAATTTCTCTTAAACTTGAACTTATTGGTCTTTCTGCTAATAAATTTCTTCGATTAAAATTATCTAAAACTTCTTGTGATGTGTCTATTGTTCTAAGACTTAAACTTCTACTAGGTGACGGTCTATTATATATATTTAATATTCTGATGTATTTATTTTTAAAGATCTCTGTCCTAATATATTATTAGTAATAATTCTTCTGGGAGTTTGTACATAATAATCTCTAGTATTATCTAGTTCTAATTTTAACATTTCTGGTATAGTAATTCTTTTTGGGTCAGTTTTAATTTCTCTTATTACAGGCATAAAATATTTATCTATTGTTATCTTATCTTTATCTTTGTTATATATTTTATGTTTATTTGAAAATACTAATCCTATCATTGCTGTTATACTTATACTCCTAGATCCTGGTTGTAATCTTACATTATGTAAATTATGATATACTAAGATTGATTTATCCATGTTTTCTTCTGCTCTACTAATTTCAAAATTGGTATTTAAAGTAAATTTTAATTTTTGATATATTAAATTTCCTGCTATCATTCCTAAAATACTATCTTCCACATTACTAATTATTCTTCCATCTGTTATTAATAATTCTAATGGTGAATCTATTCCACTCTGAAAATAAGCTTTTACCATAACTTGCACTCCTGCTATATATATTTCTGATATTTCATCAGGTATTTTTGATATTTCATGTTCTATTAAAGCTTTGCTTATTAAAGGTATTCTCAAAACTCCTTATGTTAAAGTTGATTCTATCAGAAATTTCTTTTCTAATATTACACATTGTGATTTTTCTTTTTTCTTATTTTTCAACATTTTGCTTACCTTGTCTAGAAATTTTTCATTTTTTATGTTATTAATTGTCATGTCTAAATCTTTTTCTTTTATTTTATCATATTGTTCTTTATTAAATGTTATTCTTCTTTCTATTGAACCTTCTTCAGCATTTACATATTCTTCATAATCTTCGAATTCTTCATTATTTTCTATTTCTTGTGCATTCATCATATTTATATAGTTTTTATTTTGATCTAGATATTCTTTTTCTATGTCTTCTTCATCTTCTAAACTTTCTGATTCTTCTTCTAATTCTTCTCTTGATTCTTCAGTTTCATATTCATATGTTAATTTGTATATTTCTAATTCATTTTCTATAGGTTATTCAAATTCTATTAAATCTATATCTAAGGGTTCTAATTCCAATTCTTCTGCCTTTTCTAAAATATTCATTTTCCTTTTTGATTTTGGTTTATCACAATTTGTTGCTATGTGTCCTAAGTCTCCGCAATTATAACATCTACATTTATAAGGTTTTTATTATTCTTATTATTTCTTCTTCTTTTAAAATATTTATTTGGTTTAAACTTCCTTCTATTAGTATTATATTTTCTAAAAAAATTCTTTTTCGGATATTTCTTAAATTTATATATTTTTCTTTTCTTCCTTTTCTTAGATAACCATTTGTGTTGATTACATCCCCATTTATGTGTTTTTCTAATTCTGAGCAATTTACCATTAATTTTTTCAGTTTATAATATTTAATATTTCTCCATGCTTCTTTACATCTTTCTGATAAGTATTTTCTTAAATATTCTTCTCTTCTTCCCATTGTATCTATTATATTTACAAAATTTGGATCATTTGAACTTTCCATTGCTTGTGTATATTCTTCTACTAAGTTTTCTGAAATTAATCTTGGTAATTTTCTATAAAACATATCTAAATAAAATTTTTGTTTTTCAGGTTCTACTATTTTTGCTTCATAATAATATTTTTTATATTCACAGATATATTGATTTATATGTGTAGGATCTAGACTATAGATTTCAATTTCATGTAAATATCTTATAGCTTTTAGAATTTGTGTATATTCTATATTTTCTACGTTTGTACCTACGAATTCATTTTTTAAAACATTTTGATATTTTGCTAATATTGCCGCATATAAAATTTCTCTTCTTTCATAAGCTGATTCTTCTAATCTTCTAACTTCCATTCTAAAATCTAATGATCTTCCTTCCCACCAATGAAGTACACACTAGTGCAAAAAAGGGCTTTAAGACCGTCTCATTTAGACCGGATTATAGAGAATCAAGTCTTAAAAGTATGACCGGTGGCAGTTTCGTAAATATAAAGAACTTTTTGGACCGGATTATAAAAGATCTGGTATTAAAAATATGACCGGTGGCACTTTCGTAAATATATAGAACACTTTTAAGACCGGACTATAAAAGATCCGGTCTTAAAAGTATGACCGGTGGCAATTTTGTAAATATATAGAACACTTTTAAGACTGGGCTAAAAATATCCGGTCTTAAAAGTATGACCGGTGGCAATTTCGTAAATATTGTGAGAAGACGCTGATCAAGTCCGAGAATGCGATGATTTATTCCTTCGCTTAATTGAAATTATATACGATGCTAATAAGTAAATAAACCTAGGCGGTTCCTATAATTTAGGGATTACAATCGGGAATATATTACGAAATTCATAAAACCATGATCTCGCTAACTTAATTCCTAAAATCTCTCTAACATCTTAATTAAGATGATTACAATCAAGAATTTAATTACGAAATTCAAAAATCATGATCTGCTAACTTTATTCCTAAAATCTCTCTAACAACTTAATTAAGATGATTACAATCGGGAATTTAATTACGAAATTCAAAAACCTTGATCTGCTAACTTAATTCCTAAAATCTCTCTAACAACTTAATTAAGATAATTGCACAATATAATCGTATACGCTAACTAATTAAATAAATAGAACACTTTTAAGACCGACTGTTTCAAATAGACGGTCTTAAAAGTACTTTTAAGACCGTCTGTTTGAAACATACGGTCTTAAAAGTGTAAAAATAAAATTATATAGAACACTTTTAAGACCGGCTGTTTCAAATAGACGTCTTAAAAGTACTTTTAAGACCGTCTGTTTGGTCTTAAAAGTGTAAAAAAAAAATTATATAGAACACTTTTAAGACCGGTTGTTTCAAACAGACGGTCTTAAAAGTACTTTTAAGACCGTCTGTTTGGTCTTAAAAGTGTAAAAAAAAAATTATATAGAACACTTTTAAGACCGGCTGTTTCAAACAGACGGTCTTAAAAGTGTAAAAAAAGATAAATAAATTATATAGAACACTTTTAAGACCGGTTGTTTCAAACAGACGGTCTTAAAAGTGTTCTATATATTTACGAAATTGCCACCGGTCAATTTTTTTTTTTTTACTTTTAAGACCGGTTGTTTAAAACAACCGGTCCTAAAAATATACTTTTAAGACCGGTTGTTTCAAAAAACCGGTCTTAAAAGTGTTAAAAAAAAACTACATTCGCTAAACTTGTTAAGTCCGTGAGTTTGCTTTGTCTTCTTGGTGATATAACATTTTCTTAGTTATAGATTCAACGAGTATCCCAAGAGCCTCACGGAAAATCCTCAGCAAGAATGTCATCCTCTTCCTCTAACCTACTCGCAATCTTCGTAAGTCATCATAAGAGTCGCACAATCAAATCATTGGCAACGTTGGCAGTGAGATGCTTCGAGGGTTTTGCGATGGCGTCGACTCTAATCCTCAGCAACAACGAAAGCGTACTACTTTGAGGATTCTGGACGACGACGGCTCCTTCCTCTTCGATCTATGGGTCCTTCCACGCCGCCTTCGTATAGATCCGGTTTGAAATCAAACTCGATATCTTCTTGCTTAAGTTTGTTTATTTCCTACATTGACCGCTCCTGCTCAGATCTGGATTTCGATTTTGTTTGCTTGAAGCTTTGCTAGCACCGACAAGAGGATCCTGCTCAGATTTGGTTGCTTTAAGCTTGTGATTTTTTTTGTAGATCTGGACTTCAAATTCGATTTTCATGGTGAATGATTTCTGTTTCTTGTTATTTTTGTTTATTTATGGACTTTGTAATCATCTTTTTGTTTTTCTTGTTGTTGTTGTTGCTTCCAATCTTCTCTTGGTTCTCCGTCGTTGATGACGGATGGACATTCAAAATGTTGCCGATCGGTGATTTGGGACCGATTGTTTCATTTGAGTTTTTTGTTTATTATTATTATTTTGAAACACTTTTAAGACCGGATGTTTAAAATGTCCGGTCTTAAAGAAACTCTTTAAGACCGTGTAAAAGTCCGGTCTTAAAGGTCGACTTTTAATACCGCCTGGAACAAGACTGGTCGCGGGTCCGGTCCTAATGTACCTGTTTCGTCCGGTCTTAAAAGCCTTTTTTGCACTAGTGACATTTCCTAAAAAGCTTGCTTCTATTATCATGTTTACAGCTTCTGGTTCTATTCTTCTATTTATAAGTGCTATTAATTGAGCTTTTCTCCATTCTTCTATCCTTCTTTCATTATCTAAATTACAGTCTAAATCTAACCATATTCCAGAATTTGGGATTTGCCTAGTTTCATATTGTTCTAGTGGAGGTGGTATAAATTCTTTTCCATATGTTTTAGGTTTTTTATAACTAATATCAAAAACTGCTTTTGAAATATTACTTAAATCTTCTCTTACTAAATTTCTTTGTCTTCTTATTTCTTGTTCTCTTGCTCTTCTTTGAATTTCTGTTGGATCTAAATGATTTCTAGTTGATGTTTGTTCTTGTTCTTGTTGTCTTTCTTGTTCTACTCCTGATTGAGCTAATTGCATATTAACTTGATTTTCATCTATTATTCTTAAATTTTGTAATTCTTGTGTTTTCCCAGCCATGCTCGGCTAAACTTCAGTGATTAACCTAACGTTGAGGATTCCATGATTCGTCCAGAGGGCTTGTGCTTAATCGGTAACTTTACTCGATTCTGTTTTCATCTTATCGGATTCGATTTCTGGAAATAGTTCGAATATTAGATTTAATATTCGGTTTGGTTCATCCCAAGGACTGAGTTCGAACTAGGTTACAGTTTTGCTGTGCGATTGCACAGTGAGACGCCACTGTTCGGACATATGCTTGGCGATCGTCTAGTCGAGGGATTCTCTGGATGAATGCAGAGATTTCGGTTCATCCAAAACCAAACGTGAGTTAGTTATATTTCGTTCAATGACAGAAGTTTCTGGAATCTAAACGTTGGGTTGATCGTTTTTAATCTGTTTCTGCATATTTCGTTCTATTTCAGTTATTTCGTTCTATTTCAGTTTATTATCGTTTTTAATCTGTTTGAATCAAAAACCCCCATTTTTACTGTTTCTGTTTCGCTGTTGTTGTTAATCAAACCCGTTGCAAGTTCGTTGGGGAAACGACCCAGGTTCCCTATTTCTGCAAATCATTTTTGAACTTGGTTATTTTGGGAGACACGGCAAATCTCTTTCCAATACCTGTCCTCTTTCATACAGGAATATTTTATAGAGAGCTAAAACCTCTCAGACCTTCCCCCTTCAGATCACATTCAGCACAACCTTCCTTCGTTTCCTACTGGAGGCGTAGCCAAAACTTGATTTTATGGTTTTTATATGATCATAACCAAACCTTAGCCTTATTTGAACATATAACCATGTGTGTCTTACAGGATCATAGCAGACGAACTGCCGATAATATTACTCCCTAATTTGATCCCCTTAGAAAATTAGAAACTCATACCTTAGATTTGTTCCACAGGTATTTGAAGTATGCTTCAAAGAAAGAAATGATAAAACTTGGAATTTTATTTCACGAACACAAAAGCAATTGTACAAGAGAGGTAGTGATTTGAGTGATATCTCAAACTCGGTGTGTGTTGCAATGTGAGATTACATGGCTTTATATAGGTAGTCGACATTCCAACTGCTTCCTAACTCTGACATACGCATTTATAATTCTGATATACATTTACGTAGCCTAACTTCTAATTTTACAAAGTCAAAAAGCCTAATAACCTAATATTGTACTATTACACTATTACAACTACTTTGTACTTCAACTATTTGCACATCTACGTAAAGCTATCTTCTGCATATAAGGCATATAAGACATACAACTTTGCTTTTTCTTTTTTCAATTTTTTTTTTTTTTTTTTACTTTTGCCAGTGTCGGCAAAACTTCCACCATACATGTTGCACTTTCATTTACACTTCTTTGCTTCAAATCTTTAACCTGTCAGCACTTTGTCGGTGTCAGCAAGCTTCCTTGTCTTCCTTCACTTTACTTTCAAATCTTCAAAGGACACTGAGATCTGTCTCCGGATCTTCAATATCTTACATAGCTTTTTCTCTTTCTTCACAATTCTTACACCTGTGATTAGAGTACTCTGCCAAAAGATTACATATCTTCTTCTTTGTTTTTTCTGAGTTTTCCATCCTGTTATTTCTCAATCTGTCATACCATTGCACAAACAGTGGTTGATCATGCGAAGTCTTTCCAAATGCTGCGATTATTGATGTCATTCCACAATAATAAACCCATTGCTTTTCACTTTTAATAGCTCTAGTCATTTCTTGAAATATAACATGATAATTTTGAGCTCTAATATACATCTTGTTCTGAAATTCTTGGTCGTCTTCAATATCTTCTTTTATCTCTGCTTCCGTCTCTATAGGCTTCTTTGTTGTTCCAAGTCTAATTAAACTGATTGGAGGATAAAATTTCTCTGGTGTGATTTCTGCAACTGTTGAATAAAATCTAATATACACGCTGTGTTGAGTTACAACTCCTACATATATTTTGACTGCTTCTTGCAAGGCTGGCAATTCTTTGATTTCTGTGGGTTCAGGATTATTGGGTATATAAATGGCATGTAACATTCCATATTGGTATAAGATTCTTATTAAATCTGGTGAAGTTCCTGGGTAGGCTACAACTTTGTTAAAGGCAAAATGGGAGGCATATTTGACATGTGGATCAGAAATTTCCATGTTTCCAGTCTTACTAACAAGGGTTTTGAAGTAAAGGTATTTAGAATGAGTGTCAAAGGACTTACTTCTTGTGATTCTAGGGATCGAGGTTGAGGCTTCAACTATTTTTCCTTTTTCTTTTCTACAGGCTTCTTCTTGCATTTGGGTTTTTATAATTTCATTAAAAGGGGTTATAGTTTGAAGTGTTTGGGCAGTAGGCCCACTAACATTTTCTTGGGTAGATGACCCATTTCTAGTTTGGGCTTGGGTGGATGACCCAATTTGAGTGTATGACTCATTTAAAGGGCTTAATTCCAAGTCAGTTTGTATTGCTGAGTCAGCAGTACTTACATTTCTTTTTCCATTACCTTCCAACTTCTCTATTCTTCTGAACAGAGTTTCAACTTGTTGGTTTAGATGAGCAATACTACTGAAAAGACTTTGTATAGATGAACTGCACTGACTGTTTAACAGACTAACATTCATTTTTAGAATGTTTAAATCTGCTAATGCTGTCTGGCATGCATTACAAGTCTGATTAGAATTCATTTCTGAACTGGATCCTGCATTAGATTCCATCTGCTCATAAAATCTGCAATAAGATTATTCTTTCCTAAAAAGCTTGCTTCTATTATCATGTTTACAGCTTCTGGTTCTATTCTTCTATTTATAAGTGCTATTAATTGAGCTTTTCTCCATTCTTCTATCCTTCTTTCATTATCTAAATTACAGTCTAAATCTAACCATATTCCAGAATTTGGGATTTGCCTAGTTTCATATTGTTCTAGTGGAGGTGGTATAAATTCTTTTCCATATGTTTTAGGTTTTTTATAACTAATATCAAAAACTGCTTTTGAAATATTACTTAAATCTTCTCTTACTAAATTTCTTTGTCTTCTTATTTCTTGTTCTCTTGCTCTTCTTTGAATTTCTGTTGGATCTAAATGATTTCTAGTTGATGTTTGTTCTTGTTCTTGTTGTCTTTCTTGTTCTACTCCTGATTGAGCTGATTGCATATTAATTTGATTTTAATCTATTATTCTTAAATTTTGTAATTCTTGTGTTATTTCTTCAAAATTTGTTTCATCTTCACTCATAAATCTTTCTATTTCATCTTCTGAATCTGAATTTTCATTTCTACTTTTCATCATTTTTAATTTTCTAGTTTCAGAATTATTAAATATAGCTATTAATTCTCCTAATTTATCTTTTGTTTCTATGGTTTTTAATATATAATTATTTTTAAATTCCACTTTATATTCATTATGTTCTTTTTCTTTTTCTTTATTTTTATAAAACTGTTCTAATTTTCTTAATCCATCTTTAACATCTATTGTATTTTTATCCATTTTTCATAAATTGTCCATAAATTATTATTAATTATACTTTGGCCTTTTTTAATTTGTTCTGCAATTATCCTAGTTTGTTCTACGTTTAGATTTAAATTTTTGTTTTTTATATTTAGCACAGTAACATCTGAATTTTCCCAATCGTATAAAGATCTCATCTTATTTATTTGAGGATTATTATTTATTGGTTCTAATTTCTCATATAGTCCTAAAGCCTTTTTATTCCTTTAATATCATTTTTTACTTCTTTTAAATCTTTTGTATTTTGTTTTATCTCTGTTTTTATTTCATAAATCTTTTGTTCTAAAGGTTTTGCTAATTCTCTTAATCTATCTTTCTGATTTTTAATATCTTCTTTTTCTAAAATTTCTCTAGTTTCTTTTGGTAATTTTTTTATTATTTCTTCTAAATTAAATATACGTAATAAATCTTCTATATTTAAATTTATATAACTTCCTATTTGTTTCATCAAGTACATATTATTCCAATTCATTTGATTACATGTATTTTCTCCTTGTCCTCCTAATATAAAAGGGGTAAAATTACAATTTTCTTTTTCTTTTTCTTGCAATAGATAAGAACTATTAGGTAACTTTTCATATTCTATTTCATACATCCTAGGTTCTAACTTTTTAATTATGTTCATCTTACAACTACGTCTTACAACTATATTACAACTATAGCTTGTACAAAGTAAACACACAATAAGATTTCTCTTTCTCGTGAAGCAGATCAGTTATTACTGCAACTTCAGAGGATACTTGAGAAAATCTCCAAACAACAATATATAACTCAATAAACTAAAGCAAGGCATAGTAAAGTTTAACAATAACAAGAGTAAAGGGATCAAACTTCGGTTTCATATTATCATTAATCCACTGCTCTGATATATAAGCGAACAGCCTTGATGGTTGGTTATAGTATCGTCATACTCATATCTTCTCTATATTTGAGCATATAACCTGTATGTGTGTGTGTGTGTGCGTGTGTGTGTGTGTGTGTGTGTGTGTGTCTGTATGCACACAAAGATATATATGTATATATAGGTGTGTGTTTATATATGTACCTATATGCACACACATATAAACACGCACACACACAAAGATATATATGTATATATATGTGTGTGTGTTTATATATGTACACACACACACACATATACATATATGTATACAGACACACATATACATATACATATATATATGTGTGTGTGTGTGTGTGTGTGTGTGTCTATATATACTTGTGTATTGACACATACACACATATACGTGTGTGTCTATATATTTGTATGTAGACACACACATATATACATATATAGATACACACATATATATATCTAAAAGTTTTATTGATTGGAAGATTTTATGCATCTATATATATATACTCACCAAAAATTAAACACACTTAAGAGAATAAAATAGGGGTATTTTAAGAAGAAATTGAAAAAAATTAGAATGTTGTCTTATAATTAGGACCAAAACTAACTTTCAAATGTTGTTTTATAATTAGGACCGAAGGGAGTATTATGTTGTCATTGTGCACACACACTACTCCCTTTGGCGAAAACCTTCATATTTATGCACATTGATATTCTTTTTTTTTGGTATATAACCGGGGCAAAACGCCCAAATGCACAATGATATTCTATTCTCATAGGTATCTCATTCATAGATACCTAGGAGAGAGCTATTCGATCTAATATCAACATACTAGTCTGACAGGGCTAGACATCTGTTGTTCTTATACAGAACATTGGCGCCGACCGTGGGGACCATAAATTTTGATTCCCGTGACCAAAGATGGTCAATACCAAAAGCAACAGTTTATTCCAGTCCTTGGAGTCCGGGAGTTAGCAATTCTTCTTCCAAAATTGAGCGGAGTGCAAGCATATCAGAATCATCCTCGAATTTTTGTAAATTTCGAGGATATTCATCATTTGCAATTGTAGACTCAGTCTGTGCTGGTTGTTCATTAAACCTCTAAATTCATGATTTTCAGAGAGCTGATAGGGATTAAGTTTCCCTGTAGTTACATGAATGCCCACATCTTGTTTTTATTTTCTTTTTGCGGTAAAGAAAAGAGGTAATCCATTATTTGAATTTGCGACGGCGAGTTGGTAGCTTCCAACAAGTTTGTTTTACGGGGGGAGAAGCAAGGCACAACCTTTAAGCAGCAGTCTTACGACGTCATTCTTGCCATCGGGTTCCGGTACAACCATGGGATTCAGTGGCTATGTCGGTAGTTCGTGATTCGACTCTTCTATCTCAAGAGATGACTCGGTCCCAGTTGTCGATATAGATAGTAAAATGACAGTGCACTTGAAGAGATTAGATATGCTCGTTCATTCCGATCACCAAAAATATGCAGGGTTTATAGCAGGATATGCCTTCTTGTTTTTATCGTGCTGGTCCAGTCCAGTGATGCCGTGATGAACTGGTGCCCTTTTTTGCTAATGAACCAGAATATACAAGCATATTTTCAGGCATTGAAATGATTGAATCGTGCATTGGAATTTTTCTCTAGAATCCATATATTATCGATGTCTTATCGGTGGTTAAGGCATTCTTGAATATAGATTTTCTTGATGGATAGTTTGCCAGAACATCTAGTTTGGGAGATAAACTTTGTTTTCAGTAACATGCAAATGATTTTACCACTTGGATAATGCACAAAGATATTCTCTAAAGGTTGGATGTGGAATGGACCCCGCCAATGATGCCTTGACTTCCCTATGCAATAGGTTTATCAGCTTGTCAAAAGTAGAGATTACATATTCTAATTGGATGTCTAAACTAGGAAAACAATTGGATGACCAAGGGCTTCTCACCCTTGCATATCAATGCCCTTCTCTGTCTGATCTCACCTTAAGCTACTACAAATTCATCAACGATGTAGGCTTGCGCTACTTGGCTGCTTCTTGTTCCAAACTGTCATCTTTGATGTTAAACTTTACGCCTAGAATCACTGGCTGTGGTATACCTTGGCAAGCTTGAAACACTTGAGGTTCTCTCGATTAAATATTGCAAGGCAATTGACGAGGGTGATTTAATGAAGCTTGGCCCTGGTTGGAAAAAGTTGAAAAGGTTACCATTCTATGATCGGTTATTTGTGGATGGGTGGCAAAAGCAGTGTTTTCCATGTGAAAATATGCTAGATTTAAGCTTGGTAAATTGCATTATCAGCCCTAGGAGAGGTCTTGCTTGTGTGCTGGGGAAGTGCAAGAACTCAGAAAACATTTACTTAGACATGTGTGTTGAGGTAAGGGACTTTGACATTATTTCTCTATTTGAAAGATCAAGTAATTTCAAATCAATTTCATTCAGAGTTCCATCTGATTTACCCTTACCCTTATTCATGAACAACCGGTTGACGTTAACAGATGAGAGTCTTAAACCATTGCTCAAAGTTGTTCAAAGCTTGAATCGGTTAGAATCTCGTTCTCTGATGGGGAGTTCCCCTCATCTTCTCTGTTTAGTTTAAATGGAATACTTTATTTAATGCAAAGATAAGCACGAAGAAAGAGCATTTGTGGTGAAACTCTCAGTAGTTGAAATTTACAATGAAGTTGTTAGAGACCTTCTAAGTGCAAACAGCAGCACACTTAGACTGCGTGATGATCTTGAGAAAGGGGTCATTGTAAAGAAACTTACTGAGGAGACTCTATGGGACTAGGGACATTTGAAAGGGCTTGTATCTTTTTGTGAAGCTCAAAGATAGGTGGGTGAGACTTATCTGAACGAGAAAATTTCTAGATCTCACCAAATTATTAGACTGACAATTGAAAGTTCTGCTCAAGAATTATTGGGTAAAGGTAACTGTGCACACACACCAAGTTCACACAAATTTGACTTTTAGTTTTTTAAGATTGTTGATGGGGACTCCACTACTTTAAGCCCAAGTCTTTTCTCTGTCGTTCATTTGGGCAACGACAAACAACCGAGCAAAATCATAAGAACCATTTTGAGAAAACTATGCTTTGTTTTATTCATTCTTTTTGAAATAACGATTGTGGCTGAAGCGTGTCATCTGAACTCCAGAACTGTTCATAATGAATTAGTTTCAGATGGAGCTTATGATGATGAACTTCAACACAATAAGACTTCTTACTTGCTTTTTAAAGGCATTGGATTTGAATCCTATTCTCAAGAAGAAAACTGCAAGCAATTGTATGGGTTCTTGCCTTGTTCAAACAATATTTTTAGGCATCTGTTTCTGATTTTGGTTTATGAGTATTAGGTTGATGGAGTTGAGCAGGTCTTTAAGATTATTGGTCCTCGAATTTTTGGTGCAAGTGCCTTTCACATCCTTAATGCCCTTCCCGAGTCCTTAATTCTTCTTGTAAGGAGATTGCACAAGAGTATGCTTTCACAGGAGTTGGCTTGTTGGCTGGATCATCCATCTTGCTCTTGACAGTAGTATGGGGAACCTGTGTTATAACTGGGACCCAACAATTTAACATTGGTTCAAGTCTTAGAATCTGTGATGGCTCTAATTTAGTACCTACAAGACTAAAAGCATATTTGACTGGTTGTGGCATTACTACAGACTTGGAAACCAACCAAACTGCAAGAATCATGCTTGTTTCTGTCATACCACTCGAACCTTCAGAAGAATTCATAGAAGATATGGAATTCACTGTGAAAGAGTTTGACTTTCAAAGGAACCGCATGTTTTCCAGATGATTTCATTAGTTTGGATTTTAGAGGGGTTGGTTTAGATGAAGTTCATACCATAGAATTTGGTGTTGATGAAGCTTCAACATTCTTTGTTGGATATGATTAGTTTTGATGATGTCTTATATTGATGCCATTATTAAGACCAAAAAGCTTGTGTAATATATTTATCTCCTACATTGACTAACTACTATATTTAATGTAGATTAGTTCAAGTTGAATTATAGAGATTAATCAAGAAGGAGATAAGAGATTACAAAAAGGAGGAATTGTAGAGAATGTCAAGGAAGCAAGAAGTTATCAAAGTATTTTGGGAATGATCAAGAAGAAGAGGAAATATTGAAGAAGGTAGAACTTGCAGAGAATGATGAGTCCAAGTTGAATGACAGAGAATGATCAAGAGAAGAGAAGAAAGAAAGAATTGAATTGTGGAAAATGATCAAGAGAAGAAGAAAGAAGGAAGAACTTGCTGAATGGAATGAGAAAATCATTATACAAGTTCTTAGATTGATACTAGAAGTCTCCACGATCAAATAGAAGTTTGAATGACTCAATTCAGAGTTAAAACCAGCAAATATAAGATTCAGGAATAGCAAACTTGAGTCATGAAGTTTTTAAACTCGAGTTTACTACCTTGGTGCAGTGATTTGCTTCTCGGACACGAGTAAACTCGATTTAAGGACAAAAAACTCGAGTTTGTCACTAACTAACTTGATTTAGTTTTTTTTTCAGCACCTCTGGCGTCTCTGGACTAGTTAAATTCGAGTTTCTCACTAACTAACTCGAGTTTGTCGTGCTTTCAACTCCTCTGTTCACCACTGTTTCGCGTTCAGCATGTACGAGATCTGGTAATTTAATGATATCTCCTAAACCAGAGATCGGATTGAGGTGAAACCAATTTTTTGTAAAACTAGACTTCCAATGCATAATTTTGACAAAGATTCAAGTGAAAAGGAGTTTAGATGAGAGAGATATGAATTGTAGAAGTTGGAACTGAAATTCACGCAACACAGTAGACCAAGCTTCGGTATTTTGAGTGTATCTCACAAACTACAAATCCAATTGAGCTGAAATCAGTGGAATATGAAAGTAGACTAAAAATTCATTCCATCAAGACTTAAACCAACCCAAATGGAGTTCAAACCAAGGAGATATGGCCTTCGAAAGTTGATAGTGAGTTCAAGATGTTACAAAGACTCTACTCCTGGGCAACTTCTACTAATCTGATCACAACGCTCAACATAGAATGAGTTTGGAGCTGATTCATCTTGCATTGGATTCTTACCACGAGCTTGGACATGGAAGCTAGAGTTTAACATTGGCCGAGAGCTTTTCTAAGAATCTTATTTTTAAACAAACTCAAGCCTGTTATTGTTAAACTCGAGTTTATCCTTGCCCGAGAGCTTTCAATGTTTTTGAACTTAATCAAACTTGAGTTTGATATGTCAATCTCCAGTTTATGTTTGGCCCAGAGCTTTTAAGGTTTTCATATTTTAAGCAGACTCGAGTTTAGAATAGTAAACTCCAGTTTACGCTTGGCAGAGAGTTTTCAAATTTTTCCTAATTTAAGTAAACTCGATTTTGGATTTGCAAACTCAAGTTTGCTCTTGGCAAAGAGTTTTCCAAGTTTCCGATCTTTTGAGGAAACTCGAGTTTGAGTGAGCAAACTCGAGTTTGTGTCAAGCAGAGAGCTTCTGTTAGTGGATTTCCTTGATGGCAAGTGAACTATTTGAATAAGTAATAAAGAGTAAGTAAAGTATAGTCCTACAGAGACTGAGATACAAATGATGACACCAAATCACAGAATTGGTTGTGTTTAAAGAGAAGTTTTCTCATAGGAGGAGTTTCAAGTCATCAGGTGAAATACACCTACTGGTCTCGCCCTTTCGGGTGGCAGGTAGTGTGATCCTTTACTTTACTTCAAAATTTAAATTATTTTCCCAAGTTATTTTACGTCATTCATCAGAGTATTAACAGTAGAGCATACACCGGTTTGGACAACTAAATATTGGTAAGATAAAATGTGGGAAGATACATTTCCCCGGAGGGATTAAATATACAGTCATCTCACATCACAGCTCCCAAAATAAATACATGAAAATATAGTCATACGGGAAGCCAAAATAAATATCCAAAAGAAATCACCAATATCCTCCATTACACTAGTCCAGCTCCGGAGCCTTACCTCTGTCTCCCTGCTCAGATCTAGATGAGCTGCCAAAGGGCTTAAAAAAGGTTGGGATTCATAAGTGAATCCCAGAGTAACCGTTAATCTCATATAAAATGTATAACAATGCATGTAAGAAAACCAAGAATAAAACACAAACCACAAAGCATTTAGTATCATGCACACAACAAGGCACACATCCAAATCCGGAACTAGCAGTCCTAATAGCACACAACACAGACTGTAATGGTCCTTAATAGCACACAGCACAAACCACCAGGCATAGCACATAGCAAAGCCCTTAATGCACATAGAATGTTTTGGTTCCTTAGCGTTTGGAAATAAATGATAACCAAATGTATGCAATAGACATGGTAAATCATACATACACAAGTTATACAAAGTATATGATGATTAAGGTTACTACCTGATGAAAGAGGAATATCACCTAGAGGGGGGGTGAATAGGTGATTTCAATTTTTTCTTTGAGAGATACTTACGAATACAGAATTAGAGTTATGACAGAATTGTAAATAAACACAGTGCAATTTATACTGGTTCGACCCAAAGCTTTGGTCTACGTCCAGTCCCCAAGAACGCCTTGGGATTTCCACTAACCCTAACAAACACGATTACAACACAAGGATGATCCTTTCACTCTTGGACTCACTCCCCCTTACTAGTTGTAAACGTACACCCACTCTTAAGGTTACACAACCTTAAGTTACACAATCAGAAATGTAATAATTGTTTATAAGAACAAAAGACTCCTCACTGAGTAGATAATAGATAATCACTGAAGTGCTAGAAATATCTAAGGATATTAATGAAACAGTAATACAATGAATTCGAATTGAATGCTCAAGTTGTTTCGGTAGGTAGTGAAATTGAATGCGGTCCCCTTTTATACTAAACTTCATTTGTACCGTTGAGAGACTTAGTAAAGAGTCGTTGCGACCTCTGTTTCTTCCGTTAGACTCAGGAGCAGAGTGATGAGGTATTTTGAACGTTGCTTCATAAATGCTCTTCGGCGGTGGTGACCTTGTGCAGAGAGATAATTAGAGGCAAGCTGAAACAAGTTATCCTCGGAGAATGTTTTTCGTCTGCTGTAATTTCTTATTCTGAATTTAGCTCTGTTTCTCTTACCTCCATTTAATGCTTTGCCACGTTGGACTTGCTTTTCGCGTGAGTTTAAATTTCACCTGGTTAATCACTTTAAAACTCAACCAAAACGTGGTTAGACATGATATAAATGAGGTTAGATGTGATTAATAAACAATGGAGCATAACCCACAAACTTACAAAAAAGATTCAAGTTTCCTGAGTTCTTCGTAAAATTTCCAGAAATGATATTCTTGAGAATTGCTTAGATGTTCTCGAGAATTAAGTTTCGAATTGAGAATTAGAAAAACAAACCTGAAGAGGTTCTCGGGAATGTTTTATTGCTCTCGAGAACTATATACCCAGAAGTTTATATCGTGACGAACATATGAGAATATTCTCGAGAATCATTTCATCATTCTCGAGAATCAGACGATAATTATTTTCCGTAGAAGCATGGTATTCTCGAGAATTAGTTCTTCATTCTTGAGAACTTCCTTTATTCTCGAGAATTACTTGGGTATACTCGAGAAACATGAAACGAAAGGTCAATTGATCAATATTATTCTTCACTTGGAATTCATGAGAATCAAAATCTTATTCTCGAGAATTGATACTATTCTGGAGAATTCTTTCAGTATTCTCGAGAGTCTTAGTTCAGGAGGTAATTGATTATTCATTCGACATTCTCAGAAAACTATGACCCATTCTCAAGAATTACTCTTATTCTCGAGAATCATCTTTCTGTTCTTGGGAATCAAATAAGTCAAGTTTGATGTTTATTTTTTTTTATAAGACATTCTCGAGAGCTTCCTATCTGTGCCCGAGCATTACACTCATTCTCGAGAATTAAGTTCACATTCTCGAGAATTGCGACACATATGGATATGATATTTAAATTACAGAAAGTCTTCTCGAGAAGCATATGTAGGTGCCCGAGCATTACCTTAATTCTCGAGAATTCAATGCTATTCTCGAGAATCAATTTACTTTCACTTTGTTGTTCTAAACACAGGTATTCTCGAGAATCCTGTGATCATTCCCGAAAATAAAAAATGAATTTGCTTTTGGATTACAACTTTGGTTAACTTTAAATCTTTTGAACCTCTTTTGTTATCATCAAAACACTTGGGATCTAACACCTGATAGCCGACCACAAATATAAATGAATTTTCTCGGTGCACAATTACACAAATAGTCCTAAAATAACAAAATATAAATATAATTAATTCCTTCTCAGAAAATATTTCCTTTTGATAATTTAAAATAATCCCAATTCATGTGTCCATATTTACTAAATTCCTTTTCTTATTAAGGAATTTAATATGAACTTGTATTCCCTCTATTTTCGTCATTTTCCAGGAATTTCTAGCAAACAGTGACTGATCTTCAAAAATTCACAATTAAATCTAGAAAAATCCTTTTGGGGTGGTTCAAAATCTCATTTGACCCTTATTATGTATACTTTAATCTTGTGAATTTTCATGGAAATTTGACATCATTCACTGCTCCAAATATTCGTTGCAAAATGACTGTCCAGACTAGAATTTCGAAGACAGTTTTCGGGTTTCTGTACAATTTAATATTGAAGCTTCCAAAATTCGTACCAAACCTTTATCCTACACAATTTTTCGTTTTGAACACAATGAAATCATCAAAATGACCAAAATCCCACTCCTTAATCTTGCCCTATTTAGACCGAAATTATAGCCCAAATATAATAACTTTCCAATTCACAATTTATCCATCAAATTAAGTTCATATGCTTCCAAATCATCATATAATTACAGATTCATGAATAAATCATCATGATGCTCCAAGAACCTTAGTTTTCTGAAAATATAGGATTTTACAAAGTATTCAAAAACTCATACAAACTTCAAACCAATCGGTTTAAAATGAAGCTTACGCTTACCTTATTGCGATTCTATAGTTGGTTTGGAATTTCGGCAGTGACTCAGTTAACCTAATGACTTGAAACTCTTCCTATGGGAAAACTGAAACCGTAGAATTGAAGCTCTCGAGGCGTAGAACACTATTTGTGAAGGGAGTTTTTGGAATGGATGTGGTTTGGTAGGTGATTTTTCTTAGAGTTTGTTTCTCTCTCCTCTTGAATTTCCATACGCCATTTTTATATTTGCTGGGCTTCTCTCTTCTTTTCGTGCTGGTTGGCCGACTCAAAAATGGATGAAGAAGTGGAAATATTGGATATTAATGATCAGCTGTGGCGGTTGGAAAAGCCAGGGAAATTCTTTAGACATTAAACTTTCATTATTTACAAACATGCCAACCATTAACAATTCCACTTTTCCTCATTGACCGTAATTTCCATAAAAGAGGGTGATGATGTGTGCTTGAATAATTATAATAACCATGTTTTTCATTCTCAATTGTTATCCGAAGTATGTAGGTTTGGGCAAGAAGGATAAAGGAATTTAATTTGACATCAAAACTTCACATAATTACCATTCCAATCTACCATTAAGATTTCTCATTTTGTCATTTTCTCTTTCTCTTTCTCTTTCTCTTGTCTACATGGCCAGATTTAATAAACTAAAATGAAACAAAGAAGTGCTAATTGCATATGTCCCATTGGTCCCAACATATGTCTCCAAATGCAAATACATCATACATGAAATTTTTCAGAGAAAATTTAGGATGTTACGTCAGGTTAGTTGAGTTGCTGCCGGAATTCCAAACCGACTGTGGAATCGTGATAAGGTAAGCGTAACCTTCATTTTAAACCGATTGATTTGAGGTTTGGATGAGTTTTTTAATACCTTGTAAAAACCTATATTTTCAGCCAACTAGGATTCTTGGAGCCTCATAATGATTTGTTCATGAATATGTGATTATATGATGATTTGAGAGCATATGAACCTAGTTTGGCGAATAAATTGTGAATTAGTAAATTGTCACATTTGAGCTTTAATTTCGGTCTAAACAGGGCATGGTCAAGGAGTGGGATTTTGGTCATTTTGATGGTTTCATTGTGTTCAAAACGAGAAATTGTGTAGGGTAGAGGTTTGGTAGGAATATTAGAAGCTCCGAGATCGAATTCTGCCGAAGCTGAAAATCTACCTTGAAAATTTCAATTTGGGCAGTAATTTTGTGATGAGTATTTGGGGCAGTAAATAATGAAAAATTTCCATGAAATTTTACAAGATTAAATTAGAGATAATAAGGATTAATTTGATAGGTAACACGTATTTTTCTGAATTATGTGCTAAGAGAAATAAATGTTTCAAAATAGCCCCTGAAAATTGGAAATGCAATTGGAAATGCTTCGGACATCAGTGGTGTTTTTGGACCATCGTTAGATTTTCATCTTGGTTTGGACCAAATGAGTATTTTTGTTTCAAATAGACTTAATAAGGGTCAATCGGGATTTTGAACCACCCAAAAAGGATTTTTCTAGATTTAATTATGAATTTTTGAAGATCAGTCACTGTTTACTGGAAATTCCTGAAAAATGACGAAAATAGAGGGAATATAAGCTCATATTAAATTCCTTAATAAGAAAAGGAATTTAGTAAATATGGACACATGAATTGGGCTTATTTTAAATTATCAAAAGGGAATATTTATTGAGGTGGATTTAATCATAATTATATCTTATTATTATAGGTCTAATTATGATATCTCACGCCAGGGAAACTATTTTTATTTGTAGTCGACTGTCAGATAATAACCTTAATCCTCATATACTCTATGTGACTTGTGTATGTATGTTTTACCATGTATGTTGCATACATTTGGTTATCATTTATTTCCAAGCGCTTTGGAACCGGAACATGTTGTGTGCAATAAGGGCCTTGATGTGCGCCGTGCCCAGCAGTCTGTACTATGTGCTATTAGGACTGCTAGTTTCTGATTTGGTTGTGTGCCTTGCTGTGTGCATGATACTGAATGCTATGTGGTTTGTGTTCTTATTCTTGATTTTCTTACATGCATTGCTTATACATTTTATATGAGATTAACGGTTACTCTGGGATTCAATTATGAATTCCAGCCCCTTTTAAGCCCTTTGGCAGTTCATCTAGATCTGAGCATGGAGACAGAGGTAAGGCTCCAGAGCTGGACTAGAGTGGTGGAGGGTGTTAATGATTTCTTTTGAATATTTATTTTGGTTTCCCGGATGACTATATTTTCATATATTTGTTTTGGGAGTTGTAATGTGGGATGACTATATATTTAATCCCTTCGAAGAAATGTATATTCCCGCATTTTATCTTACTAGTATTTAATTGTTCAAACCGGTGCATGCTCTGCTGTTAATACACAGATAAATGACATAAAATAACCTGGGAGAATAATTTAAAATTTGAAGTAAAGTAAATGATCATACTATCCGCCACTTGAAAGGGCAAGGCCGATAGATGTGTGACATTTGTAGCTTGGGTAATGGAGAGGAATTTGGGTTAAGTCAAGATTAGTATGTCTTTCATGTTTAAAGGTTTCTTGTAATGATTCAGGACTAGGTTGCCTAAAATTATAAGTCATTACTCCTACTTACCTGTTTAGTGTAGGTTGACATTTTGTAATTTGAGTTTGAACTTCACTGTTTGGTTCGAACTTGAACATCTGTGTTATTTTGCAACTTCAGAGTATAATTGCGGTTTAGCATTGATTATTTTCAGCCACTTACACACTCTCAAGGGTTTAGCACTGATTATTTTCAAATTTTGTTTTTTCCCTGTCAATGCAGCAGCTGGGTTCAATGTTCAATGATTTTCTTCCCTATTCCTCTTGTAATATTCATGTCTGCACCAGATTAGTGAGTTTATGTTGTCGCCCTCTAATTCCTTCTATGTCCGTCGTCTTTCTCACCTCTGGCAACCGTTATGGTCATCATGCTTTGAGATCCCTTCGACTTATCCAACAATTTTCTTTCTCAACCAACACGCGATTTGGTTTGGCTCTGCTTTTGTCCGATTCACAAAACCAAAAAAATTATGTTTTCTACCTTTTTTTAGAGGCTTTGTGGGAATTTTACCTCACATTTCCACTTAACCAACACCCAATTCTTCTTACCAAACATTTTATTTTCCCTCAACTTAAGTTCTATTCTCATGTCTACCAAACAACTCAAATATTTAAGTTCCCTCTCAATCTTCCTTTCCCTTCTTTAAGTTATTTTCCCTCCTCAAATGTTCCCCATACCAAATGGGCCCTAAGAGATCAAACTCATTGCTTTTGTCCTTGAGTGCATGCAAAAGTAAAGTCAAATTATCACTTTGTAAAAGTCATTATTATCTTAATTTGAGTGTTGGGAATGCAGTCCATACAAGTGTCAAAACACTGTTGAAACACTGCTGATGGAAGGCCTGGTTCAATTACTACTAAATGTTTGGATGTTGCTAAAAATTCAACCATAATGCATTGTGAACCTATTATTGACCTCCCTGCATCACCTAGCCGTGAAAATACCCAAAGTGAAATACAAGATCTAGAAGAATCTTGCATGGGTGAATAACTTTGAGGAGTCTTCAATATTAGAACTTGATAAAGAACATTTGAGGACTAAGCATGGCCTCTAAACTTATGCCAGAGGTGAAAAGTGTTGCTCGTTTAAGGACTAAGCGTATGGTTTATATGCTTCCTGATACACACCCTCTCTTAAAAGAATTCCCAAAGAGAGATCCTGGTGATCCTTCCAACTATCTTCTCGTCATGTGGAGACATGGAGAATTAAAAAGATGAACCATGTGAAGCGGCTCAAAAGCAAAGCCGTCATGGAGAAAGGATGAGGATCCTTCCTACTATCTTCTCGTCATGTGGACACATGGAGAATTAAAAGATGAACACATCTGGGTTCCCAAGGAGAAAGGATGGCTCAAATCTGGGTTCCCAATAAGAGAGGATGAGAATCCTGCTCAAATATGGGTTCCCAATGAGAGAGGATGAGAATCCTGCTCAAATCTGGGTTCCCAATGAGAGAGGATGAGAATCCTGCCTACTATCTTCTCATCATGTGGACACATGGAGAGTTAAAAGAAAAACCCATGTGAATAGGGCATCTAAATTTAGGTCAGAATTGAAAAGTCTGGGTTCCCAAGGAGAAAGGATGGCTCAAATCTGGGTTCCCAAGAAGAGAGGATGAGAATCATGCTCAAATTTGGGTTCCCAATGAGAGAGGATGAAGATCCTGCTCATTGCCAGCTCAAAACCAAAGCCGTTGCTCAAACAATGAATCCCTTCATACTATCTTCTCATCATGTGGAAACATGGTAAGTTAAAAGAAAACCCATGTGAAGCGGCCCAAAACCAAAGTCGTTGCTCAAACAACAATTGTTTCTCTGAATCCCTTCATAGGCTAGTAGGATTTTTGACTTCGTTGCTGCGGATTTTCAAGAACTGCTCGTGTAAAGGCATCTGACTGCTGCTTCTGGTATTGACCATCTTTGGTCGTAGGAATCGAAATTTACGGTTCCCCACGGTCGGCGCCACTGTTCTGGTGTAGAACACAGATGTCTAGCCCTAAGGGGCTAGTATGTTGATATTGGTTAGGACTTGACCTAGGAGCGATTCCTAGGGCCTACATACCCTGAAGAGGGATCAAAGTCCACGTAGTTCGAGGATCAATGGAGGCGTTTAGCCAAAGGGGGTGGTCTGTATGCTCTGTGACGGCTGTATATAAATAGCCGGAGCGTAGACGGTAGAAGGTGAAGATCGCACGTACCTATTAGGTTAACCATCTATATATAGAGGCTACCTTAGGTTTAGGGTTTGGACTGTGGGCTTCTGTACCTCCAAGCCCAAGTGATGTGGCGTTATATCTGTGCCACGTGGATTGCCCCTTGTTGGGCCATATATAGAATATGGGCCTTATATAAATCCGTAACAAAGTCAAAACAACATTTACTTTAAGAACAACTAGAAGGAAATGGTAACTGAAAATCTTTGCTTTGAATGCATATTTCACATTTATCATTATGCTTCATAGAATCAAAGATCATTACACCTTTCAAATGCGTCAATGTGTCTATAGGTGTGTGTCCTAGTCTGGAATACCGAGGAGAACCATTCACTTTGTTTACAATTTCAAATTTGTTTAAAAAACATAGCAATTTAGTATCATGATCCTTGTCTAGTATGTAAACTGTTTGTTAATTTTATCTATTACATAACTTTCATGAGTTTGAAAAAAAAAAATTGTGTAATTGTTGCGGAAACCCGTAACTCCTTACGGTTTATTAACCTTAACTTATTACGTTAATTAGTCATTAATTATAAATCTGTAACTCTTTATGATGCTCATGAGAATTCATAGCAATTTATAATATTCATGAGCTTCATGATTACTCGTTAAAACAACTATTTGGGATTAGGATAACTTGATAACACAACTATTAGAGATTAGAATTACCTTAGATTACTTGAAGACCTCAATGTTGTTGATGTCCTCTAATGTTGATCCACACGACTATCTCCCGATTAAAATAAGAACTCCTTCTCTTGAAGCCTCCTACTCCTTGGATACTTGCTAGGCAAAGGCAAGATTTGTAACATCCCAAATTTTTGGACCAGAAGGTTGAAAATAAAAATGAGATAAGAAGACTTCTAGCCAGTAGAGTTTAAAAGTTTTAAGCTTATTATGAGGAAAAAATTAAGGTAATTATTAAAATTATTTTGGACCATGAAAATTTGGGAAGATTATGAAATAATATTTCGAAGATATAGAAATATTATGGTAGAATTAATTATGGGAAATGGAATTTTGGAATTTTCCCTAATTAATTATTGAGATTTAAGGAATATTTTTCTATAAATTAAAGACAAATAATTAGAAAATAATTTTTGGCATAAATATTTTTAAGATAATATTTTAAAACCAAAAGAAATTTATTTGAGAAAGAAAAATCCTTAAATGAAATTAAGGATTAAATCTTTATCACATTTCCAATATTTGCAATTAATCGAGCTAAATATCTAATTGCAAATAATAATCTTAAAGGATCGAGTGGGATAATTTTTATGGGTATCACAGCAATCCATCACATCTTTTCATTTATCTTTTTATTTTAAGCCAATGCTCCCTCAACTTAATGCCTCTATTCACGGCCCAACCCAAACTATTTAATTACTTCAACCCAACCAAAATCTTATCAGTCCACACTTCCTCATTTAAACCTCAGCCATCACCAAAACGCAACTGCAGCGTGAGATCAAGGGAAAAAGAGAGAGCCAGATCACGTAAACACAGGGAGCAGATCACGCCTTATCTCTCGAGCTACTCACCCCATCTGTCTACACCATACTCCCTCCCTCAACATAATCTCTCCAGCCTAGGGAAACAAAAACAAAACCATTGTGAGAGAGGAAGAAAGAATCAGAAACGCAAGACATAGACAGAGTCGGAGGAAGATGAAGTAGGATCAAATGTGCAAGCAAGCTTGAGAAATCAACCAAGGTGAGTTCCTTAAGTCTTTTCCTTCTAGTTTTTATAGCCTTAGTGTCCTGGGTTTGCTGTTTGGGTTAAGAGAAAAACGAAAACCGAAATCACCTATGTTTTTCTTGTTTGAAACAAAGAATCTTGCATGCTTCTGTTTCATAGTCAAACGTCTGAATTTTTCGAAAGTTTTTTTAGAGTAGATAGTAGACTCAATAAGCTTTAAAATGAGAAAAAGAACAGCCAAAACGAACATGTAGCAGAGTTATGATTTTTCAAATTTGGAGGTTGAAACTACAAAAACGTCAGTTTCTAGAATGTGGCAGATCAGATTCGGGCTTGATTTTGAAATGGCAAACCTTTGATTTTTTCCTTGAAATTCTTACAGTAAATAGTAAACTCAATAAAGTTTAAAACTAGCCAAAGAACAGCTAAAACGAACGTGTAGATTGAGAGTTATGATTTTTCAAAATCAGACACTAAAAAATGGAAAACGTCAATTTCATAAGTGAACAGTAATATTCGGGCTTGATTTTGAAATAGCAAACATTTGATTTTTTCCTTGAAATTATTACATTAAATAGTAGACATCTCAACCTTTCCAACGAGTCAAAGAACACCTAAATCGGACGTGTAGAAAGGGAGATATGATTTTCCAAATTTTAATCGAAAATCTGGACAAATTCTGGGTTCCAGAAAAAGTGATCAGTTTCAGATTCCATTTTGGAATGGTAAACCTTTGATTTTTTCCATGAATTTTTTTGTGTTAATAGTAAACATAATAATATTTTAAACGAGATTTTGATCACCTAAAACGGAGGTCTATATCTCCAGTTATGATTTTTGGAAGTTGGAAGTTGAGCTAAAAACCTGGAAATTTCTGGTATACTTCTGGAGCATGAAAATGACGTGGCATTTCGGACCAAGTAAACAAAATCAGAAAAATGTGAAATTTTCCATATAAATTGTAGATGCATAGAGGTTTAATTTGATAGTTAATTCATCAAATTCCGATAAGTATTGAAGGAGTTATGGTTCTTCAAATATTAGTCAAGAAATCTTGGAAATTCTGGACATTATTTATGTTTTTTGAAAGTAGGGAATTTTCTTAGCCATAAATCAACTTGGTGACTTTAATTTATTCAAATAGACTTATCAAGGTTTAAGTAGAAATTGAATCACTCAATTTGGAGTTGTATCGGTCAAATTATGAATTTTCTAAATTCTCAGAAAAGTTAAAGACTGAATTTTTGATAAGTCTTAAAATAGTCACTCAAGTTGTTAATTGTGCACAACCTTCAAAGTAAAGATTCTTCTTTTAGATAACTTGTCTATTAAGGGTTATAAAGACTCTAAAGTGACAAGGACAAACCTTCTTAACATTTTTAAAGGACATGACTCTTAATAAAATAGATAAATAAATAATAATAAATAATATTATTATTTATTAAGAAGGGTATTATTAGTAAGGGAATTTTTAGGGGTTAATCAATTTTTAATCCTCTAAAAATAATTCGCGTAGTTAGTTACTTTGCGACATAAGAAGTGACTAATGACAATAATAAACGTTTATAGGCATACCTTGATACCTCTATTGATCCCAGCACCTTCGGATGAATTGAGGATTCAAGCTTGAGGTGGGTAATTGTTATCTTATTAGCTGTATGTAAGTATTCATGTATGACTGATCATGTTTGCTAGATGATTTACATGTTTGTTTTTCTAGCTATGGATTTGGGGTTGCATGTCTCATAGGGTTGTGTGTCCTAAAGGGCTTTGGTCCTTGGCCGATAACTACGGTTTCAGTGCGACTTGTTTACTGTAAATTACTCTATGCTTATCATGTGTTATATTATCATTTATATTTCGTACCTGCATATGAGATTAACTGTTACCCCTGGGGTTCATTCATTTGAACTCCAGATCACATGAAAGAGATAGGTAGTGGATCTAGATCGAGAGCAAAGATGCAGCTGTAAGGGTTACAAAGGAAGGAACCTTTTAGAAAAATATGAGTAGTTGGACTGTACTAATTTGTTTATCATTCGTCTATTTTGGGGTTAATGTATTAGGATCCCTTATGGGATAGAGATATCGTTTGATATTTGTGCACTATAACTCTGATAAATAAAGGCGCATTTAGGACAGGCGTTACAAGGTTGAGGTTTGGTTTCCTTGAGTTTTACTCTTTTCAAGAAGGTGATGTCTCTTAGAATTAGGTTGTGGATAGGATGAACAAGGTTGGAACCTTACCTTTTTATGGAAGGCGCCTTTTTTCCTTTCTAAACCTTTGGTAAAGACCAAAATTTAGAGAGCATAAGGATTCTTGTTTTTCTCTTAGAAAAAACGTACAAAAAAGGGCACACTAAAAATCAGCATTTTATAAGAGTCTAACCCTACTTTAAGTGCTTACAAGAAAGTCTCAATCCAAGCTTGAATTGGAAAATCCAAATCACAATGAATTAAATTCATATATTGATTGATTAATTGAATTTAAGAATTGGGAATCTTCTTATATTAACTCTATAACGGATCATGACTCTTCATGATCATTTGCTGTGCTCACAGACTCCTAAGTTAATTAGAAGCTATCCAAGCTCGAGCGGTCTTGCGAATGACTAATCCTTTGTAGAGGATTATGATTCCTCTCAGCATGTACATCTATACTCATGTATTCGAGTTATACCCAAGAGTACACTATTCTCCCCATTTTCAAAGGATAGAGTTGTACAGTTAAAGTATAACCCTAGGACATAGTGTTCAATGACATCCTTAAGTCTAGGACGATCCGCGCTACCAAACGTTGAGACACTTTACATATCCAATAATACTCTCTATAATGAATCTTTTTGAAGTCTCTCGGTGGGTCAATTCGGTGCTATTTATTCTCCAATAGATTCACCCATGACATCAACTTAGGTATCACCATGCCTGTATTCCATGAGGTCCCTACCTTGTATCTCATACATGTAAATGATGTTGTACTAGTCTTATTGATATCATCAATACCCTTTTTTGGTGATTCAAGACTAGGAACAAGTTTTAGGTAATAGATATCCAGTGTTCTCGAGTCCTTATAATCATGATCTCTATTATTGATCCTCAAGAATAACACATGTTCTATTCCTAGGGTTTTTATCTTCAAACACATATTTACCTTAAAATAAAGACAAGACATAAATATAATAAAGATAAAATGTGCTCATTTATTAACAATGAAATACTATAACGTAGAAATGGTACTGATTTGTCCTTATAGATTGTCTCTCGGACAATTAAATATTCAAATACTAATAATCTCCCATTTGGCCTAGAGCCAATCAGGTTGACGTGTTATACCCAAAGACTCACAATGACTATCATGTTTTCTTTGAGAAACTCCCTTAGTCAAAGAATCAGCCAAGTTATCATCGGTGGGGATATAGTCCATCTTTATATCTTGTCTTTCAACAATCTCTCGGATAAGGTGATACTAGCGGAGAACATGCTTGGATCTTTGATGAGACCTAGGTTTCTTGCCTTGAGCTATAGTTCCGGTATTATCGCAATACAAAGGTATTGGGTCAAAAATGCTAGGAACCACTCCAAGCTCACTGATGAACTTCTTGATCCATACTGCCTCCTTAGCTGCTTCCGAAGCTGCTATGTATTCTTTCTCGGTTGCAGAGTTTGCAGTGGTCTCTTGCTTAGAACTCTTCCAACAAACTGCTCTACCATTTAAGGTATAGACTATGTCTGACTAGGATTTACAATCATCTTTATCATTCTGAAAACTGGCATCAGTAAACCCTTTCACTTTTAGCTCACCACTACCATAGTAAACTAGAAATAGATCCTTAGTCCTTTTTAAGTACTTTAGGATTGTCTTTACGGCTATCCAATGACCCTATATAGGGTCAGCCTGGTATTGGCTTGTAATGCTTAAAGCATAAAAGATGTCTGGTCTCGTGCATAGCATGACATACATGATGGATCCAATTGCTGATGCATATGGAATCCTTTCTATGCGCTCCCTTTCAACTAGTGTCTTAGGACACATAACTTTAGAAAGATGAATGTCATAACTGATAGGAAGAAAACCCCTTTTTGACCCGTCTATGATAAACCTCTTTAGCATTTTGTCTATATATGTGGATTGGGAAAACCCATCAACCTTTTCGATCTATCACTATAGATCTTTATACTAAGTATTTAGGCCGCTTATCCCATATCCTTCTTGGTGAAGTTTTCTAATAACCATATCTTTGTGGATTGCAACATGGGAATGTCATTTCCAATGAGCAATATGTCATCCACATAAAGCACAAGGTAAACAACTGCATTCCCACTGACCTTCTTGTAAACACATGGCTCATCTTCATTCTTGATAAAGTCGTTACCTTTAACGACTTCATCAAAACGAAGATTTAAGCTCCTAGATGCTTGCTTGAGCCCACAGATTGATTTCTGAAGTTTGCATACCATATGCTTTTGGGCTTTGGATTCAAAACCTTCAGATTATGTCATGTTCACTTCCTCTTTCAAGAAACCATTTAAGAATGTGACTTTGACATCCATTTGTCAAACCTCATAATCGTGATATACGACAATAGCTAGTATAATCTTGATAGCTTTGATCATGGCAACAAGTGAGAAAGTTTCCTCAAAGTCAACTCCTTGCCTTTGATGATAACCCTTGGCAACTAACCTAGCTTTATAGGTTTGTATGTTGCCATCTGCATCAGTCTTCCTTTTGAAGACCTACTTACACCCAATGGGAACTATTCTCTCAGGTGGTTGAACCAAGGTCCGTACCTTGTTCTTATGCATTGAATCTATCTCGGATTCAATGACATGAAGCCATTCTAAAGAGTCAACGTCCTTGACTACCTCAGTGTAGGAAGTAGGTTCGTCATCTTCAACGATCTGTTGATTCTCAATCACAAAACTGTACCTTTTAAGTCGATGAATAACCCTAGAAGTCCTATGGGGCTGGGTGTTTACTACCTCTACTTGAGGCATCGCTTGACCAACAGACTCGGGCTCTGTTTATCTATTCTTGTAAGTCTTGAATTTCTTCAAGTTCTACCTTACTCCCCCTAACTACTTGAGAGAGTAGATCCTCCTCAAGAAATATAGCTTTCTTGGATACAAAATACTTTGTAGTCCTCAGGATAGTAAAAGTAGTATCCCTTAGTTCCCTTTGGATAGCCTATAAATTATCACAAGGTGCTTGTTGCCCCAAACTTATCCGGTGTTAGGATCTTAACATAAGCTAGACAACCCCACACCTTGAGGTAACTCAAGTTAGGCTTCCGACCCCTCCATATCTCATATTGGGTAGTCTTGAATAGATTTTGATGAAACCCTATTAAGAAGGTTTAACGCCATATTGAGGGCAAATCCCCAAAACAATTTATGGAGCTTTATACTGCTCATCACTGACAGTACCATGTCAAGCAAGGTTCAGTTCCTCTTTTCAGACACACCATTTTGATGTGGTATGTATGAAGTCGTCAACTGTGAGAGAACCCCATTATCTCTTAGATAATCTTGAAAATCCTGACTCATATTTGCCACCTTGATCAGATCGAAGTGTCTTAATCATATTGCCAAATTATTTCTCTACTTCATTCCTAAACTCTTTGAACTTTTCAAAGGCTTTGAATTTATGTCTCATAAGACACACATATCTGAATCTAAACTTATCATCAGTAAGGTAATGAAGTAGGAGTATCCTTCTCTAGCCAAAGTAGACATGAACCCATAAAACATCTGAATGAATGAGTTCTAACAACTCATTGGCTCTGTGACTCTCGAGGTTCTCTAGCTTGGTCTTCGTCATCTTACCAGCCAAATAAGATTCACAAGGCCCATAGGATTCGAAATCCATGGAATTTAGGCAATCATCATTATGGAGTCTAGACAATCTTGTCTCATTAATATGTCCCAAACTACAGTACTAAGGATATGATTGATTATCTAACCTCGGTTTCTTAACTTGAATATTAAGAAGTTCACTATTCCTAGGATTCTTTAGTATCAAAGGTAGAAACATCATCATGCTTCTTTCACTTGAGGTTTGTAAGGTTTAATGGGCAGTTCCTCTTCCAATGTCCTTCCTTTTGACAATGGAAGCATACAATAGTGTCTTTAAACTTCCCTTTTCCTTTTCCCTCGCCCTTCTTCTTCTTGGTCTTGAGCATGTCTATTTCCACAGGCTTACCCTTGCCCTTTTTCTTGGGCTTGCCCTTGAGTAGGGGCAATAAGAACTGGAGAATCTATAATCTAAGCTATCTGCTCAGAACGAAAAACTACTTCTTCATTCCGATACTAGCTCTTAAAATTAGGTCCAGCTATCTTATTAGCATCCAAAATATAGAAACATTAAAGTTTCTGGTCATGCCTCATATGTTGAAAAACAAAACAAAATAGGATTTATAAGTATTTCATTAACCATATACGGAGACTTTTGAAACGTATGTGGCCTTCTCACAATTTTCTCTAGAATCATTGACCCTTAGATAATGATTTTAGGGTTATCCTTCATAAGGATATCTGTAGTGGGCTAAGAGAATGACTGGAATAATTAGTTTCTGGTTGAGCTTGCAAAACTAACTTATCTAGTGGATTGATTTGATCAACAACATCTCTACTTTGGAAATTCATAACTAATTCTAGAAAAATCCAATTGGGGTGGTTCAAAAAGCCATGTGACCCTTAATATGTCTACTTTTGACTAAAAATACTTGTCATGACCAGCCACACGCATTGTTTTCCCAGATTCCAAAAATACCCTCGCTGGTTGCAGATAAAGTCTAGATTCAGGCTAAGGTACAATTCAATCCCGGAGCTTCCAAAATTTCTATCGAACCTCTACCCTACAAAATTTTGCATTTTGAACACAATGGAACCATCAAAATGACAAAAATCACACTCCTTGACTGTGCCCTGTTCAGATCGAAATAAAAGCTCAAATGTGACAATTTACCAATTCACAATTTATCCACCAAACTAGGTTCATATGCTCTCAAATCACCATATAATCACATATTAATGAACAAATCATTATGAGGCTCCAAGAATCCTAGTTGGCTGAAAATATAGGTTTTTACAAGGTATTCAAGAACTTATCCAAACCTCAAACCAATCGGTTTAAAGTGAAGCTTACGCTTACCTTATCACGATTCTACAACCGGTTTGGAATTTTGGCAGCAACTTGACTAACCCGATGACTGGAAACTCCTCCTATGAGAAAACTAAAATCATAGAATTGAAGCTCTAGCTCAAGGTGTAGAACAATGTTTGTGAATGGAGTTTTTGGATCGGAGGTGATTTGATAGGAGATTTTGGCTACACTAGTTTTCTCTTTCTTCTTCCATTGTCTCTTACGCTTCTTCTTTTTTTTTCGTGATGAAATGATCTGATCGGGTGAGAATATAATGGGTTTAATGGATATTAAAACTTGAAGTCGGTGGAAGCTTGGTGGGAAATCATAAGCCATTGCTCTTTCCCTTAATTACAATCACTACTACAAAAAAAGGAAAAAACGACCTAAATAAGACCCAATTAACGTCCTTTTTCACAGGGACATCTCGGGCTGGGTTGTCGTATATTTTTAAGTTTGGCGTCCTGAATTAATTTTAGGACGCCTAATATTAGGCAACCTGAATTATTTTCAGGACGCCTAATATGAGGCGTCCTGAATTAGTTTCAGGTCGCCTCATATGAGGCGTCCTGAAATTAATTCAGGTCGCCTCATATGAGGCGTCCTTAATTAATTTCAGGTCGCCTCATATGAGGCGACCTGAATTATTTTCAGGACGCCTTGTTTGGTTTGTTTTTGTTCAATATGAGGCGTCCTTTGTTTACTTTTCAGACGTTTTATTTGAGTTTTTATTTTTAAAATGATACGTTTTATTTATATAAATTCCCAAATTTCCTGCAAAACAAGAATACAATATTTACAATCCACTAGGTAGCCACAGTTTAAAAATAACCTTCCTTCATTAACATATATCAGGTTGATTTAACCGTGAAACATAAAAACTAGTGCACAGTAACATTTGAAATACATAAAATTCATGATGACCATATCAACAACAATATAATGTCAAAATGAAATACATAAGGATGAACACAATGTCAAATTCGCATTAAACATTTAAACAAGTGCACTACCGGGTACCAGCCAACAACAATGTCAAATTCACATAAAGATGTCTAGCCAAAACACGTCTCGAACAATATCAACTTCTTCATCCAAGAATGGAGCAACACTATCAAAAAACTGTAAATTGGAAAACAAGCCATAAACTCAAGTGTGCAATCTACAAAAATATCAAATGCATTTGAGAATCATGGAGCGATCACGTACATAAGTGTGAAATCTTCATATGGTTTCCCATATTCCTTCACAATGATCCTTTCTTGCATCATATTCTTCATCATCTATCAATTCTACTTCACGTGTTATAGGTGGATTTGTTGAGAAAGGGAGTGTATCATCAAGGTTCAGGCATTCTTCACCATACTTGTTTTTACTTTGAAGCACAATAGACATTTTTTATCGGCGGGTCTGTAACATAAAACACTTGCT
The DNA here is from genome assembly GCA_025563575.1 of Acacia pycnantha. NCBI lineage: Eukaryota > Viridiplantae > Streptophyta > Magnoliopsida > Fabales > Fabaceae > Acacia > Acacia pycnantha. Next base: position 425,465 of record JAMWYP010000042.1, on the reverse strand, counting down.
TCGCACGACTTGCTAGAATGAATGGCTCATCTCTATGACCAAGTCGTTGAAGGTCAAGCGAGACAAATCCAAATTTAGGACATTATTGCTAACCCACTTACATTTGAATAAAGCAACTTTGAACTTGTTGTAGCTTATCTCCCATATTTCTTCAATAACTCCATAATAAGCCATTGATGCTAAAACCGGGTTTTTGTCTTTCGAACTCGAAAAGTGCATGGATTCAGCTTCAACCATCACCCCACTATTTCGCACAGAACTTCTGTCATCTTGGTCTTTTGTGTAGAAAGAATATCCGTTTATATCATAACCACTCCATGTGATGACCTGAAAAGAAGGCCCCAGGCTAACCACTCAATTGTATCCGACACACCGGTCTCGTGCAATACCTTCTGCTGGAACCACTTTATGAATGTCTTCTTTTGCTCATTAGCTATCTGCATGTCGTTCTTCCTTGGATTCATATTCTTCAAACTCTTCTGTGTTCATCAATGTATGGTTGAACCACTTCCATATTATTCGGTCCCTTACCAAGTGCACTATCAAATGCACCATTATATCAAAAAATGCAGGAGGAAAATGCATTTCTAGTTGGGACAAAATAATAGAACTCTCATTTTCCAATTCATCCAGCTTTTCAATGTCAATGACTTTGTTACAGATAGCATTAAAGAAAATATTCACTCTTGTTATAGTGGTTCGCACTTCATCTTTCATAATGCCTCTAATTGCTACTGGTAATAGTTGTTGCATTAACACATGATAATCATGGGACTTCATTCCCACTAACTTCAAATCGTCCATTGAAACACACCTTCTCAAATTAGAAGAATATCCTTGTGGAACCTTAATGTCATATAGACACCCACACAAACTTTTTTTCTCCGCTTTTGATAGTGTATGAGCTGCTGGCTCCATGTATGCCCTCTTACCATCTTCCATTACTTGTGGATGTAACCGTTCTCTTATTCCCATATCAACCAGGTCTAGTCTCGCATTAATTCCATCCTTAGTCTTCCCTGGTATGTGCAAAAGAGTATTGACAAAGCTATTGCAAACGTTTTTCTCCACATGCATCACATCGAGACTGTGTCTCACATCAAGACTACGCCAATATGGAAGATCAAAGAAAATTGACCTCTTCTTCCATATATTCTTCCGACCCACAATCCTTTGCTTCTTACCCAATATGACATTGATATGCTTCACCCGGCTATAAACTTCCTCTCCGTTCAATGCCTTTGGAGCCGTTCTATGATCCGGTTGGCCGTTAAAACGCTTTCTTAACTTACGATACGGGTGGAACCGATGAAGAAACCTCCTGTGACTGAGGTAGACCGTTTTTTTCCCGTGCTTTAGTTGATGGAAGTTCGTGTCTGCTTGACATATTGGACATGCTTTATGCCCCTTCACACTGTACCCTGACAAATTTCCGTATGCAGGAAAGTCGTTTATAGTGGTAAATATCATTGCACGCAACTTGAAGAACTCCTTCTTATATGCATCAAACACATCTACGCCTTCCTCCCACAACTTCTTCAAATCCTCAATCAAAGGCGCCAAGTACACATCGATATTGTTCCGGGCTGTTTTGGTCCAGAAATCATCATAGAAAGCATCACGAACTTGCGTTTCATACATAGCCAGGGAGGTAAGTTGTATATTACAAGGAGAACCGGCCATGCACTGTGGGTGCTACTAAGAGTTCGATACGGATTGAAGCCATCTGTACAAAGCCCCAGCCGAAGGTTTCTTGGCTCACTGCCAAATTGAGGGAACATTTCATCTATTTTCTTCCATTGTAGAAAGTCAGCCAGGTGCCGAAGATATTTTCCATCAGATACTCTCTCATCAGAATGCCATCTCAACTTCTTCACCGTTGCCTCACTAGTAAATAGACACTTAAACCGCGGTACTATTGGAAGATACCACAATGCCTTCAAAGGTTGCCTTTTTGTTGTCTTATCTCCAGAACCACCACCTTTTTTCTTCACTTTGTATCTTGAAGTTTTACACTTCGGACAATTACTAAGGCCTTCATACTCATTTTTGTACAATATGCAGTCATTAGGGCAACCGTGTATCTTTTCATACTCCATGCCCATGGTAGACAAGATTTTCTTCGCTTCATACATACGATTTGGAAGTACATTATCATCGGCAACATATCACACAACAATTCAAGCAGCGACGTGAAACTGCTATCGGTCCACCCACAAGTTGCCTTTAAGTTGACCAATTGTAAGGTCCCAGTCAACCGTGTATACTTAGTACACCCAGGGAACAAAGGTGTCTCTGCATCACTCCGGACGCTATCATATTCATGCGATTGTGCAAAAGATTCTACCTCAACATCATGAATCATCCTCTCCATTCCATCATCATCATCATCTACCTCTAGTTCATTTTGGTGGGACCTTGCGGTACTTACTTCCTCACCATGCCATATCCACGTTGTGTATCGAAGGTTTATTCCATGACAAATTAGGTGATCCCTTATATCAGGAATATCCCTTCGAATCCCATTTAAACAATTAACACATGAACAATAATACAATCCCATTTTTTGTAGCCACATTCCTTCTAGCAAATTCAATAAACTCTTCCACCCCATTCTCATATTCTTCACTAGTTCTCAAAGCATTCATCCAACTATGACCCATTTTATTATCACCTAAGACATTTCCAACAACAGTCAACTTCAAGAATGACATGATTCATATTCTCAATCTTGTAAAAAAATTTTCGGCAGCATTTCCCCTTAACAGTAAGACATCCCAAAATTTCAACAACAAACCATTTCAACATAATTCAACAAAACTTAATTACTAACTAAGGAAATTTCGAAATTATCAGCTACTTCAATGCACATTAAATCTAACTAATATTTAAGACCAAATGCTCCCTCAGTTTCTGCCCGAGGTCGGCACATACACAAGAAAATTAAAGAAAGAACAAGAATGAAGCATCAAGCAATAAAGAAGGCAAAAACAAAGCAAAGAAGTTAAAGGTTAAGGTAACTAAGTCATGAGTTTTTTTGCACTTCCTTATATATAACTTCAAGAGCCCCCTACATATGTAAACTCGAAAACCAGCAGCAATACCAAGTCTAGCTACAAAAACCAGCATCAATATAATATAGAAACCAAGTGTAGACATCAAACCATTGATAAAAGCCTCGAAGAATGGCAACATAAGCTAAGCAAAAGCATTAATTAAGGTTTTGATTGCATACCGTTAGAGCCACAGCGAGAGGGAAGAGAAGAGGGAAGAAGGAGAGGAGATCGGCGACGGACAAATGGACGAGACAACGATCGAGAGCCGACGACGGATGCCGCTGCGAAGAGGGAAGACGAAGATGAGACCGACGGACTGTCGAGGGATGGCAATCGCGATTAGGGGAGAGTGGCTGATAGCGATTAGGGCTTTCGTCGTGAGTGGGATTTCGACTAAAATGGAAGTGCAGAGGAAATAGTAGATAAGAGTGTACGGATTAATTGTATATATTCAAATTAAGGCGTCCTGAAACATGAATCAGGACGCCCAAAAAAAAATTAAGGCATCCTGGTATAAAATCAGGACGCCTTAAAACAAATAAAGGCGTCCTTAAATTATATCAGGACGCCTAAAATTTAATAAAGGCGTCCTGAATATGTTTCAGGACGCCAATAATTTTTTTTAGGCGTCCTGATACAAAATCAGGACGCTAATAAGATAATTTAGGCGTCCTGATCCTATCTTCAGGACGCCTAAAAAAAAATTCCATAAGCGCCAAAAAAATTTCGCGAAAAAAGCGCGCCATGGCGGTAATTTTTGGTGCTAAAAATTTAATATTTGGCGTTCTTAAATTATTTTAGGACGCCTTATCTAATTAAAAGCGTCCTGAACATAATGTTCAGGACGCCAAATGCTTAGAATTCAATTATATAATTACAAGAATGCCACTACGTTTACTTTTAACTTCCTTTTTAAAAATAAGGACGTTTTTTAGGGAAGTAGTAACCCTTTTTTGTAGTAGTGAATCTTGCCATCGGTTTTTAATTCCTATCATTTGTTGATTGAAAATTCATGGAAGTGGGCTGATGTAGCGTAAAATCAAATGAACATATATCTGTCTTGACTCATTTAATAATTGGTGAAGTGTTGTGGAATTCTTTCTAATACAATCTCATTTGATCATCCATAAGACTTTTATTTGTAACTTAGTTCATTACTAATTTAGTTGCAAATATTGGATAAATATCGAAAATAAATCCTTAATTCCATATAAGGATTTCTCTTCCTCAATTAGCTTCTCTGTGCCACAAGATATTACCTCTAAAATTTCTAAGCTAAAATCGTCCCTTTACTAATTTTTCTTTAATTTTTTCTCACAATCTCTAATAAATATTTATGCAACCTTCTTCTCATCCCGTTGGTCAAACTTAATAAATTAAAATGGAACAAATAAATGTTAATTCTATTTATCTCATGTTATGCCAACATAGCAAATTTAGGATATCTCAAAAGATGTGTCGAAGACCTAGTTCATACTGTAGTGGCTTAGAAACAGCTGTTGGGTAGACATTCACAAAGACTATTAATATCTAACCAGTCATTGTTTTGATTATTTTTAAAAATAAAAATTTTGACATGTTTAAATAAAATAGTTGTTGTACAGTTTGTACAAAATTCAATTTTAATTTTTATAACGACATCTTTTGTTGTAACAGTTGTTGTAACATCTGATACCTCAACTGTGCACTTTAAACCTGTCTTTTAAAATTTAAAGGCCAAGTATTCCTGAACCTCCACTCATATCATTCTTTTGAAATAGAAATTTAACATCAATCTTCTAAATATGTATATTTTACATAGGAGTTAACTTTATAGTGGATTATATAAATCAAAATAAAACTTAATAACTTAAATGGGTTACCATCTATATTAATAATTAAATGATATTATTAGGTACATCGATTAAAAAAAATAACATAACACTTAATACCGTTAAGTTTTGAACTTCAAACATGGTGAACAGACGGTTTTTTCACAACCAGATTTTTCACAACCAGACGAAGCAATTAATAAACCGAAAACTAACATACGTTATAGTATAAGTAGATGTTGATATCTTCTAATCACAACTATTGCAAATAATTCCAGTGATGCTCTAACCCATCCCAGATGTGGTCAAATGAAACAATGAATAAACCGAAAACTAACATACGTTATAGAAGAAATTATGGCATTTGCAAATGTATTTTATGTTGCAAAATTGTAATTGCAGAGTACTAAACGATTGTTGTAAAAACAGTCGTTATTATTTAAACGACAGTTTTACTAAACAAAGTCGTTGAAAAGTGAAGATAATTAATTTTTTTTTCCTTGCTCAGAAGATAATAATTAAATACCGTCACTTGTATATTTAGTCAATTGTTTTCAAATGTAAAAAAATATATCATAAACAACCGTGTTATAAAACGGTCATTATAAAAATTGATAATCATAAACATGACGATTGTGTTTAATTTTAACCGACGTTTAAAATATATTATACACAACCCATGTCTAAAGCAGTCGTTATAATACACATGTTTTAATGGTGCCATGTGCAAAAGTATAATTATAGACCTGTCACATGTGCTTCATAGTTTATATAAAACAATTGCATTTTCATCAACACAAATGGAGGAATAACTTGTCATTGATAATTAATCATAAACGTAATACAAAGGACTTGATGAAAAAAAACCTACAATAGCAAATACGTAATATCAATGCTCAGTCGCACTCTCCTTCTTTTATGATTATTCCTGCATCTTTCGCAAATACATATATAACATAAGAGGCTGAAAGATAGGGAAGGTCACATCATTGTTACTATTTTTTCAATTTACACTACAATCAAACAAAAACAAATGAATGACATTGAAGAAACAAGGATCATTGTTGTTGCATTAATGGCAAGGTCACAACACTATGACCACAAGGACAAAGTGTATCTGAATATGCAGTGAATATCGTCGCATTGAGTCCAAATCCATGTTCACAAATCTCTTCAAGCTTTATAAAATTTTCTTGCCACAAATTGTTACTTGATTATTTTTCTAGAGCATTGCAAGGGTGGATTTGAAAAGACGCAACTGTTGATGATAGCACTAAGCTTGGGGTTGGTGCAGAACCATTAAAGATTGCTTTTGTGTTACAGAAAGATAATAAATGATAGGAGGTCAGGGAAAATAAATTTCTACCTTACAAATTTTACAACGACTGGTTTATTCATAGTAGTCGTTATTATACCACGACAGGTTAAAATTAACACAGTCGTGGTAAAGTATCACATTGGGAAAAAAATTCAAAACAATAATTTTTCTTTTTTAATCGGGTGGTAAGTGACAAGATAAAATTTGATGCAAATATTAATTTTCATTGACATTCTTATCATTCAAAACTATTGAATTATTTCAATAGAGCGGTTTCATTATGCAACACGAACCCAACAAAGTGATGAAAGGGGCGACAGAGAGTAAGAGAAAGAGTTATTTTTCCTATAAAGCGGATATGCGATACGAACCCCCACCGCATATCCACTCTATTTTCCTTTAGGTTTGTGCTCTGTCTTCACTGAGTTGTGTTTGTTTTTACATCTTCACTCTCTATGTTTGATGTTATGTTTGCTTAGATCGAAGACTTAAAAGGGGAACCAGAAATTGATTAAATTTTACGCAATCAAAATGTGACTTCTTAGTTGATAGTTCATCAAGAAATTTGTCTCTGCCATGTCTTCTGTCCATTCATAGAGGCATCCATTCGACCATTCCTTTCATTTCCATTCCTTTACATTTATAGAGGCAATCTTAAAATATTTGCACCAAGACCCATGGGTTAAAATATTTGCACCAGGTTAAGACCCATGGATACAATTGTTTCTTTTCAAACGTACGATTGCACCGTGTTTGGTTTCCATCTACGATTGCGATCAATCTTTAAGCTTTGTACAGACCTGGGCAATCACTTAATGCTACGACGATTGCAATCACTTAATGCTATCATGTACAGACCTGGCAATCACTTAAATATTGCACCAACCCCTTCTATCGTAGCGGTAAATATTGCTCCAACTCCCTTCTCTCGGGTGATTGCATCTGGTTTAGGGCTAAGGTAGTAAAGGTTAGCTTCTCTTGTCGTCAATCAGCTCTCTGATTCGATAATCTCTTTTTTCCTAGAAGTTGTAAAGCCTAATTTAAAGTTCCCTAGGTGTTCCTTTAATGTTTGTTAAATTTTGTTGATTGCCTATTACAGGCTGTTATGTTTATTTTGGAAAAAAGTTGGTTGTTTTGGATATATAATCATCACTTTCATTTTCAAGCCTTGTTTGGCACACATGAAACCTCTCGTCACATATTTTTCGGTCAGATTTGTTACACAATTTATTTATTTCTTTTATATTTTCTATCTTCCACACAGCCATTTATTTTTACAATGTGTTCGGCCATGTATTTTCTATTTTCTGCATTGCGATAGAAATATGGACAAAGCTGCTTGGGATACTGAGACAACCAAGATTCTTCTAGACGCCTGCATTGATCAAATAAATGCTAGAGAACGGAAGAGAAAGGGAAAGGGAAAGGGAAAGGGAAAGAAATATACTATCAAAGCGTGGAATTATATTGTGTCCACATTTAATTATCAAACTTCAAACAATATGAGAAGAAGCACTTGAAGAATAGGTTAGATGTCTTGAGGAAAGTGTTCCAAGCTTGGGAACGATTACTCAATGAGACTGGTGTGGGCAGAGAAGATGGAACAAATAAAGTCGTCGCATTAGATGAGTGGTGGGAGCATAAGATAAAGGTAAAAACTGACCATGCTAACTTATGCATTTATTTATTTTTTCTTTCCACAATGTCGTTTTGGTTTATTAGTTGCTTTTTGGTTTCATGTATGCATGTAGAAGGACAATGCATATAGAAAGTTTAGGCACAATGGCCTCATGCTTGAAGAAGAAATACGACTGGCTTTCAAGGAAGGGGAGGCAACTATTCCAGAGGGTGTGGAGGAACCCCCGCCGTATATATTTTCACCCAATTCCAAATACAATCAACGAATTGGTAATTCCCATGACAAGATTTGTTATAATTGACCCTTATTTATTGTTTCATCAGACGGTTACTAAGGAATTTGTCTTCGTCACCTAACCACTGTACAACGACCGAAATGTATTAACAGTCGATTATGTTGCCAAGTGAATAGTTGTGTATTTTCAAATGTACAATGGTTCAGTCTGATATGAACAATTTGCCAACTACCGTAGCGATTGAGTTATGTTTTAAATATTTTTAACTCACATATTTACCTAGACTTAAAAGTTGAGAAGTGAAAACCCTAAAAATTTCAATCTCGGTCTCTCTTTCCTTTTTTTTTTCTTTGAAAATCTCACTCACAGACTTTACTTAATCTCAATCTCACACCTCAATCTCGCTACTCGCACGGTGGGTTCTCTTCCCTATTTTTGGTCAAAGGGTCATCGCTACTCACAAGTCAATAGTTTGCTTTTATTACAAATTAGTGAATGTGTTTATTTATTGGATGATTCGTGTTGTTTGGATATTAATGTTGACAACATTTTTTTGATAAATTAGAACTTCAATTGTAGTAATTTACTAATTATATTTCTTTGAAAAAAAACAGAGGAAAAATAGTTAAAATTTGGAATAGTAACTTTCGAGCCTTATAAGGCCAGCCTGCAAGCTTATGAGAATGTTAAGCACTATAAAGAAAAGGTGAAGAGATGGCATGACAAGCGATTACTACCGAGAACATTTGAGGTTGGCCTAAAGGTCCTCCTGTATAACTCCCACCTAAAGCCTTGCCCAGGCAAGCTGAAATCCATATGGTCAAGGCCATTCTTCATCCACTCAATCTCTCCCCATGGTGCCATTGACTTAGAGAGCCCAATTTATGGCCGCATATTCAGGGAAATGGTCAACGTGTCAAGCATTACTGGGATGACACAATACAACGAGACAAGATAGTCATCGATCTTGAACTGTCAACTTGAAGACCCACTTAGTCGGGTTGAGGAAGATAAACTAAGCGCTATTGGGAGGCAGCCCAGAGTTCCCCTCTCCTTATTTTACGGTACTTTGAGTCCCCCTTTTCTTTTGTTTTCCATGTCGCAAGAATGCTACAGCATACTAGGAGGTCACTAGTCAGGTTCACGATTTCGTTACCATATGTGTGTTAATTTTTTTTTTAATTCATTATTCCTCGACGCAAGCGGCCTACTTTTCCTTGGCCTACAGAACCTTGGCCATTTCACTTTTCGCCACATTTCTCATGCCTCGGCCCATCCTTTCATCTTCCACCAACCTCTATCTCTTCGACCAAAGTCCAAACGCCCGTTCACCAATCACCTACTGCACATTCCCACCTAACACCCATTCATAACCATTCATAATGATTTTAAGACTTTCTCGTTGTTTCAGAACTTAACTTGTTTAAAGATAATACTACTTCTAAGAACTATCGAAAGGAAAAAAATGGCGCTCTCCTTGGTTGGATCTGCCCAACCTCCTCCTTCTGTTGAGGAGAATGATTTACTTCACCGTAGCTCAAAGAAGATTAAGAATGCAGAGGTTCCTAATTATGAGGAAGATTGGCCTATGCTAGGATCAACTTCGAAGAAGCAATGGGGACCGGGGCTTACGTTTGCAGAAAAGCTTCAAGGTATATCCAATGAAGAAAAGGTGAGGGAGGCTGCTGCTGAAGACAATGTCCTATTTGATGATTCTATTTCGGATTCAGAGGATAGTGAACCATTATGCAAGATTACAGAGGATCCTACGAGGAACTTCCCAAAGTTTACCTTTTCTGAGAGAATGAAAAAAAGGTTATACAAAGCTTGGAATAGGGCTGTCATTGTGAAGCTCTTGGGGAAAAATATTGGATATAAATTGCTCCTAACAATCCTGCAGAAACTCTGGGCTAAAAGAGGTATTATCAATCTTATCAACATAGGCAGTGGCTTTTTTGTGGTCAAATTCTCCAACAAGGAGGATTATTTGAATTCCTTAACAGGGGGTCCATGGATGCTGTTTGATCACTATCTTACAGTAAGGCCATGGGAACCTCAATTCCAACCTAAGTGTGCCTCTATAAACAAGGTGGCAGTTTGGGTTAGGCTTCCTAATCTCCCTCTAGAATATTATAACAAGGAGGCCTTGTCTTGGATTGGAAATAGAATAGGTGAGACTATTAAAATTGATTTCAATACTTCTAGCCATCTCAGGGGGCATTTTGCGCGAGTTTGTGTCTCCATTAATCTGGATGAGCAGCTAATGCAGGTATAAATCTAGATGGTGATGATTATTCCCTGGAATACGAAGGTCTGCACTGGCTTTGTCTTGGTTGTGGTCGATATGGGCATAAAGTTGAGGAGTGTAAGTTGAATAAAAAACACACTACTACTGGGGCTATTCCAGACGCAGGAGTCGATAAGGTTTCGATGGGTGGTAGCACGATGCAGGATGTGAGAATGGAGCACAGGAATGAAAATCAAACACAGGGTGCTACTTGGGTAGTCGTTCAACGACCTCGCCGACAGAAAAGGAGCAATAAGGAGAAGGTCCAGGGTGACGGCCGGCGAGATGACGGTGGCTCTCGCTTTGGCGTGTTGTCCGAGGACAAATCCGGCGGTGAGGCTCTCCAGATTGTGAAAGGTACGCCTCCTCTGTTTGACGCTGCAGCCGAGATGCAGTCCCAACGGTCGATTGCTGAGGTAATCTCTAGGGAGAAGAAAAGGGAGACAAAAAAGAAATCCAAAAAGGAAGACAACCTGGTAGGGGGAAAAGGGTCTGTGAGCCATGGTCAGAGAGTAACAAGAAAGGAGAAAAGATCTCGAGAGTTGGGGGTTGAGGACAGAAAGGTGGCAGAACCTTTGAGGTTGACTTATGGTGGGGAAGATGTGAGTTGGGACAAAAAAGATGATCTAGGGGCTGCAAAGGGAAGTGTGCCGATGGAAAAGGAGTCTGAGCACGTTGAAAATTCCAATATCCTTTCAAATAATATTGGAAACTCTAATATGATGGTGGACCCCTTTACTTTGGAGGAAACGTGGGCTGCTGAGGGCATTGGGGCTGAAAGTCTTGGTGGTTTGCTTGGAAAATTCTGGTCAGGCCCATCTTCTTTGGAGCCCGATTTAGACATGGACCAGGCTGAAGGTGACTTGTTGGGAGAGGCCTCTGTGGTGCAAGATTCACAAGGGACATGTGGCATTTAATTGGGCCGATTTCTGCTGGGTTATTATATTTTATTTTTTAATCCTGCTAATTATTGCCTCTGTTTGATTATTCTAAGGTCTTTTAACTTTAGCTTATTTCCTATATGTCTAATATATTTTTTTGGAATTGTCGTGGTACTTGTGGTACTAATACAGTCCGGAATCTCAAGATGGCTTGGAGAAATTCTTTTCCTGATTTAATTGTCCTAGTGGAAACCAAAAATGAGACTGACTCTCTGTCTTCTTGTCTGGCGTCTTCTGGGTTTGATGGATCGGCTTTTATCCCTAGTGTTGGCAGATCTGGCGGATTATTTGCTGCTTGGAATTCAGACAGGATAGGTGTTGTGGTGTCTTATTCCAATAGACAATATTTTCATCTTAGATGCTCAATTGTGGGTAAACCGGAATTTTTCATCACAGCTCTCTATGCGGTGCCGTCACCGATTTTTAAGGAGGCTTTGTGGAATGATCTCAGGGGTTTTGCTGGTTCTATTTCTTCTCCGTGGATCATAGTGGGAGACTTTAATGATATTGCTTCAACCACTGAGAGAGTTGGCGGAGCTGAAATTAATTTCTCTAGACTAAATGCTTTCCAACATAAAATTTTGGAATGTAATCTCACTGATTTGGGCGCTTCTGGCCCTAGATTTACTTGGAGAGGTCCCAAATTAGCTAATTGCCCTCGATTATCCCAAAGACTGGATCGTGCTCTCGCTAATACATCCTTCTTGGAATATTTTGATGATTGTCATATACAGGTTCTTGCCCGGACGCGTTTCTCTGATCATAATCCTCTTTTAGTATCTCTGGGAGGTATTGATAGGTTGGGGAGGGAATGTCGCCCTTTTCGCTTTGAAGCCATGTGGCTCAAGCATGGGCAATTTCAGGAATTCCTTGATGAGAAGTGGGTGACTGGAGATAGCATTGATTCGTCGCTACGATCCTTCCAGGAAGCTATCCTTCCATGGAATAAGGATGTTTTTGGTTTCTTGGAGAAACAGAAACGAATTGTGCTGGCCCGTTTAAATGGTATCCAATGCTCTGCTTCTTACCCGTTCTCTAGCTTCCTTTGTAATTTGGAATTGGAGCTTCAGGAAGAGCTTGAGCGCTTATTGGGGCTAGAAGAAATTAAATGGTTTCAGAAATCCAGAGTACAATGGGTCACTGAAGGAGATCGTAATACCCGTTACTATCATCTCAACACTAAGATGAGGCGGAGGAGGAATAGAATTGCGGCTCTTAAAAATAATGAGGGCCAATGGATTAGTAATGATGCAGATCTAAGGAACTTGGTGGTAAGTTATTTTAAGAATATTTTTCTTGATGACAATAGTGCCCCTGTTTGCTTGTCGTCCATTTCTTCTTTTCCCCGGATGGACCCTTCTGTTCTGAGGGGTCTGGATGTTGCACCGGGGGTCGAGGAAATCAAGAGCGCTATTTTTTCCATGGGGAATTTTAAGGCACCGGGGGTTGATGGTTTTCCACCCATATTTTATAAAAGTAATTGGAGAAAGGTTGGTCCGGACCTATGTAATTTTGTTAAAGGGGTTTTCGTTGGTTCTTCACCTTTAGTGGAGGCTAATAAGACTCTTATTGCTCTGATTCCCAAAAATGATTCCCCGAGTTTGGTTTCCCAATTTAGACCTATTTCCCTATGCACTGTTCATTATAAATGTGTTACGAAGGTTATAACTCAGAGATTGAAAGGTATGTTGAATGAGATTGTCTCTCCTTTTCAAGCTAGCTTCATTAAAGGGAGGCATATCCAAGATAACCTTATTATTGGCCAAGAAATTCTTCACATTATGGGCAAGAACAGAAGTAAGAAGGGTTTGATGGCTATGAAAATCGATCTTGAGAAGGCCTATGATAGAATTAGGTGGGACTTTCTTAGAACTGTACTTCAGGAGGTGGGTTTTGAGGAGTCTTTCATTAACCTAATTTTATCTTGTGTCTCTACGATCTCTTATAATGTTCTCTGGAAGGGGTCTCAAACGGAATTCTTTTCTCCTGGAAGAGGTCTGCGCCAGGGGGACCCCATATCTCCGTTGTTATTTGTGTTGTGCATGGATAAACTCTCACATTTAATTTGTGATGAAGTTGAGAGCGGAAATTGGCAGCCTATAGCTACTTCAAGTTCGGGCCGAAGATTTCTCATTTGATGTTTGCAGATGATCTCCTGCTTTTTGGGGTGGCTTCTCATTCCCAAGCTGAATGTATGCTATCTTGCTTAGACAGATTTTGTGCTGCTTCTGGGGGTAAGGTTAGTAGAGCTAAATCTTCTATATTCTTCTCCCCTAGAGTCTTGGCTCAGTCAAGAACGTCAATTAGAGAGTTGACTCAGATGAATATCTCTTCCGAGATTGGGAGATATCTTGGTTTTCCTATCTCTAGTAGTCGAAATAGCAGACAGAAGTTTAATTACATTATAGAGAGAGTGCACTCAAAACTAGCAGCCTGGAAAGCAAAATCTATATCTATTGCTGGCCGGATTACCCTGGCTAAATCAGTGCTCAGTTCGATTCCGCTGTATCCAATGCAAGTGGCTAGAATACCAAGAAGTGTGTGCCTTGAGGTTGAAAGACTTCAAAGGAAATTCATATGGGGGCATGATGAGTCAAGCCACCATTTTCATCCGGTGGGATGGGATTGTATCACTCGGCCTAAAGACTTTGGTGGACTGGGGTTTAGGCGACTTCAGTCTTTCAACAGAGCTTGTGGGGCCAAAATTGCCTGGCAACTGCTAGTGGGGGTAAAAGGTTTGTGGGTGGATGTTCTTCAAGCCAGGTATATGTTGAGGGATGACACCTCTCTGATGACCTTTAGAAAAGGTGATTCTAAGCTTTGGAAGTTCATATCTTCCCAAAATGAGCTAGTGAATTCGGGATCTAAATGGCTTATTCGTAATGGGAGGATGGTGAATTTCTTCAATGACCGTTGGTTATTTGATGGAAGAATCAGAGATTACTGTGTTAGGGGTCTATCGGATGAGGAGGATCTCTCTTGTGTTGCTGATTGGGTGTGCAATGGCAGTTGGGATTTGCTTAGGCTTGTTGATATTGTTCAGCCTACCATTATACAGCGTCTGGCTCCTCATCTTATCCCTGACCGGAGGCGGGGTTTGATCTTATGGTTTGGGGAGCGAACAAGAATGGGATATTTTCTATTCGTAGTGCGTATTTTCTTATTGAAAATAATCCTTTGCATTTGAGACGTAAGGTTTTCAAGCAGGTTTGGAAATGGCAAGGTGCGGAGCGTATCAGAGTTTTCCTGTGGAGAGTGGCTCTTAACCAGCTTCCAACCAATAGGTGGAGGAGCTCTTGGTCGTCTACTTCTGCCTTATGCAACCATTGTAACAGGGAAATGGAGGATATAATTCATGTTTTAAGGGATTGTGGCTATGCTAAGAGGATGTGGCTACATTTGATCCCTACTAGGTCTGTGAGCCAATTTTTCTCTGCAAATTTAATTGACTGGCTGCATATGAATTTAGTAGATAGCTTGGATATGGGAGTTTATTGGCCTCCCATTTTTAGGGTTGCTATTTGGAAGTTATGGACTTGGAGGAATGAGGCTATTTTTGTTCCTGGTTTTTGCAAACCTACCAATCCTAGGGCAGTTATCCTTCATATCTGGAGGAAATTCACAGGTTGTCAGGTCCTTTCTCCAATCAGTTCTAATAACTATCTGGCCATTGCGGATACTTCCCGATGGAAAGCTCCTGATGAGGGATGGGTTAAATTGAATGTTGATGGAGCCATGATGTTACGTTCCTCTAGAGCTGGCTGTGGTTGTGTCCTCACCTTTCGTGATTAGTGTGTTTGTAATGTTTCCTGGCTTTTAGCCTCTTTTATTATCAAAAAAAAAAAAAATAACCATTCATAATGCCTTTGCCTCACCCCTCGTCTTTGGGTTCAACTGGCAAGGGGGTTGGACTTCCTCACCTCAAGGGAGGGGGTTCGATCCCTGCATTGGTCAAGACGTTGGGGGAGGCATCCTAGGAGTCTAGGAAGCAGTGGGAACGCTGGTAGAGGTGCGTTGGTCAAGGCGCTGGGGGAGGCATCCTAGGGGTCTAGGAAGCAGTGGAAACGCTGGTAGAGGTGGAGGCATATATGTACTCTCTATCCAGTATGCCCGGTGGATTGGGCTTCAAGCGCTCTGCCCTTGGATTGTGGGTGAGCTCAACCCCTTTCCTAAAATTTCTTTATCAAAATAAAAAAAAATAAAAATAATAAAAATAATGCCTTTGCCTCGCTCTCTGCGCCGCTCACTACATTATAAACACCCCACCTTGGCGCGGCAGATACACTCTTTCATCCTTTATACTAGTTGTGCTTAACAAGAAAATCAAGTAAAACTTAAAAGTATATGCTTTTTGCCCCAAATATGTGCTTATTTGCAAAAAGAATAAGTGGTAAAAAGGATGAAAGACATGGCGAAAGAAAGGATGAAAGAAAGAGTAATGTGAGTGTGGTAAAATTGGGGGAAAACATTAAATGATCAAACAATTCCAAACTTCAATTTTTATTAAAAAAAAAAAAATCATACTCTTAACAGTTTTAACCTCATATTTTGGACTAGAGGAAGCATTAATTAATGAAAATTTGAGAGATATAAATTTCTCATAATTATTATGAATATAATATTTATGTGGATATCCATATATCTTTATTATCTAATATTATCTCTAGTATTGTATAGTTATCTTTATTTTTACTAAATCTATTAATGATAAATATAGATTCTATTGAGATGGTAAACATAATGCCTATAAATAATGAATAAGATTAATCTTTTTTCTCTTATATTCTTTCTTTCACCTACCCTTTTATTTATAATACGTTGTCGGCAACTCATCCAAGGCTTCTTGTTTAATTTATACTTTCTGATTATTGATTTTCTTGTTTCTGCTTACTGATTTTTTTTCCCGTGGCATGAACGTGGCTTAATCCTTATGGTGAGGGTTATATAATCAAAAGGAATCTCGCATTCATGGCAAAACTTGGGAGCTGAACCAATATACATTGGCTTCTATCTACGCTGGACAAGGAATTCAGCTTCTCATAGATCTAAGGGGTTTCTTCAATTTTTCCATGGATCAGATCTTGACTTATCTTCTAATGTCTGCATCATCAACGGCTGCCGCAAGAGCTTATGACTGGGAACCCAACTGGGGCGAAGACGTTTTCCCAGAGATGGCTAATGCATCAGCGCGCCTGTCCTTTGTTGCATGGGTGACTTTTGCCTTATTAGTTTTTAGAGAATAATTTTTAGAGTAAAATACTCTGACTACCCTTCTATTTTGTCTTAATTACATAGACATCCTCTCTATTTTGAAAACCCATATAAACCTCCCTTAAAATTAAAATGTATGTTACACAAACCTCCATTATATTTTGAGATTTTATTGCCATTCACCCAAACCGTTAAGTTTGACTTTTGAACATTTTTTTGACCAAAATGCCCCTCGTCGGTATTAGAATTGTATATATATATGGGCTAATAAAATTTGATACAATCAAAAATTTATTGTAATAGATTTTCTAACTTTCTAATTTGTTAAAAAATTTATTAATTTTAATACTATAGATTAAGTTTGACTTCAAATATATATTAAACACATATTTTCATCAAAAATAAGAAACTATATAAATTTGAGATGTATGTGTCATTTAAATTTATAATTTAATACTTTTTTCCCAAATATTTATAAACACATATTTGATAAGCACATGTTTATTTAAAAACTTACTTGAATATTCAACATTTGTGATATTTACATTAACCAATACTAAAATCATCAAACAAATAACTATTTGTAAAGATAAAAATAGAAATTAAGGAATAGAAAAAAAAAACTCTTGAATTCTTTCAAACAATTTTAGTCAAAATGTGCAAGACAAAATAAATAAACCATGTGTAAGTTTCTATATAACATCCAATAAATTTGATGTTAATACAAAGAAAAAACAACAAAACGTGATTTTAATCCTATTCCGAAGAAGCAACAGGAGGGTTGGAAAAGTAGTTGAATGAGGATTGTTAGGAGCATTGCTTGACCTGATATTCTTCAAAAAAAAAAAAAAAGAGTCAATTAAGTTTGGTGGACTAGGGTTATATATTCATGCCTTTTTCATGCGACACTTCTTATAATTGAACCGGTAATCCCATACAAAAATTTGATAAGTTTTGTACCTTTTTGTTTCCATGATCTTTTGTAGTTGTCTTCTCCATAGTTGTTCTTGCGGCTTATGTTTTTCACTCAGAAGTCTACAAGCTGTCAAGTAAAATTAAGATCAAGCCTGTTTGGATCTTCTCTTTTTTAAGTTAAAGCTAAAAAAAAAGAAAGGGCTTTAAAAAAAAAACAAAAAAATGGTTATATAAATTTTTTAACTTAAAAGATCAAATTTTTTTTTTTTTTATATTAATGAATTGCAGAAGCAGACAACAAGAAAAGAAGCAACATACTCCGTGTGATTTACATTAAGGCCGTGGCAATCAATAAGAGTTCAAGCAAATCAATAAAAGTACTAAGGCGGTGGCAATCATTAAGGCTCTGGCAAATCAAGAAAAGTTCAATCAGAAGATCCGAATAAGGTGTGGTGAAGATACGCTACAATAAAATGCTGGGATGAAAAGTTTAAGCAAATCAATAAAAAGACTTACAGTGTATAGACGAGATAGATCCTTGCAGCGAATAAAGTCAATAAGGGCAAGGGATTGTAGAGAACGAAGTCGAGCTCAGAAGATATTTTCCTTATAACACTCACACTGAGCGCCGAACGTCGAAAGGGTCCACAATGTCTCCTTCAACAAAACCTAATAAGATAAGAGCTTAAAAAAAAGGGTAAAATAGTAAATAAATTTTATTTTTATATAAACTTTAATTAAAAAAAATGTTTTTGGAATTTTTTAGAATATTCTTAACCTACTTAACTATTTGGACTTAAATGTATGTTTTTAAAATAGAGGGGAGGTCTGTGTAATTAAGGTAAAATAAGAGGGTGGACAGAGTATTTTACTCTAATTTTAATTTTTATGAGGTAAGGATGCAAGAGGAATTTTGTCTAGACTTATAAAAAGGGGTTCTGAAACTACGGTTTCAAAGTTACCTAAACATTCATTTAATCTCTCTTGTCTATGGGGATGAAATATACCACTGGATTAGAGATTTTCATTGTTTCGGGAGAAAAAATCTCCTCATATCAATTCTACCATCAAAATATATCAGAGCAAGGTACGCTATTCTGCAAATCAATTATGCAAACTTTTATTTACTCCTAGTAAAAAGGAAAATTGCTGTCTTGAAAATTAGAATGTTCTATCATGTTTATTAATTAATTAAATAATTTAAAAGTTAGTATATTCATATTTCAAGGAATATATATAAAAAGTGTATCACTTTCTAAAAAAAGGCTAAATTATTCATAATAGTGCATATTCATTCTGAATCTATATGTTGGGTAGACATGTTGTTGGGTAGACGTGTTTTCGTGTAATCATGAGTGTTGTTCTTCCTTTAATCTCCTACCATGTTGAAGATTTCAAATCGAGGTCAAGAAAAAACATGGGTATCATACCATAGAGCCTATATAGATCTCTCCAAAGGTTAGTATATTTTTGGACACTGGCACACTGCCTTATGAATTTGGTCAATAAGCTATATATATATGTTCTTATATATTTATTGTTCTTTTAACACGTTATCGCACGAAGTTCTAAGCAATTGAGCCTCCTTCCCGTGTTGATCATCATCTCTCCGTAAAGCATTCTTCGCCACACCCCCCAATCCATCTCATTCCATTCCCATGCACGTTACGGAGGCATTTTCGTCCCCATGCTCACTTTGCTTCATCCTCATCCTCTTTATTGGAACTTCATCCATATCCTTCTTTAAGGGAATCAAGATGTGAAAGGAAGAGACTATCTCAAGAACGAAATTGCCTTATAAGGCAATTTCCCATGGAGAACCTATGGTTGGCACGGAATATGAATCGTTGATACCCAGAAAAAAAAAAAAAAAAAAAAGAAAAAAGAAGAGAGATGAACATAACATTTACTAACATAACATTTATTTTTATCTTACTAACATTTACTTTATGTTACTAACATTTACATAACCTTTATTTTTATGTTACTAACATTTACTTTATGGTACTAACATAACATTTACTTTAAGCTTTTACTTTTATTGTTATGTTTTATTATCCAATTTACATGTCATTTTATTTTTCTTATTATATGACCGAAGTCATATTGCTCGATTTCCTATTATATGGCCGAAGCCATATTCCTTTTATTACTATTTTGAGATTATATGACCGAAGTCATATACATTTTGATTTATTATTTTGATATAATATGGCCGTAAGCCATATTCATTTGATTCCTATTTTTATATTATATGGCCAAGTCATATATATACATTTTTCTTTATGTATGTTACAAAATGGCTAGAAGCCATATTCATTTGATTCCGTATTATATGACCAAGTCATATATTTTTTTAATCTTTTATTTTATTGGATGGCTAGAAACATATATTTAATTTTTATCTATCCTGAAGATAAAAGGCCAGAAGCCATATAATTCTAAATTCTCATCATTGGCCCGAAGCCATGAGACTAATTAGTCTAAAGCCATCATGTTCAACTTTTATTTATCCCGAAGATAAATGGCTCGAAGCCATAAAATTTTAATTTTATTGCAATACTTTATGAATTATTTTTGTGAATTTCCGTTATTATCATTAGTGTTTTTATATTAGATATTCTAATAATATATAATGGCAAAAAACCATATATAATTTATGTTTATCCCGGAGATAAACAGTTGAAAGTCATATTGATTTAATTTCTCATGAAGAGAAAGTTGGCTAGAAGTCAAGAGGAGGCACAATTTGGCCGAAGCCATGATGAGACAAAATGGCATCATTTGTAAATATTTGGCATTAAAAGACCCCCCTTGTTCTTTAGAACAAATTAAAGGAAATTGTATAACCACCTGAAGATGGTTGTTCTTCTAAAAGTTTGTTATAAATGATTATATCCAATTTGCTCCTGCAGTAGTAATATTGTGAGAGAGGTTTTAAGTAATTTCGAATTAATTCCTTGATCTCATATGGCCAAACAATGCGTATGATGGTTCAAATTCTCACCAAGTGGAGAAATATTATTGATAAAAGCCACAAAAGGAAAACTATTGGGCATAATAAATATGTTAAAAAAATATCATCATATCACTATGATATCTCTCTCCCCACTATGTACATAGTATTACAATTTATGTGATATTTAGTCCTTTAGTCTTCTACCCACAAAAAGGATGTAGGAGCTAGTTCACATTCAAAAATGAATGGTGGACAAGAAAGTGAAATTTGTTTGTTAATGAATATCAAGGTCCCAAGGCTTGTGTTTCAAATATTGTATGATACAATAAGATTTTCAAAGCCTTGGAAAAGTATTGTCCGTAAGACAATAACTTGCAAAGATTATGTCATAATAAATTCTAAAGGCGAATAGTCCTAGAGACTAATTAGTATATTTTAGAGACCGATATTCGGACTATATTTAGTAGTATAAATTCGAGGCTCGAAGAGCTATTATTTTGTTACCTGAATGAACAAAACTATGCATTGAATATGCATTTTATTCTACCAAGTATGAAAGAAACTTGTTGAGTTTCGAAGGTCGCAGGTTCGAAACATCCGCATGGGCCACCAAATGCTGCAAATAAAGGCATAGAGTCGGAAAAATATGTCCAGATTTATTTTGAAGTCAAGAGAAAGAAAGAAAGAAAGAATAAGCCTGAAGGTAATATGATATTTAATTTGAAGTTACCATCTATGTGATTTTAAGTTATTTTGATTATGAAGATTTTCATATGTGATGGACTATATATTTTGCATATATAAGCAAATTGAAGTATATTGTTAATGAGTAATAAAATTATGTGATTTTGAAATAGATATAAAGAAAGTATGTTTATATGACTCACACTTGAGGGGAGATTGTTAGAAAACAAGTGTGAGTTTAGAATACAAGTGTGAGCTAATTTTTGAAGTGAGTTTAGAATACAAGTGTGAGCTAATTTTTGAAATGTTATATACTTCTCACATAAAGTTTAATAGATATCCCAAAATGGATATCAGTTTATGGTTTAAATAGTATTGTATACCGAAGATATCAGTTATGGATATCAGTTTGTGATATATGTTACAGTAAACCAGAAGTTTACTGATCCAAATAAAGTTGTTGTTGGCATGACTTGTTTGATCATCCGAGTCATATATATGTATAATGCAAATAAGATTATGTACTGCTTGTTCTCAAATAGAAATGACTATGAAAATATCATAGGTCATGATTGGTAATGGATCTCTGGAAATATATCAAACAGAATTATATGGGCCCATTGAAATGACATGTAAACCATACAAATTTGAGAGATGCATCTATAAGATGGTTACATGTGAAATTATTAGCTTACAACCAGAAGTTTGTAAGATTGCAACTTGAAGTTTGCAATAATGTTTGAGCGCGCTATTTCCAGATTATATGATCCAGAAATCATGATTTCAATGATTATGAGAACAAAATTTCTATGTTGGTATATTTGCAACATTTATATAAGCCAACAAAATTCTCCCTATAAAAATTGGCTTGTGGTCGAAGCCGATTAATTCCATCTCGAAAAGTTTTGAATGTGCAATGCTTATAAATCCACCATAATGCACATAAGATGGATATAGAAAAAAAGTTGGGATAAATGTTGTATAAGGACCTCCTTCTTCTTGTTTGTCTCTAAATGAAACAAATGATGCTTCTAAAGGTAACAAATGGATTTAGGAGACTTATACTACATGATTAGTTAATTGTGATTTGATATTGTTTTCCCAACATGAAGGGGAGAAAATAAGCAGTTTGGGTAAAGAGATTAGCTGGAATGAATTATTGGCTCATTTTGATTCTCGTAGAAAACTATGTGAACTAGAAGTTCAAAAGATAATTCATTTAGCTAACCAAATGCCAGAAGCATTTACTGACCCAAAGAAAGTGACAAAGTCACATGTCCCAACTGCTAATGCTCCTATCAGAGTTTATGTCCTTGAAGGACAACCTATTAGAAATGAATTTAAAGCACGCCCAAGCGTGAAAGGTCCATCGATTCCAAAGATAAAAATCCTCAAAAGAGAAAAGGAGTTAATGAGATCTCAAATTATGATATGAATAGAATCTGATGGGACCGAAATAAAGTTAACGTTGACGACATCTTTGCTTATAATATAGCATATGATGTAATGAATGATGATGAGGATCATGAGTCAAAATCGATTAGCAAGTGCCAACAAGTGAAAGAATTGGCCCTATGGAAATATGCTATTAATACAAAATTAAAGTCATTGGCAAAATGAAAAATATTTGGACTCGTAGTCCATACACCGAAGATGTAAAGCCAGATGCATACAAATAGATATTTGTATGAAAGAAGAAATGGAAAAGGTGAAATAATAAGGCAAGCCTTGTAGTCCAAAGTTTTACACAAAGGCTTGACATTGATTTTGAAGAAACATATTCACGAAGTGAATGCAATTACTTTTCATTATTTGATTAGCCTAGCAATAAATGAAGAGCTTGATCTGCATGTAATGGATATTGTAATCGCCTATTTGTGTGACACACTTGATAGTGATATTTATATAAAAATCCCTGAAGGACTTAAGGTGCCAGAAGCACGTGTCCCCGAAGGATTAAAGGTTCTAGAAGCACGCGTTCCCAAAGGACTTAAGGTGCCAGAAGCATATATTCCTGAAGGACTTAATGTGCCAGAAATATAAGTCCCTCGAAGGACTCAAGATGTTCAAAGCATCTAATTAAAGTTCTTAAGAACAATACTTAATTAAGTTAAGTAAGTCCCTATATGGCTTGAAGCTATTATGACGTATGTGGTATAATCTTCTCAAGAAATATCTCGTAGAAATATGGATACAAAATGTCCCAACATGCCCATGCATTTTTATGAAAAGATCTAGCAATGAATTTGCTATAATTGTTGTTTATGATATCAACATCATTTGAACTCCTGAAGAGCTTCAAAAGGCAATTAATTATATGAAGAAAGGATTTGAAATGAAAGACTTGGGCTGAACAAAATTTTGTCTTGAATTACGATTGAGTAACTATAAAATGTGATCTTTGTATTTGAAGAAGATTATACAAAGAAGGTCCTATAACGATTTTATATAGAAAAGTCACATTCATCATGTACCCCAACGATTGTAAGGTATTTGCAGGCGGGTAAAGACCAATTCTGACCTCGAGTAATCAACAAAGAATTTGAAGAAGAACTACTTGGTCCAGAAGTACCATAATTTAGTGCTATTGGAGCACTAATGTATCTTGATTATTAGCAAAATATAGTTCTTCACCAACACAAAGACATCGGAAGCAATGTTGTCATCAGGGGGAGTAATACTGATATTGTCAAAAGGGGGAGCCGATACACGTTGTACTCTTTTTCCCTTATCTAGGTTTTGTCCCATTGGGTTTTCTTAGAAAAGTTTTTATTGAGGCAAATAAGCTATATATATATGTTCTTATATATTTATTGTTCTTTTTTAGACTCATCGGCAACCAGAGAAATCCAACTTATGTGGCCACTATGTCTTGATACAGATATATAATATTATCATGCAAGGCCTGACTAAATTCACTAGAAAGGTAAATGTATTTGAAGTTAGATATGATATTTATGGCTGAATTCAGTTTCTGGCTTAATGTTACATATGCGCGAGCGCGCACACACACGCACACCTATTTATGTTTGCATGCAAGTTAATTCAGTTTCTGTCTTTGATGTTACAAACATTTGCCTATGCTGACCTCTTTTCTGATGATGATATTGAGTGCATACACAAAGTGTTTTGTGAATATATTGTTGAAAATTATGCTCTAGGGGCAAGTCATTGTACTTTAAACGTGAATGTCATTTAAAGTATTATTCATTTAGTTATCATTTTCATTTGCATGTTTATAGTGATAACTGTATCCTTGGATATATCTTATTGATTATCTTAAATGTCCCTGGTCGGTCATCTACGCAGGAGCGAAGATGAAAAAAGACCAGTATGACTTTGATGAGGTATGGAGATACGAATCAAAGTCATAGGCACTTATAAGAGTACATGGTGCTGGACCGACCTACTATGAGAAAGCTGCATAGATTAAGTCATAAGCTTTTCTCATGTAACCGCGTCACAATACCCTTTGACCTGAGATCATCATGGATTCCTACATGATGAGTCGTTGATCCTTGACCTAATCAAAAGTCATCTTTGACCGGCTGATAATAAAGGCTTTGATTGGGATCAGCGGTTTTCTTGCAGAGGAATGTGAATGGTCAAGATGGGATTTGTCCCTCACATTTGTAAAGAGATAATACTGGGCCCCTGAATGAGTGAGTCTAAGAAATGTATGGCCATACTACGATGGAACGGAGTTTCCATTTCAATTGTTAGACTACTCAAGAATCGAGAAAGTAGTGGTCAAGAACAGGAAGTTGACATTATTCATGCCTCATCCTTGACCAAGTTGTCGCGTGACAAAATGGATGTGACATGGTTGTATGATAGGTTGTATCTATCATCGATCCCCATATGAATTGGGTAGTCGCAATGTCTTGCTAGAGGCCGCTTGTGACTTGTGGGCTGATACAGTATTGGCCCACTGCCAATCTCATGTGGGCTTGCAGGGTCGCACAAAAGAATAGCTCAACACGAGTAAAAGTGTTCAGATTCATTGAGTCTTATATATGTCTAAGATTTAATGAATACTGTATTCAATCTAGGTGTGTGTATATATATATATATTATTAAAATTTGAAAATAATAATGATATTATTTATTGATGATAATATTATTAGATAGTATTTAATTTATTTGATAAATTAAATAACTATAATAAATTGAGATATTGTATCTCAGATTTAATTAAATAGAAAGATATCATATCTCATATTTAATTTATAGAAATAAATTAAATCAGCAGGCTTTTAATTCAGATTAGATAAATAGATTAGATTAGATCTGTTGGACAGATTTAATTAATGCTATTTATATCTTAAATTCGAATTCAAGATTAATTGAGATTAATCTTGAATATTTTAATACGGCCCAATTAGGGTTTTAGAAACTCTATAAAAGATAATGATCTAGTCGTATTAAAATAAGGAATTGCCGTGAAAAACCTTAGAGAGAAAAAGACGCGAGACGCAAAGTCAGCTCCTAGAGATTGATCGAGCAAGAAGGTGTTAGCCCACGTGTTCGAGAAAGGACGCATACAAGCTCGTATAGGTACGGTTTCTCTAACAAACCCAATTTAAACGTCGTTGATAGATCCTCTCTATGGGATTTGTAAAATTTTAATGGATGAGAATTCTTCCGCTGCGTGTACGGATCCCAACATATATGTATGACCTCATACAATCAAAAAAATAATGTTCTGAATTCATTTGTACATATATGATGTAACAACAATCATCTTCTGTAAATGAACAATTGTACAATTTGTTTAATGATCAATAATAAATTAGTTTATTCATTTCCAACAATTTTCTTGTTTCCATTCTTGGTTGTTGTATGTATTGGATGATGGATAAAGCTATTTAGTGCTTATACCTTTAGGATAGGATGTTGTGAACAAGTGGACTGAAATGTATGAATTTTTTTTTCTTTTAAAAATTAATGCTAGACTTTTAGGACCAGATATTTTTTAAAGGTCTGATCCTAAAAGTCTTCGTCTAATTTTAAAAAATATGGTGAGACCTTTAGGACCGGATTGTTTTAAAATCAGATCTTAAAAATCTAACCTTTAGGACCATATTGTTTTTAAATCCAGTCTTAAAAGTCTTCATTTAAATATAAGAAATGGTGACACTTTTAGAACCAAATATTTTTAAAATTAGGTCTTAAAAGTATTATTTTGTAGAACTGGATTTAGTTATAATCCAGTCTTAAAAGTGTTCTTTTAATTTTTAAAAATATGGTGAGGATTTTAGGAATGGATTTTTTTAAAATCCGATCTTAAAAGTGACTATGTATACTCTATGGGAACCCCATAATCGTCGTCTCTGATCAAACAATGCCCTAGGGTTCAAGACAACCACTCGCAGGGGGGTTCAAGACAACCGCTCACAAGAGTGGGTCTCCTCGTCCAACCATGGCCATCGTGTGTCCTTGTTTTTACCTCTCTTGATATTGATCATTATCAGGAGAGGTAAAAATAATGCCCTATTGTTCAAGACAACCACTCACAGGGGGTTCAAGACAATTGCTAGAAGGGGTAGGTCTACTCCAGCCGTTGCCATCATGTGTCCTCATTTTTACCTCTCTTGATTGTGATCATTATCAGTCTCCTTTTTCTTTGTCTTTTTTTCTTTTTTCACAAAAAGAACAAAGGCAAAGAAAAAGGACACTGAAAATGATCAAAATCAGG
Source organism: Acacia pycnantha (assembly GCA_025563575.1). Lineage (NCBI taxonomy): Eukaryota > Viridiplantae > Streptophyta > Magnoliopsida > Fabales > Fabaceae > Acacia > Acacia pycnantha. Next base: position 398,711 of record JAMWYP010000042.1, on the reverse strand, counting down.
GCGAGGTAAAAGCGAGGACATACGACGACCCAACCTTGAGAAGAATTATCACTGTATTGTTTTGTATGTTTGTTCGAACAATGTCAACAACGGTTTGTTTGTTTTTAACGTTGTATTCTACGAATTTTCAATGTAAATGATGACACACGAGGACATTGTTCTGTTTGTTTGTTACTACGTTTCCTTACTACTGTGTATAGACCACTTGGGACCACTTGAAAAATGAAGATGAAACAAAATTATTTAATATTATTCATATTTTTTTTGTGCTGCTCGATAAAGGGAAACATCTAGTAAATAGATAAAAAAACATCATAAAAAAAACCCCTCAATCCTCCATACCATTGCCGGAGGAGGGGTCGTCAGAGGAGCAATCGTCAGAGGGGTCATCTTTAGAAGAATGGTACTCGACGTCATTGGCGTGGAGTACCTGGTTGAGCTTGCAATGGACAGTATACAGAAGCCTAACCAATTTGCCCAAGCGTTGATCTATGTGATCGACCGTGACAAGCACATGCTCAAGCACCTACTTGGCTGATGGATTTAGAGGTAGTAGAGGAGGTCGTGAGGTTGCAGAGGAAAAGGAGGACGAGGTGAACCAGACATTATGGTGGAGGCGATGGAGGAGGACATGGAGGTTATAGAGGAAAAGGAGGAAGTGGAGAAGAATGTGAAGAAACTAAAGTAACAAGGGGCTTAAATAGATCACCAAAGTTTGAGTGGCCTCAGATTACAAGGAGACGTATAGTTGAGAAGTTTACTTAGAAGCCGAAGAGACTCTAAAGAATTGAACACAGAGTATAAGGATACGACGATATCTGAAGAATTTGGAACGACGAAACTTTAAAGACCAGATATTGTAACATGGTCTTATAAATATTATTTTTAACAGAAAAAATTCATACTTTTAAAAAAAACTAAGGATAGACTTTTAGGATCAAATGTTTTACAATTCTGGTCTTAAAATTATATTTAGGACCGGACATTGGTTAAATCCGGTCTTAAAAGTATTTACAAATTAACAATTAAAAACCAATTGACTCCCATTCATTCTCTCATTTAATCCATTTTGTACCTCTCTACCCTAACACCTCACCACGTCCTAATAATCCTCTTTATCCCTAATCGTCGTCTCTGCTCAAACAATGGTTAAATATAAGACAACCGCTCACAGGGGTACGTTTAATGCTCGAGCCTTATGTAGAACAGATGAAGAGATGCCCACTTCCCCCTTCCAGCCTTATATTCTTATGGAAGAGTCCCATGTCGTGGAACTCATTGTTATTTCTGACAATGAAGACATGCTCACTCCCCCCTCCAGCCTTCAAACATTGAAGAGGTTCCCGCTCCCCCCTCCATCCTTCTACCAATATTCTCCAACCTCTTGCCCCCAGCGCGCCTACCTTTGTCCCCTCCCATCTTGAGTCTATTGAGGCTCGTGTTGCCTATCTTAAACAGTAAGTTGCTGAAATCTGGCAAGACTACGACTCTTATGAAGCTCATTCCAAGGAATTTATCGATAATGTTAAGAATTTGTAGTTTCCTTTTTATTGTTGTTCATTTTCATTTTCAGTTTCGTTTTTCTTGTTGTTCTTTTGTTCATATTCTCCACTAATGAAAGAAAGTATATTGCTTTTGTTTTGATCTTCTTAGCAACCCATGTTCTCGAAATAATTGTAATAAACTAGTTTTGGAACGAGGAAGGGCAAGTGTATCATATAATTGATATAGGATAAAAATAAATTATATATATAAAAATAAATTATAGACTTTTAGGACTGATACATTATAATAAATCAGTCTTAAATGTTTGAATAGAAAAAATTGATTGCAGACTTTTAGGACTGGATACTTTATAAGAAATCGGTCTTAAAAGTACTTTTACAACCGAATATTGTTAAAATACACTCTTAAAAGTATTTGCAAATTATAAATACCAATTGACTCTCATTCATTCTCACAATTCATTTCATATCTCTCTACCCTAACTCCTCACTCCGTCCTTGATAATCCTCTCTGTCCCTAATGCTCAAACAATGGTTAGATACAAGACAACCGCTCGCAAGGGTACTTCTGATGCTCGTGCCTTTCGTAGATCGATATCTAGGGCACCTAAAAGGAGAGTTCCTTCTATTCTGACAGAAGAGACACGGGTTGTTCGACACATTGTTATTTCAGACGATGAAGAGATTATCGCCCCCCTCCAGCCTTCAGACCACGAAGAGGTTCCCACTCTCCCTCTCCAGCCTTCAACCGATGTTCGCCAACCTCATGGCCCAGTGCACCTACCGTTGTCCTCTCCCTCTTTCCTCTAAGGATGCATTGATGCCGATCTCCGGAAGGACATTAATGCTGCTGATGCTGATGCCGCCAAGGCATTGGCCGATAATAAGCTTAATGATTTTTGGTCACGTTCTTATTGTTGTTAATTTTCAGTTTGTTTTTCTTATTTTTCTTTTGTATGTGTATATTCTCCAGTAATGTAAGAAGCATAAAGAACTACGCTTATATCTTCTTTTTGTTCATTTTCTCTAGTAATGAAAGAAGCTTATTCTCCTATCTCCTTTGTTATCTTTGTCAGTTGCTGCTGCTATCGCTAAAGACAATCCTCTCTTTTGTTGTTCCTTTCGCAAAGTAAATGAGGACCTTTAGGACCATATACTTTATATGAAACTGGTCTTAAAAGTATTTGGAAAGATAAAACTAAATATAGACTTTTAGGACCAGATATTTTATAAAACTTCAGTCTTAAAATTAAATGAATAGAAAAAAATTAGGACTTGATTCTTTATAAACCTCCAGTCTTAAAATTAAATGAATAGAAAATATTAAATGTATACCTTTAGGACCAGATACTTTATAATTAACCATTCTTAATAAAATCCCAAAACATTCAAAAATGTCTTTGTCGCGCTGAAAATTAAATTTTCCTCACTGAACTTCTCTTCTTGTTGCGATGAAAGTGATAACTCATGTTCTGTATTCAATGTTTGTGTGTTGCTTTGTCGCTGCTTCGCATTGTGTAGAGGACAGAATATCACCAAGAGGGAGGGGTGAATTGGGGATTTTAAAACTTTTTTGATAATCACAGAATTTCAACACATAACAGAGCCAAACAGAGAGAGAGAGAGAGAGAGAGTAGAAGAAGATGAACACAAGGATTTATATTGGTTCGACCTTAACTCTTGACCTACGTCCAGTCCCCAGACACTCTAGGATTTTTACTATCACTTCAATCAGTTACACACTCTATACTCAAAAGTTATCCTCTCACTAGGATACACTCCCCCTTACACTAACTCCTTATCTTCAAAAACGCAGGGCATCCCTGACTGCCCTGAAAATGTTGTATATTTACTTATACCATCATATTTTCACTCAAATATGAGATACTATATCTCAACTCAAATTAAATCAGATATATGATATCTCTATTTGAAAATTAAATTTGAGATATGATATCTGTCTATTTAATTAAATCTGAGATACTATATATCAATTCAAATTAAATCAGATATATGATATCTCTATTTATTTTGGTTATTTTATTTATCAAATAAATTAAATACAAAACAAATACTATATAATAATATCATTATCTAAATAATAATATCATTATTTAATTTTGAATATATATATATATATATCCTAGATTAAATGAGGTATTCATTAGATTTTAGACATATCTAAGATTCAATGAATCTGGACACAATTGCTCATGTTGGGCTATTCTTATGTGTGACTCTGCAAGCCCACATGAGATTGGCAGCGGGCCAATATTGTACCAGCTCACAAGTCGCAAGCGGCCTCTAGCAAGACATTGCGACTACCCAATTCATATGGGGATCGTTGATACGACACAATCTATCATACAACCATGTCACGTCCCTTTTATCACACGACAATTTGGTCAAAGATGAGGCAAGGATAATGTCAACCTCCTGTTCTTGACCATTACTTTCTCGATTCTTGAGTAGTCTAACAATTGAAATGGAAACTCTGTTCCATCGTAGTATGACCATACATTTCATAGACTCACTCATTGAGGGGCCCAATATTATCTCTCTACAAATGTGAGGGACAAATTTCATCTTGACCGTTCACATTCCTCTGCATGAAAACAACTGATCCCGATCAAAGCCTTTATTATCAGCCGGTCAAAGATGACTTTTGACTAAGTCAAGGATCAACGACTCTTATGTAGGAATCCATGATGATCTCAGGTCATAGGGCGTTGTGACGTGGTTATACATGAGATAAGATTATGACTTAATCCACGCAGCTTTGTCGTAGTGGGTCGGTCCAGCACCTTGTACTCTTAGAAGTGCCTATGACTTTGATTCGTATTTCCATACGTTATCAAAGTCACACTGGTCTTATTTCATCTTCGCTCCCGCGTAGATGACTGACCAGGGACATTTATGATAATTTATAAGATACATCCAAGGATACAATTATCACTATAAACATGCAAATGATTTGATAACTAAACGGAGAAATACTTTAAATAACTTAAACGCTTAAAGTACAATGACTTTCCCCTAGGGCATAATTTCCAACAATGGATTCGTAGAGTCGGCTCCTAGAGATTTATCTAGCAAGAAGGCGTTAGCCCACAAGTTTGCAAACGACACATACGAGTTCTTATAGGTACGGTTTTCCTAATGAACCCGATTTAAATGCCGTTAATAGATCCTCTTTGGGATTCGTAAAGTTTTTAATAGATGAAATCCTTCCGCTGTGTGTACGAATCCCTACAATATATTTAAAATTAAACCGAATTAATCTTGAAATTTGAATTTGGATTAAAGTAATATATTAATTAAATCTATCCGATAGATCTAATCTAATCTAATCTATTTATTTAATCTGAATTAAAAGCCTGCTGATTTAATTTATCTCTATAAATTAAATTTGAGATATGATATCTATATATTTAATTAAATCTGAGATACTATACCTCAATTCAAATTAAATAAGATATATGATATGTTTTTTCGAAACTTAAATCTGAGATATGATATCTGTCTATTTAATTAAATCTGAGATACTATATCTCAATTCAAATTAAATCAAATATATGATATCTCTATTTATTTTAGTTATTTAATTTATCAAATAAATTAAATACTATATAATATTATTATTATCTATACATAATAATATCATTATACTAGTGTGTGTTATATAATTATATGTGGTTGATTCCTAAAGTAATTTTTCAATAAAGAGATATTGAATATACAAAGAAGACAGTTTCTGAAGAACTATATAGAGATTTAACAATATATAGTAATTCCTGAAGAAAAATGTGTCAATTCTTGGAGAACTTTATGTATAAAAAAAAAGGAAATATTATTAATATAATTCCCGAACAACTAATAACAAAATTGATATAGTTCTTGAAGAACTAATATAGGAATATGAAAAATATGTTTGTTTAGCTCACATTTAAGGGGGAGATTGTTAGAATACAAGTGTGAGCCATGTTGGATGAAGATTTCAATTTTGTCATATGTATTTCTTTTTAATTATGGTTTCCTTTCTTTTTCATGTCTCTTTTAATAAATAATGAGTGTTATTGATATATATCCTGAAGATTTATGTCTTAACAACTCACACCATACTCATAAATGAAAAATAACTTTCTTCGTTGGTAATGAGAGAAGTCAATGTTTAGATTATGTCTAGAAGTATAAATTTGATTGAATACTCTAGAAGAGCTCTAATATATTATTTCTTGAGGAAACATGTGTTGTTGTAAACCAAAAGTTTACCAATGCAAATCAGAAGCTTGCTAATGTAAACAACAAGTTTGCTAATGAATTTAATGTTTGGCATAACTAGTTAGATCACCCGAGTCAATCATGATGCAAAAAAATAAGTGAGAATTCATGTGAACAAACCTTGAAGCGTAAACTTTTGGGTTCCGTACACGTAGCGGAAGGATTTCATCCAACACGTACGACAGCGTGCCAGCGCCTTCTTACTTTGTGTCTCACGTTTTTCTCTCTAGGATTTCTTTCGCGGCTTGTTGGTTCATTCTCTTAATACGACTAGATCAATATCTTTTATAAAGTTTCTAAAACCCTAATTGGGCCGTATTAAAATATTCAAGATTAATCTAAATTAATCTTGAATTTTGAATTTGGACATTAATTAAATCTGTCCAGCATATCTAATCTAATGTATTAATTTAATCCAAATTAAAAGCCTGCCTAAAATCTGAGATATGATATCTATCTATTTAATTAAATCTGAGATACTATATCTCAATTCAAATTAAATCAAATATATGATATCTCTATTCGAAAATTAAATATGAGATATCATATCTATCTATTTAATTAAATCTGAGATACTATACCTCAATTCAAATTAAATCAGATATATGATATCTCTATTTATTTTAGTTATTTAATTTATCAAATAAATTAAATACTATATAATAATAATATTATCTATAAATAATAATATCATTATTTTCAAATTAGACACACACACACATATCCATCCTAGATTAAATGTTGTATTCATTAAATCTTAGACATATCTAAGATTCAATGAATCTGGACACTATTGCTCCTGTTGGGCTATTCTTGTGTGCGACCTTGTAGGCCCACATGAGATTGGCCTCTAGCAAGACATTGTGACTACCCAATTCATATGGGGATCGATGATACGATACAACTTATCGTACAACCATGTCACGTCCCTTTTGTCACGCGATAATTTGGTCAAGGATGAGGCATGGATAATGTCAACTTCCTGTTCTTGACCATTACTTTCTCAATTCTTAAGTAGTCTAACAATTGAAATGGAAACTCCGTTCCATCGTAGTATAACCATACATTTCTTAGACTCACTCATCGAGGGGCCCAGTTTTATCTCTCTCTACAAATGTGAGGGACAAATTCCATCTTGACTATTCACATTCCTTTGCATGAAAATTACTGATCCTGATCAAAGCCCTTATCATCACCCGGTCAAAGGTGACTTTTGACTAGGTCAAAGATCAGCGACTCTCATGTAAGAATCCATGATGATCTCATGTCAAAGGGTGTTGTGACGCGGTTATACATGAGAAAAGCTAATGAATCAATCTATGTAGTTTTCTCATAATGGGTCAGTCCAGCACCTTATACTCTTACAAGTGCCTATGACTTTGATTCGTATCTCCAAAGTCATACTAGTCTTACTTCATCTTCGCTCCCACGTAGATGACTGACGATAGACATTTAGGATAATCTATAAGATACATCCAAGGATACAATTATCACTATAAACATGCAAATGATATGATAACAAAATGGAGAAATACTTTAAATAACATAAACGTTTAAAGTACAATGACTTGCCCCTAGGGATAATTTCCAACATAAACAAATACCACAATCTCATGATTTCTTATGTGATGCATGTTCTAAAGGAAATTTAATTATTTGGCCCTTACCAAGCAAAGTAGAAAGTGAGTCTTTTACTTTTCTAGAATGGATATTTAGAGATATTTGTAGGTCAATACACCTACCATATATGCATATCATTTAGTTACCCTATGGTTTTAATTGATGCATCAACTAGATGGTCGCATGTTTGCTTATTATCTTCCATAACCTAGGGTTTGCGAGATTTCTTACTCATTTGATTATATTAAGAGTGTTACCTGGATTATCCTATTAAGAAAATACATCTTAAAAATGCTAGTGAATTTACTTTGCAAGCTTTTAATGAATATTTTATGTCCCTTGATGTTGACATTATGTAACTTATGTTCATATGCATAATGGATTTGTGAATCATTGGTTAAATGATTGCAATTAATTGCAAGACCTTTACCTATGAGATCAAATCTCCCAAATTATGTTTAGAACCATGCCATTTTGCATGCAGCAATGTTCATTCGCATTTAGGCCAACAAGTTATCTAAAGATTTTCCCCTTACAAATGGTTTTTGGTTAGGACCATCTACGGATTTTTGGGTGTATAGTATATGTTCCCGGTAGCACCACCACAATGCACCAAAATGTATTTTCAATGGAGGATGAGAATCTATGTTGGGTATGGATCTCCTTGAATCATAAAATATCTATAACTATCTACAGGAAATTTATTTATGGCTAGATTTGCTGATTGTCATTTTGACGAATCATGTTTCCCAATATTAGGGGAAGAAAGTAAGCTTTTAGGTAAAGAGATTAGCTGAAATGAATTATCTTGGCTTATTTTCATCCTTCTACAAAACAATATGAACTAAAATTTCAAGGGATAATTCATTTGCAGAATTATTATCCCTAGAAGAGATATCTCCTAAAGAATTATTATCCCTAGAAGAGATATCTCCAGAAGAGAATGTTGTATTCTCAAAAGAGACTAAAATTATCTTGGCTTATTTTCATCCTTCTACAAAACAATATGAACTAAAATTTCAAGGGATAATTCATTTGCAGAATTATTATCCCTAGAAGAGATATCTCCTAAAGAATTATTATCCCTAGAAGAGATATCTCCAGAAGAGAATGTTGTATTCTCAAAAGAGACTAAGGTACATGAAATGTGTGAAAATAATCAAATCTCAATTAATTATGCTAAGAATAGAATTTGATGGGATCAAAATGAGGTCAAATTTGATGACATATTTTATTATAATATAGCATTTGATATCATTAAAGATAATGAGGATCATGAGCCAAAACTCATTAGCAAGAGCCCGAAGCACAAGTCCATGAAGGACTCAAAGTTCCATAAGCACCAAATTCAAGTTCTCGAGAACAATACTTATTTAAGTTAGATAGGTTCTTATATGGCCTTAAGCAATCAGAAATGCATGTGGTATAATTGTCTCATTGAATATTGTTGAAAGAAGGATACAAAAATGAATCAATATGGCCTTGCATATTTATGAAAAGATTTGGAAGTAAGTTTGCTATGATTGCTGTTAATATTGATGATATCAACATTATTAGAACTCTTGAAGAGCTACAAAATACAATTAATTGCTTGAAGAAAGAATTTGAAATGAAAGACTTGGGAATAACAAAATTTTACCTTGGGTTACAAATTGAATACCTGGAAAATTGATATCAAGAAGCCTACACAAGGAAGGTCTTAGAGAGTTTTTACATGAATAAATCACATCCTTTGTGTACTTCAATGGTTGTAAGGTATTTACAAACGGATAAAAATATGTTTAGAGCTCAAGTGATGAGCGAAAAAGGTGATGAAGAACAACTTGGTCCAAAAGTACCATATCTTAGTGCTATTAGAACACTGATGTATCTTGGTAATCACACAAGGCCTAGAATATCATTTGTACAAACTTATTAGCAAGATATAGTTCTTCACCACCACAAAAACATTGGAATGGAGTATAGTACATTCTTTGTTACCTCAAAGGCACTCTGGACATAGAGTTGTTCTACTCAAATGTATCCCATCATGAACTAGTTGGTTATGCAGATGTTGGATTTTTGTCTGATCCACATGACAAATCACTTGTGGTTTATATTTCTAGTAAAATGATCTCGACAATCATATATGATGATAGTATTGTATGCATGGCCCAACTAAAGGAAGGGTACATTAAGGGAGATAGAACGAAGCATATTTCACCAAAATCCTTCTTCACTCATGACCTTCAAAAGCATGGTCAAATAGATATCTAGCATATCCGTTCCAGTGGTAATATAGCAGATTATTCACCAAATCTCTTCCAAGTGCAATCTTGAAAAGCTTGTACATGACATCGATCTTCACAGACTCATAGATCTCTACTGACGTCGTCAAGAGGGGGAATTGATACACGTTGTAATATTTTTCCCTTATATAGGTTTTGTTCCACTGGGTTTTCTTAGGAATGTTTTTAATAAGACAATACTAAACAGTGTATCAATGCAAGATGTACTATTTTCTTTGGCTAGGTTTTTGTCTCACTGTGTTTTCCTTGTTAAGGTTTTAATGAGGCATATTCATACATAATGGACATCATCCAATCAGGAATATTATGAATATAATATTTGTGTGGATATCTTTATATCACTATTATCTAATATTATTTCTAGTATCTATCTTAAAGTTATATTTATTCTCATTAAATCTATTGATGATAGATATAGATTCTATTGAGTTTGCTATAAACCAATATCTATAAATAGTAGGCATGTATTATGTACTAGACATGTACACACTTGAAAAGTGAATAAGATTCATCATCTTACTCTTATATTCTCTCTTTTATCTTTCCCTTTTATTTGTAACAATAATATTATTGATATCTTCATAATAATTATTATTTGGACATTGTTTTTATTTTTTGAAGAATAAAAATTTAAAAATTATTTTTGTTGTTCAAAATTTAGGAATGAATTCTAGAACGTGTAGAATTGGTGTTTGAATGGTACACCTTTGTACTCGTGACTAGATCACTAGAGACACGGGAGCATATATCGTCAAAATATTTTTTCTCCTTTTCTTCTCAGAATCTCATTTCCACCTTTAGATGAAAAAATGGGCAGTTCAAATTTAATATTTTCTAAAACTATGATGATAATGTTCTATAAATTATTTTTTTTATTAATTTTGTTTGTATTATAAGTATAAAGTGTGTAGATCATGATTTAATATTTTAAATTTATTTATTCATGTTCAAAATAATAGTTTTATTAAATATTAAATTTGGACTATCTATTTTTTTAAATCTAAGGGTGGAGATTAGATACTAAGAAGAAAATGAGGAAAACAAATTCTGAGAAAATCCAAACCCCTAGAAACACAGGATTAGGGCTATACATGAACCAGTCCAGAACGGGCAGGTCATTAACCCGTGGTCTGGTTTAGAAGGTTGTTCGGGATGGATATGCCAACCCAAAGCCCAGTCCAATCCATAAATAAACCCGATCACTCCCAGGTTGGGCAGACGAGGTCAGATTGGACTGGGTTAGTGGTCTAGCTGGCCCAGTCCATGTTGCCTTCTTTTACGAAAAAACTATTTTTTTTACAGAACCTAAAATAATTCATCAATTCTGAACCTAACATCAACATCATAAAATAAAAATCATTCATCTGCACATCATTCTTTTGAAAAACCTTTTTTTTTTTCAGAACCTAAAATTAAAACAAATGCATAAATTAGCTAAATTATGAAACAATTTTAAATGCAAATCACTCTGGCAAAACAAATACAAATCACTTTAATAAAACAAATGCAAATCACTCCAGCAAAACAATTTAAGAAACAATTTTATGAGAGATGAAACATCAACAACAACAACAGCAAGCTTCCTATCATCATCAGCAACAACTTGGTTACGATTTAGCAAATGAGAGATGAATCTGATAGCTTTGTGAATTAATACTCCCAATAGGATCAATGAAGCTTCTCTGAGCATTATTAAAGCAATGGTCTTGACAGCAATTTCTCACTTCAACCTTCAGCAACATGAAACTAAGGGTTAGATCTAAGACTTAAAGTTAAAACAATAGAATTGCTAATTCAAATTCAACCACCATTTATCTTCATATATTTTCCTAGAAAAAAAAAATTTGAAAACTTTAGTACAAAGGAAAAGATCTCAAACCATAAAAACTTAGCAATTGAAAAGGTTACAGTAAATTCAAAAAGATGAAATATCTTATGAGATAGAAGCAACTGTGAGATACTTTACTATGGGTACTGTAAAGATGAAATTCAATGGCGGTCCTCCTAAATCGCAACCCCTAGCCAGAGAGCATAGGGGGGAAAAATCAAACCAAAGATATAATAATGGATCTAGTAGTTCTTCATATTCAGAAAGAAAGAACAAGCACTTTGCATTTCAAACAAAATAAATAAATCAACCATTTAGTTCAGACAGAGAATTTGAAGCTTGAATGAGGGAACTAGAGGCCGCCTTGCCATGTGCTGTGATGGAAAAGTGAATCTCGGAGACGAAGACAATCAGGCTTGAGAGTTTACACATGATCTTCAAAGATCTCGTCGCCGATGTAGTTGGTCGTGTCGATTCAATCTCGAAGACAAAGACTCTACAATGGCCAGAGTTAGGGTTTTTCCCTTTCGAAATGGGGGAAATTGAGATCTAAAAAGTGAAAATCAACTAGAATGGGAGATGTAGGGTTAGGGCAAAAGGTGAGAATTTGAGAGTATATATTGCCTTTTCAACGATGTCGTTTAAGCGTAAGAAATCTTTTTTTTCTTTTAACTGAAAGTTGTAATATATATTATGATAAATATATGTAATTTTATCCGGGTTGGACCGGGCTAACTAGTCGTTTACCCTTACCCGGCACCCAGTCCTACCTGAACTTCAGGTTTGACCCAGTCTTGCCCAAACCTATTCCGGTTTTTCCCCCTTTTCGGGCTGGACCGGGTCAGGTTCCCGGGTTTCCGGTATCTTGTATAGCCCTACACAGGATCACACAAACTAAATCGTTGTTTTTTCAAAATAAAAAAATAGAACCTGATGTGCATCTTAGGATCTCTCACATCATAAGATTAGAACACCAAACTCTCACATATCGCTTCAAGACGTTGACAATTTTAAGAGTGACGAGTAACTGTCGTTCGCACATATATTCACACTGCCCAACATTTATTACACAACATTTCGCTCAACTTGTACTTTAATCGTGAGGTTCTCACACTTAAGATTGTGTGTAACGATTTACTTCCATGCCAACACGTTTTGGTTTAGATGTTCATTTTTCTCTACGAATGAGACTTTGAGCCTATGTTTAGAAATTCGTTAGAAACAAACAAATTTTCAACTTCCGAAACTAAGCTGTTTTCACATCGTTTCCGTTTTTCCAAATTAACATGCTCTAAATCAAAACCACTAATGACTCCAACATATCTATAATGTCTTCAATGTAATTACTGCAAGTAATTCACCATCATCAAAAAAAATTATAGTTGTTATGGATTCAAATATGGGGCTCATCCAAGGTGTGGCCCAACAAGAGACCACTGATACATTTGGACTTAGAGACACAAGAGGCCCAACAAGAGGCAAGCAAACCCTAACCCTAATAAGGTACCCTCTATAAATAGATGGTAAACCCTAAGGTACACATCTTCTACAAGCTCTCTCTTTTACAATTCCGCCTTTACAGAGCACACACCCCACTCCCTTGGGTGAAAGCCTTCATGTTTGTGCTCTGTGATCTCAGATCCTCTTAGGTATCTCATCCTTGGATACCTAGGGGGAAAGCTACTTGATCCTATATCAATATTCTAGTCCACCTAGGGCTATACATCTTTGTTCTACAATCAGAACATTGGCGCCGTCTATGTGGATCGTTAAATTTTGTTTCCTGTCACCAACGATGGTTCAACGAAGAAGCAACAATTTTCATGCAAATTTTGTCATTTAGTCCAAAGAGTGTTTCATTGGCTGCTTGAGGGTGTGGCTTCTTTTCTTCATGGCGTTGTGACCTTTTGGCAGTCTCACCATTGATACCCTGAATCCGAGAATCGCATGGCTTGGGGGCAATAGGAATGGTGAATTGTTAGGGTAAGGTTACTGATCTCGACCTCTCATCTCTAATACGGCGAATCAGGGCTATAAGTTGTGAGATGATCCTACAACTCCTAAGATGGTCAATGAACTCTTGGCTCAAATATTCACCACCCCAATCAGATCGAAGTGCCTTAATTGTTTTGCTCTTCATTTTGGAATATTTTGAACATTTCAAAAGATTCAAACTTATGTTTCATTAGATAGATATACCCATATCTACTAAAATCGTCTATGAATGTAATGAAGTACAAATGACTTCTTTGGCAGATGTAATCATTGGTCCACACACATCAGTATGTATGAGGCCCAATAAATCAGTGGCTCTCTCACTATGCTCAGTAAAAGTGTTTTTGTCATCTTTCCCAATAAACAAGACTCACATGTATCAAATGATTCAAAATCAAATGAGTTAAGAAATCCATCTTAATGGAGTTTCGAAATGCATTTCTCATTTATATGGCTTAGACGATAATGCCATAGGTAGGTCGGATTCAAATCATTTGACTTGATCCTTTTAGTAGTTATGTCATAGATATGTCCATTCAATTTTCTAATGTCCTTGAGACCCTATACATTTATACAAATGTGAGAACCACATACAGTATCTAATACCCATGTAGAGGAAGTAGAAAAGTGAATATTTATGGCATAGATAACTGAAGCGATAGCCTCGCTATCCTTCTTATTCTTTTCTAGATCTTCGAGGTAGAGTTTGCAATTCCTCTTACAATGACCAAGTTCATTGTAGAAGAAGCAGACCCCATCCTTTGGAGGTTTTGCCTTCTTGGCTTTCAGTTTCATACCCCTTCCTTTCTGAATGGACAAAACAGTGTTGGGCCTCTTCTTAAGGCTCTGCTCAGCAGTTTTGAGCATCCCATGCAATTCAGAAATTGATTCCTCCATGTTGTTCATGATAAAGTGATCATAACTTCGTGGAAGTGAGTTCAAGATCACATCTGTAGTTAACTCCTAGGACATGGGGAATCCAAGCCTCTCAAGATTATCAATGTAGCCTTTCATGTTGAATACATGAGGACTAACTGATGCATCTTCAGTCATCTTACAGGAAAATAAGGCCTTTGTGGTCTCATACCTCTCTTGCCTTGCCTATTGCTGGAAGATTTCCATAGGATGAACAATCATCTCAGAGGTTTCCACAAGTTCTAGATCTCTATCAAAGTTTGGAACCATAGTGGCAGGCATCAGACATCCTATATCCACAGAGTCATCCTTATGCTTCGTATAAGCATCAATCTAAGCTCTTGGATCAGTAGTTGTAGGCTCATCAGGAATGGGTTGATCGATGAGATACTCCTTTCTTTCGTGTTTCGGTTCAATACTCAAGTTCCCAAACATGTCAAGAGAGTTTGTCTCATCGAGTTCGTCCTTCTCAAGGACTGATCGCGTTGATGGTGTTGCAGTATTACTACATGATTCTATAACTAAAAGATATGCAAAGTCTAAGTAGTAACCTCCCACTGAATTAATAACCCTCATTATAATTAGTGGGCTAAGATCCATATTTGGCTTAAATTTAAGTCCGCTTTGGCAGGACGCTTAAAATTAAGTTATTTAGGTAGGCAACCTTTTTTCCAATTACATCACATGTAACTCTTATATCTTTATGGGATTCGATCATCACATGACACGGCACGTTTAATCCCATCTAATGCCTTAAGATCCAAAACCGTTTTGATAATTTCAATTAAGTCAAGACAATAATGAATGTTGAGTATCACCATTACCCACTTTTGTCTCACCAAGATAACTCAAGTGCATCCACTTTGGTGGAACATACAAATAGGCGATCTAGGTTTTGACAAATATTTATTAATTAACGGCATTACGACTTAAGATTTTATTTAGAGGGAATATATGATATAATCTAATTAATCATATTAATTCTACATATATGAATGCAATCACGATTGTATCTCATATAATCTCTAAATTAATCATGCAGTGATCAAATCAAAACATAATTAAAATCGTGACACAACATGGCTCATCTAACCTATAATCCTCTCAAGCCAATGAGGGGACTTCTCTAAATAATAAAAGGAGAAATACATCAAGAGAAACCTCGTTTCACATATGAGGGGAGTGAGATGAGATGAGAATGTACATCAAGAATATTTAGAGAAAGGTATGGCTCGCAGACCATATTTAAATAATACAACACTTGTAAATTCTAGAGCCATATTGTTCACATACCCAAACAACTTTGAATAATTAATCACAACAAATATTTATTCATACAATATGAAAGAAAATATGATGATTAAATTATCGAGTTTATATTATATTATATAGATTGATTGATTGAATTTAATACGATGAATCATATTCATTTCTTATCAACCAAGTCACATTAAATTCACATCTTGTTTGATTGATTGAATTTAATATGATGAAATCATATTCATTTCTTATCAACCAAGTCACATTAAATTCACATCTTGATTGATTGATTGAATTTAATATGATGAATTATAGTCATATCTTGATTGTTAGATAACATTTAAGATGATGGATCACATTTATTTCCTTTCCTTTCTTCAAAAAAACGTCCATAAAAATGGCAAATAAGAAATCAACACTTTATAAGAGTCTAACCCTAATTTAAGTGCTCACAAGAAAGGCTCAATCCAAACGTGAATTGGAAAATCCAAATCAGAATGAATTAAATTCATAATCTATAATATAATATCATGATTTAAATTCTCGCGCTACCAACAATTAGTCATGACGGTACCGCTCTGATTTTGAAAACATCATATTGTTTTAGAAAGATTGTTTCATAAAAAATAATTTCAAGAACAAGTTGTTTCAAAAATAACGTCCCCGGAGCTATTCGAAAGGATATAATCTTTCAAAAAGGTTGTTTCGACCATGATCGAATGTGATCGACCTAGTGTGACCGTCGTTTTTGCATAATCAGATTATAGTGTGATCGATGTCGATCTGAACGCTTCAGAACTCAACGGATTTGAACATGACCATCGGCCGTTTTCAGAATGTCCGATCTAAACGCTTCAGAACTACATGAAACGGCTGTGAGAATTGACTACCTGTCTGTATACAAACCCTAACGTAGAACTATCGTTTAGCAAATTTGGTTTTAGCATATATATCACATATAGATTCGATTTAAACATATATATCACATTTATAATCTCACTTAAAACCCAATTTAAACACACAGTTGACCTGGCTCTGATGCAACAATTAGGATCCGTACACGTAGCGGAAGGATTCTCATCTATTAAAAAAAACACTTACGAAACCCAAAGAGGATCTATCAACGGCGTTTAAATCAAGGTTCATTAGAAAAACCGTACCTATACGAGCTTGTATGCGTCCTTTCTTGAACATGTGGGCTAACACCTTCTAGATCGATCAATCTTTAGGAGCCGACTCTACGAATCCACTCCCTCTACTGGTATCCACACCGTATAGCTCCCCAACACATAGGCAGTGTGCTAGCGCCTTCTTACTTTGCGTCTCGCGTCTTTTCTCTCTAGGGTTTTTCGTGGCAGTTCCTTATTTCAATACGACTAAATCATTATCTTTTACAGAGTTTCTAAAACCCTAATTGGGCCGTATTAAAATATTCAAGATTAATCTCAATTAATCTTGAATTCGAATTTTAGATATAAATAGTATTAATTAAATTTGTCCAACAGATCTATTTTAATCTATTTATTTAATTTGAATTAAAAGCCTGCTGATTTAATTTATTTCTATAAAGTAAATCTAAGATGCTATATCTTTATTCGAAAATTAAATCTGAGATACAATATCTCAATTTATTATAGTTATTTAATTTATCAAATAAACTAAATACTATATAATAATATTATTATCTATAAATAATATCATTATTATTTTAATAATATATATATATATATATATATATATATATATATATATATATATATATATATATATATATATATATATATATATATATATATATATATATATATATATCCATCCTAGATTAAATACAGTATTCATTAAATCTTAGACATATATAAGATTCAATGAATCTGAACACTTTTACTGGTGTTGAGCTATTCTTGTGTGCGACCCTGCAGACCCACATGAGATTGGCAGCGGGCCAATATTGTACAGCCCACAAGTCGTAGGCAGCCTCTAGCAAGACATTGCGACTACCAATTCATATGGGGATCGATGATACGATATAACCTATCGTACATCCATGTCACGTCCCTTTTGTCACGCGGCAACTTGATCAAGGATGAGGCATGGATAATGTCAACTTCCTGTTCTTGACCATTACTTTCTCGATTCTTGAGTAGTCTAACAATTGAAATAGAAACTCATTTACATTGTAGTATGGCCATACATTTCTCATACTCACTCATCGAAGGGCCCACTATTATCTCTCTGCAAATGTGAGGGACAAATTCCATCTTGACCATTCACATTCCTCTGCATGAAAACCACTGATCCCGATCAAAGCCTTTATCATCACCTGGTCAAAGGTGACTTTTGACTAGGTCAAAGATCAGCGACTCATCATGTAGGAATCCATGATGATCTCAGGTCAAAGGGCATTGTGACGCGGTTATACATGAGAAAAGCTTATGACTTAATCCATGCAGTTTTCTCATAGTGGGTCGGTCCAGCACCTTGTACTCTTATAATTGCCTATGACTTTGATTCGTATCTCCATACCTCATCAAAGTCATACAGGTCTTATTTCATCTTCGATCCCGCGTAGATGACCGACCAGGGACATTTAAGATAATCAATAAGATATACCCAAGGATACAGTTATCACCATAAACATGCAAATGAAAATGATAACTAAATGAAGAACACTTTAAATGACATTCACGTTTAAAGTACAATGACTTGCCCCTAGGGCATAATTTCCAACAGCTTTGCCTCTGTGGTGGACCATACCTATGAAAAAGGAAGTGATCATAAAGAAGTGTCTTCTATAGCAGAAAGGACTCCAATGAAAGTAACTTACTAGTGTTACACCCATAGTTTCATTTCTTTGAAACGGCTAAGGGTTTCTTCAATATTTCCATGTTGAACTAATCCCACCAACGTTGCATTCCATAAGGCAATACTACTCCTTTCCATGAACTCGTCAGGTTGCATCCCAACAAGCCTTATCTGATGGTATATAAAAATAGCATGCTCCTCATCTCCATTTTCCACCCACCAAAAATCAACCATCGATGGAAGACTCGAAACGTGCTTCAAGAAACGCAGATAAATGTAGAGATTCTTAGCGAGAAAAGAAAACGAGAACGACACCGTCGAATATAAAGCACCGTGAATCTCGTCGAATATAAAGCACTGTGAATCTCATCAAAGGTCTCTGAATCTCGGCGTGTACTCATCTCGGCGTATCATCAACCTCGACTATCACGATGAAGTCGGGACACCATGGGCGTTGATCAACCTCGGCTTACCACCAACCTCGACTATCTAGATCCAGTATAAATCTACACATCTCGGCATCTCTTTTAAATAAATGGACCATGGCGGTTTGGGGGGCAACGTATTTACCATCTGTTTGATCATATATTCCAATTGACTCCACAAAAGATTAACGTCATGCATCTCAAAAGACACTACGTGCAAGTTTGTTTCGAAATTCATCTCCACCATCTCGAGATTTTAAGTCCCAACAAAACATATTGAGCCAGATTGTGCTCCACGGAGTGCAACAGTTGGAGATGTCAACTCTTTGAACATCAAAAAGTTGCTTAACTCGGAGGGTAGGTTCCCGTGTTTGCTTAACTCGTCAAATATCAGAATTGCTCACCTTATCTCGGCACACACTCCTCTATATAACGCCTCCCCTCCAAGTTGTATAACTTTAACGATAGTCACATTTCACCAATAAGTGAGGATGAGGTGAATAGTGCAACTGCCTGCATTCTATTTTACCAGTGGGTGAATACTCAATATTGGGTAATAGAGTCCTTTGGCATAAAACACCTAATGCAGTGTAATTACACCACAACTCGTATTGCGTTACAGCCCTGATTCTCCGTATTAGAGATGAGAGGCCGAGATCAGTAACCTTGCCCCAACAATTCAACATTCCCATTGCCCCCAAGCCATGCGATTCACGGATTCAGGGTATCAATGGTGAGACTACCAAAATCGAAGAACACGACTAGAAAGTGAGACTGCCAAAAGGTCGCAACGCCATGACGAAAAGAACCCCCACCCTCAAGCGGCCAATGAAACACTCTTTGGACTAAATAACAGAATTCGCATGAAAATTGTTGCTTCTTCGTTGAACCATCGTTGGTGATAGGAATTGAAATTTAATGATCCACACAGACAGCGCCAATGTTCTGATTGTAGAACACAGATGTATAGCCCTAGGTGGACTAGAATATTGATATAGGATCAAGTAGCTTTCTCCTAGGTATCCAAGGATGAGATACCTAAAAGGATAGGAGATCATAGAGCCCAAACATGAAGGCTTTCGCCTAAGGGAGTGGGATGTGTGATCTGTGAAGGCATAATTGTAAAAGAGAGAGCTTGTAGAAGAAGAGTACCTTAGGGTTTACCATCTATTTATAGAGGGTACCTTATTAGGGTTAAAGTTTGGTTGCCTCTTGTTGGGCCTCTTGTGTCTCCATGCCCAAATGTATTAGTGGTCTGTTGTTGGGTCACACCTTGGATGAGTCTCATATTTGAATCCATAACAAGGAGATAGTTGGGGGTTGAATTATAGGAGGCTGAAGAAGCAGTCCAAATCCTGTGAACCTTGTAGTGTTGAAGTGAGCCCTGCAGATTGTGTTGACCAAGCTCTCAGCCACGCTCTTTGCTCAAAAACAGATGTACTTGATATGGAATATAGTAATTATCTATATACTATAAATAAGTTAAGGAATTCAAAGTCAAAAAAGAGGTTGAGGAATTGAGTATCTTACAATCAAGTTCTTCTAACAATTGTCAAATGTTACTCCCTCCTACCAGGATCCCGATCATTGTATTAAGTATTTTTGGTCATTTTTATAAGACATTCAATAGTTTTATAAAGAATTAAATATTTTTCCCTATATATACCCATAAGGATTGTGAGAAGGCATAAATTAATGTGATATTCGAGGTTAATGTAGTTAATAAGGGTCAATATTGGCAATAGTTTAAATTTTATGACAAATTTTAAGAGTTAAGGTACGTCAACTATTTTGAAGTATTTTTAAAGGTGCAGTCAGCATTTTAAAGTATTGTGTAATGCAATTTTTCCTTTAATATATATTAAAAGTGGATCAATTTTATCCCCAGACTAACATACCCAAACATCCATCTTTTTTTTTTCTTTTTTTCTTTTTTAAAAAAAAAAGCTTCTTTCTGAACGACCATGGCTTTATCTCTTCCTCCTCTTTCTCTCATTGCTTTGCCTCAACCTTTTTCCTATTGCTTTTGGGTTTTAATATCTGCACATAGAAAGTAGAAATCATGTCAGGTTCCTCTTTGCATATGTGCTCTGTTTTATATTGATATGAGCTTTCATGCTTGTAATTGAAGATGAAAGCAATGTGGTATGTACCACTAAGGAAGCCTTAAAAATAAAATAAAATTATAATAAAGGACTTCAAAAAAATAATATTTATTAAGCAGGATCATAAAAATGATAATTATTTTGAAGGATTAGAAATTAAAATATTAAAATAGAAAGACTAAATTGTCTTTAATTATCTTTCATCTTATTGGAATGATTTTCTTTACATGAAAATCAAGAGAATAAATAGATACTAATTCAGATAACCATCTTCTTTTTTTATCGCATAAAAAAGAAAGCATTACAGCTCGATATAAAACACTCTAGATTAGATTATGTGATGATAAAATCAGTCAGAAACCACAGAGCAGTGGAGAACGGTTGAAGACCCTCCGCGAGACCTGTGCTTCCTTGGCCAAACAATCAAAGCCCTTCCATGAAAATTATGAGTCTCCACTCTCCATAAACCTTTTATACTCTATCGCCCCTATCTCCACCACACATCGAACTTCCATCAGGTCACGGTTTTCTTTGTCGACATTCACTAATAACAGGGGACGTCTCAAGCTTTTGTTGTTGTCTCTGTTTTTCTCTGACTAGATTCTTAGGCCTTCCTCTGCTAGATGGAAGAACTCTTGGCCACCATTATTGCTGAAGATGAAGAGTGGCTCAGAAGGAAAGTTATAGATGCGTTTAGGCGAATGTTCACTGGGTTCAACATTGATCTGCCATTGGCACTCTGAAATGAGCTTCGTATGGAGCTAACACGTTCAATATTTCAGCCACAAAACCAATAAGCAACTAAGAACATAAAATATTCAAATTGAGGAATTTCATCGTGTTTCCACTTCATCATTGAAAAACACAGCATTGAAATTTCAGCACTTGAGCGTAATTAAACCAAATATTACACAAAGTAGGGAGCCTCTAGCAGTGAAGACCAAAGCTGCAGGATGTGTTTTCCTCTTCTAGAATCAACTCTTGGAAACATTAATTTTGTAGATCATTCCAAATTCCCGCCGAGACATTATAATCAATAGTTACAATCAGGGAAGTAGTGGATTGAGGGACAATTTAGTATTTCTATTTTAATGTTTTAATCTCTAGTCCTTCAAAATAATTATCATTTTTATGGTCCAGTAAATATTTTTTTTTGGTCCTTTATTTTAATTTTCCCTAAAAAAAAGGGAAAAATCTTAGAATATAGATATAGCATATTATGAGAGGGAGTTGTTAGCAGGTGGCATCAGAGGGACAATGCAAAAAATCAGTTGTGAATATTACGGTTTTCAGCTTTGTCATTACTATGAATCTTAGCCTATGTTTGGTTTGATGGAAGGTTAGGGGAGGGAGGGGAGGGGAGGAAATTTTTTGACCAAATTACCCATGAATTTTTTTAAAAATTACATAACTTTTTGCATCGTTTTCCGCACATTAACTTTAAAAGCATGTCACATCATGGGCATATCTGACTTTTCACACTAGGGAGGGGCACCTCCCTTCCCTCCCTCACCTCCAACCAAACATAGCCTTAGTGTCTTAGTTGCTGATGGAGAGATGATTTGTCTCTTTCTGTGAAACATATACTACTAATATACTAACAAGTCATTGCATAATCTGAATCACTATGAAGGAGACACCAACGCTGATGTTTGCAATTCAAGTATCACTATGAAGGAGACACCAACGCTGATTTTTGCAATTCAAGTAATTTAAATTATATGATGGGGACAAAGGTGCATCACCACAGCTGCTGAAGAATGATTCTTACCTACTTGAAATTGAAAAATTTTCTTGTCAAAGGTGTTGGGATCCGTACACGCAGCGGAATAAAACTTTTTACGAATCCCTTAGGCGGATCGCTCAATAGCGTTTAAATCTGATTTAGGGTTTCCGAATCATACCTATGCGGAGGGTTCAACGTTCCGTTGGCGTTCGCGCCTGGAACCTCGGCGTCGCGAGACGTCGTATGCGTTGAACGAGGAGGCATCCTTTTGTGCTTTTTGATCACGTGGGCTAACGCCTTTCTTGTTCGATCGACAGAGCAGGACTACGCGTGTCCTCTCCCTCTACCGGTATCCACACGAATGGCCTCGAACACCGACGGCGTGCTAGCGCCTTCTTGTTCTCGCGTCTCTCCCTTTTCGCTCTAGGGTTTTTTTTTTTTTTTCGGCCGTCTAATTCATCCGTAGTTTAATACGACTAGATCAGCATCTGTTATAGGGTTTCCAAAAACCCTAATATGTCGTAATAAAATATTCAAAATTAAATCAATTAATTTCGAATTTGGATTAAATAATATTAATTAAATCTGTCCAACAGATCTAATCTAACTACTTGATCCGAATTAATAGGCCATCTGATTTAATTTATATTTATAAATTAAATCAAGATATGATATGCTTATATTTAATTTAAAATGAGATCCGATATCTCAATTCAAATTAAATCTGATATGCAATATCTTTATTCGAAAATTAAATCTGAGATACAATATCTCAATTTATTATAGTTATTTAATTTATCAAATAAATTAAATACCATATATAATAATATTATTATCAATAAATAATATCATTATTATTTTCGAGTTTATTAATATATATATATATATATATACACACACACACACACAACCTAGATTAAATAAGTATTCATTAAATCTTAAACACATTTAAGATTCAATGAATCTGGACACTCTTGCTCGTGTTGGGCCATTCTTGTGTGCGACCCTGCAGCCCACATGAGATTGGCAGCGGGCCAATACTGTACCAGCCCACAAGTCGCAAGCGGCCTCTAGCAAGACATTGCGACTACCCAATTCATATGGGGATCGTTGATAAGTACAATGACTTGCCCCTAGGGCATAATTTCCAACAAAAGGATCTTCATATTACACATACAGTAGTATTGATGAATTATACTCCCTTCGGTCCTAATTATAAAACCAAGTTGACTATTTTTGAGAAATTAAGGAAGCTAATTAAATTACTTTAGAGTATTTGTATTTGTATTTTTTTTCACAAACTAATTAGTTTGACTAATAAACTAATATATAATTCGAGGACACATAACATATGATATAATTAAGTAACTTATTTAGCTTCCTTAATATTTCCAAAAAAAGTTAACCTGGTCTTATAATTAAGACCAGAGATAGTACATGTCAACTCCTGCCCTTTCAATAAGAAGAATCGAGTGTATATTTGCATGCCAATATATATGTCATGTTCCACATTCAAAAACGTTTTCCAATTGTAGGGAACATCTTAGCGTTAGGGCTAACACTTCAGCTAAGAGGGGGTAAATTGGGTGATATTAAAAATTTAAACTAAAGATGACAATAAATTAATAAAAAATAAGGAGTTAAAGAAATATCACCAAAGTGTGCACAACTGTTTATACTGGTTTGGTTCTAATTTCTTGACCATGTCCAGTCCCCAAAGCGTCTCTGTGATTTTCACTATTGTTCCAAGATTACATAGGTTCTTGGTACCTCAGTACAAAGTAATCCTCACTAGGACTCACTCCCCCTATAAGTTGCAATCTAACAACCACACTTAAGGTCCCACTACCTTGAGATTTTACAGAAATGAAATCATTTAAATGATTCTCTCACATAGTAGATATATAATTAATGATGAACAGATAATATCAGAAGATATTAGTATAACACAAGAAAATATGAGCAATAAATGAGTAAAGATTGATTGTGTGTTTGGTTGGTTGCTTCATATTAAAGTTCAACTATTTATAGTTGAATGCCATAGATGACCATTGTGATTGTTCGAACTTTCCGTTAAAGTGCTCAAACTTTCCATTAGAGATAGATTAGAGTCGTTGGAGGATTTCAACATTTAGTCACTTTTGCTTCGCTTTATACGACATCCCTTTGGTCTGCTCTGAAATTTGCTTATGATCGGGTCGCTTTCGTCTTCGCTACAATAGACAATATTCATTTGACCTGCTCAAAGAGACTTAAGGTTAGGTCGCTTTTGCGCTTGATGTAATAAAAGCTTTGAATGAGATGCGTTTGGTTTGCTCTGCAATCTTTCCTCCGCTCTGTTTCTGCTATGCAATAAATGTGAGATTTGCTTTTCGCGTTTTGGTCATAATCCATAAATTCAAACTTCTAAAACTCATACACAAATATGGTTAATGGCATTGAGAAGTATAATGAGTTGTAATCGAAATTAATAAAACGTTAATCAGTAAATTTGAAATCTCGGAGATGATGGTTCAGTAAAACAAGAAGAGTCACTTGAATGTGATAACATAATCACTCAAGTGGACTTGTTGTCTCACTCGAGTGCTAATGAATTATGTTTTTGGTAGAAGGCTGTTGAAAAATAGGTTACTCGAGTGTTAACTTCAAGTGTTAGTTAAAGTGGTTTCAACTTCTACCAAATATTCCAGTGCTACTGAAAGTTGACTTGTGTCACCAGAGTGTCACAAAGGTTTACTAGAGTGCATTTCATAAAAGAAGACATTACTTTTGATTCATCCGTAAGTGTATTGGTCTTCACACAAGTGCTAGCATGCTCACTCAATTGATAACATTAATACTTGTTGAAGGAGTGCCAGTGTCTTGCATTGTTCTTGTGAGGACTTACCTTTCACTTTAGTACTGGAATGCTCACTTGAGTGGACATGTTAGCACTTCTAGAAAGTGAGCAAGTGACTTACAAAATATCATCAAGTGATTACCAACACTTAAGTGGTCACTAATCTACTCGAGTGCTATGAGCTTATCACTCGAGTGATGATTCTCATCACTTGAGTGATTTGCCATAACTTCTACAAATCCTGCGAGAGACTTGTTGATTTAGTGCAAGTGACAGATGATCACTCAAGTGCTCACTTTGTTAGTGCCAACATTTCACCAAGAAGAGAGTGAATTGGGTGATTTAAAAAATTTAAAACGGAAACGTTAAACCATTAAATCAAACAGAAGGAGCTAGAGAGATATCACCGAATGTTCACATACATTTATACTGGCTCGGCCTTAAATCTTTGACCTACGTCCAGTCCCCAAGGCATCTCTGAGATTTTTACTAACATTCCAAGATTACCCAGGTTCTTGACACAGTATTACAAAGTATTCCTCACCAAACAGAAAGGGGTGCTACACTATCAAATTAATTTGAGAAGGAAATAGTGTTCATTTTTTGCTTTGATATTTTATCACTAGGTTCTGGCAAAGGCAACAAACAAAAAATCATACACATACGATACGCAAAAATAAATAAATAAATTATTGATATAAAATGTTCATCAACAAATGAAGATTAATTTAAGAATGAAATAGTGTTCATTTTTTGCTCTGATTTTTTTCACAAGGTTCTGGCAAAGACAACAAACAAAAATTCATACACATACGATACGCAAAAAATAAAAAAAAAAAAAAAAAAAAAATAATAATAATAATAATAATAAATAAATAAATAAACCCATAAATTATTGATATAATAGGTTCATCAACAAATGAGGATATTATTCAAAGGAGTAAATATAAATAATTTATAACCAAACTTTTTAGCGCTCATATTTATCTCATAAATAAGACAATACTATTAATTTTGACTTTCTTGGGGGTACATGCAGAACACTATCTATTCTTCTGTCAAATGATCCTATTGCTGGAGTTTGAGCACTGGGAATGCAATTACATCTCGGATACTGGGAGAATTTGTCAGAAGCATCACAAGCCTATCAATTCCAAGTCCCTGAGACAATGTATTTATTCATTAATAGTAGTTCATGAAAACAAAAGGTTCAAAAAGTTAATAAAAGTAACTAAAAGGCAGCAAGCAAGTTCAGCTATCTTGATAAAAAATTATTCACCCAAAAAAAAAAAAAAAACAGAGAGAGAGAGAGAGAGATCATGCTTACGCAGGGGGGATCATTATAATAGTCGAGCATAAACTTGCTACATGACTTTCAAAGACAAATATATAGGATTTACTTTCATAGGTCTTATCAATCTGTTATAAGAGAGAGAAAAACTAGGCCTGAACTTGGGCAAAAGAGAAAAAAACTAGTCCTGAACTGGAAACTCACCCCATAAGACATGAAACATGATAAAAAGCCTGACAGTGCAGTAAATGCTAATCATAATTGGGACTTTGTCCAATAATCAAACTTGATGAGACAAAATTAGAACCTTTAATTGGTTTGTTGCGAGAGGTTAGAATAAAAAGCATTCTGACAGAATTTCTACAGAAAACCCGTGTTTTTGTTACTTCCAATTTATTTCAAACCATACAAGAACAGGGAAACAGATGATGATGATTACCATTCCAGAAGCTGGAGGCATTCCATATTCCAGAGCTGTTAAAAAGTCATCATCAAGAGTGACATCATATGAGTCATCCTCATTTTGCACCCCTTCCTTCTTATCACCATCTGCTGAAATAGTTGCCTCTCTCTTCTTTTCATGCTCTCTAATTTGATACTCGAAGCGTCGTCTCTTCCAAGTGAAAATAACAACCATTTTATAAGAAAAAACAAACCAGTCCCAACCAATTATCCACAAATAATCACCCTGAATTGCCATGAAAATAGTCTCTGTCCATTTCATGCAGAGTGGCAAATAAGATAAAATCCTCAAAAAAAATATCTTAACAATCTAATATACCACCGAGTTTCAGCTCACTTAAGTGCTGAAATGTCACAGATTTTAATATGTGAAGCTTGATTGTCTATAACATCATCATAACGGTTTAAGGTGCAATTAATACAATGATCAGAGCTAATTAGTTAGAATTTATTATCAAGTTTTACATGAAATTTTCTCACTAGATTCCAAAAATGGTTATGGATAGAGCACAATGGCACCATGCAATCCATGTAACCAATTCACCTAGTAGGACAAGGCTTGAATATTTAGTTCCAGCTAATTCCCATGTTTCAGTGTTTGGATAGCATTGTATTGTCTAAAGGACTACAGGTTTTAAAAACTTACCTACAATCTGAAGTGCCTAATTGGGGCATGTGTCTACGACTACGTTAGACAAAAGAAAACAAAGGTTTTGTCCATTACGAAGGCATCAAACAACAAATACATAAAGCATTGTGTTAATTTGCAGACTTTATTGCAGCACCCATTGGACATAGTTAGAATATGCCTTTAGAACTCAGAATCTCAGACAGAATGTAACCCAATCATATAAGCGGCTGTTTCAGTGTTGTTTGGCTTCCAGTTCATTTGTCTCTATCTTGAGTTTGTCCCTTTTTGCTCTCCTCTTTTTCTGATTTTGTTCACTGCAGAATGACTGTCTCTGATGAAGTTTCAGAGATTTCACTTGTGATGCATTCTGATATATGTTGCTTCAATCTCAGTTCTGTTTGACTGCTTGAAAGATTATGTTTTGAGAAGTTGATATATGATCTGGAGAAGTTAACTTATGATTCAGTTCACTGAAGTTCTCCAAGTGTAGTGATCCTTAGAATTTATTTGTTGCCAAGGGGAGCTATGAACCATTATCTATGCAAGTTGTCGGTTGAAGACTTGATGTTACTATTCTTCCTAAGTTCTCGTTATCATCACAATAGCTACCCAATTTATAAGCTGAGGTCTTTAGACTTCAGTATCATCAAATTTTTATTTGCAAAGCTTTTAATAATTTCTAAAAAGATTGATTTTGAGAGGCAGATCCAACATTCAGAATTTTTCTATCATGTGGTCCTGAATAAATAAGCCATTGAACATTCAACAATATGGAAGCTTGGAAGCCTCAAATCCATATCTCTTGATTCTGGAAAAAGATATCACATAAATTTTCTTACCTGATCTATGGGATCAGTTAATTCAGAGAACGCATTGCCCAGCTCACGTCCACAAATGAAAAGTTCAAATCTCTCCGTCAAACCTGTGAATCTAATGGGAAAACAAACTGTATGATAAAAGATATTGTCCAAAAGCAGTAGGACGATCAGAGCTAATTAGTTAGAATTGCTTATCAAGTTTTACAAGAATTTTTCTCACTACATTCTGAAAATCGAGAAGCAAAATATATATTGAACTCATTCTTAAATATTAGTCTCATGAAATGGGATATTTAGATTACTTTTGGTGTTGGACCTTCATTATAATTCTAGTCCCTCAGTTCCCTTTTACAAGAGACAATATGGATCCTAATAAACTAATAGCATGATAGAGTACCGGATTAGCAGGAGATAAGGGAAGTTGTAGAAAGTTAGAGATTTTAAGAATAAATATTTAATTAATTGAGTCTGTCTTAGGTTAAAGTGCAGATTTGCCAACCAATTTTTACCCGAGGAGCGTCTGGCACAAAAAAACAATTGAATGGACCAAATTAGCCAACGAACTTTTAAAAAGTGAAAAAAAAAGTACCAAATAACTATTAAAAAAAAACTATTACTATTACGTTAAAATATGAGGCATTAGCGTAGGACGGTGGCGGAGACGCAGGAGAAAAGAGCAATTAAGCATTCTTGTTGGATAAGGCAAACACCAACAGAGATGGGACACATGCAAGCAGGCGCTGTAGCAGCAGCAGTTGCTGCTTGTGGCATCGGAGGGACGCAACCAGGGTGCAAGGCGTTTGCCGGTCGAAAGCTATGGACTGCTGGATAAGTTCAAGAGGGTGAGTGGAACACCCAGCAACAATGGAAACTTTGGAGACGTCGACATCGGCGACACTGTGACAGTCAATGGAAGACGGAGATACGAAGACAGTGGTAATAGTTCGTTGGCGAATCTGCTCAAAATTGTGTTTTTTTTCACTTTTAATAGTTCGTTGACCAATTTGGTTCCTTCAATTGTTTTTTGTGCTAGACGCTCTTAGGGTAATAGTTGCTTGGCAAATTTTCACCTTAACCCTTATTTAATTGAGTCTGTTTTTGTTATTATCTTTAGGAAATTAGGAATAAGTGGAATATCCCACTAAATAGATTTAGTTGTTATAATCAAGGATTATTGGTTATCTGAATCTTATATTTGGATATATGTTGGAATTCATACTTATATTTTGGATAGAGTCTTTCTCTCTGTAAACTATTATAAATAGACAGAATGCCTCATCAATAAAGTATGAAATATTTCATAGAGTAAATTGGTACGGGAGATTCTCTTTGAGCTTTAATAGTCCGATGAGTTACCGATTCTGGCTCATCTTTCTATTAAGGATTTGGTTGTTCTTATAGAATTAGTGAGATACTTGCGTATTCTATGAAATAGGGGCTGTTAATTTTATAGCTTACTATCATCTTTATTTTTCTCAACTTAGATTCTCATATAACCTTCTCATTAGTACCACAATCAGTATCTCATCATAGCACTTGGCGGGAAATACCAATATACACAGCATGAAATATCAGCAGATGGTTAAGATATCAATACCTTCGGTGGGGCTTAGCTAGAGGTGATATTTCAATTGGGTAGTCTAACACAAATGTAGGCTGGATAAGCTTTGGTTCTACTACAATCTCAAAAACCTGAATAAACAAGACCAACAAACTGCTTAGTCTATACAAGTGAATCTGAAAATACAATAACCTTTCAAAGCACAGCCAAAAGGAAGTTGAATGTATTAAAAAGGAATAATCAACTTGGAAAAAAAAAAACAAGTGATTAGTTGCAAACAAAACCAAATATATGAAATAAAGAGGACTAAATTCCTTCAAGAACATGAGATAGAGAAACCAATCAACCTCATTAAGTAGGTGGCCAAGTGATTGACATGCTTCGATGGAAGCTTTATCTTTGTTATCAAGGTTATTGCCAAGTGTGCTTAGGGTAACTTCCTTTGCAACATAGAGATCACTTCCGTACTCATTGAAATCAATTCCAGAAGTTTCTTTTACAAGGTTGTGCATTGTATCCTTTCTCCAGGGCCGCTCCAAACATATTTCATTCCCCTGCATACGTGCATTTATCCCTCTTCAGCGGATTTGTTGTATTGGAAGAAAATTGGAGTAATTGAAGAATGTAATGATTACTCATGAATTACTAGTGTAACAATATAGTAAAATAAGAAGTAATATAATATTATAATGTCATCATAACCACATCTAATTAGTTACCACAAGAGTGGTACAAAGAAACATATAAACACTCTGTTGAGAAGTTCAAATCTAACTTCCAGTTCCAAGATAGTACATTGGTAATAAAACTTGAAAGATATTAAAAGCCCAGATTGTCTTTGAAATTACCTTTATTCCCTAAGCAACTATATGAGAA
This sequence comes from Acacia pycnantha, assembly GCA_025563575.1. Classification (NCBI taxonomy): domain Eukaryota; kingdom Viridiplantae; phylum Streptophyta; class Magnoliopsida; order Fabales; family Fabaceae; genus Acacia; species Acacia pycnantha. The sequence goes on along the minus strand of JAMWYP010000042.1, from coordinate 367,483 downwards.
AAAGGGATATTTGAAAAGACCATTAATTTCAGTTAAATATTTGAAATAACTTGCATCCATCATGAGATTGACCATATACAAAATCTACCTGGTAATCTACAGTAAGTTTCCCATGAACTGCAAGAGCACACCGAGTGATAATCTCCTCAGCCAAATTCATCATGCTTTGATAGTCTGAATATGCCTCGTACATCTAAATTTGATAAATATTAATAAATCAGAATGTCGTTAAGATACAATTAAAAATACATAATTACAACCAGTATGCATGTTCATACCAAGCACCGCCCCTAACCTGATTGATATAAAATTCTTAAGGTAATCTATGACATCTGAAGAAAATGAATAGATGCCTGAAGATGCAACAACCCCATTGCTGCATGTTCAAAAAGTTACCTCAATAGTTGTAAATTCAGGATTATGACGAGTAGAAATTCCTTCATTTCTAAATATCCGGCCAATCTCATATACTTTTTCAATCCCTCCGACCTGTCATGAAAAAACACGTCAAAGTGGTTAGCTACTTTAAATTCAAAGCCCCAGGACGCCTTTTCCATGCAACCTTCGAAATATGTGTTGGAAATCAGATTATTACCTATGATCCTAGCTCTCTCACATCCCTTGATTCTAGTTGTATAAGTTTAGGAAAGATTTCTGACTGATTGCAATCAGTCCTTTATTTTGAAATCCCTTTAATCTTGCCTTTGATAGCTCTCCTAGAGCTTATATAAGTGTAATCCTTTCCTATGAATAGACACAACATTGAGTGTGTTTATCCCTCTCACAGTATGGCATTAGAGCCTGTAAGCCTTATGGTCGAAGGCAGAGAGAGAGAGAGAGAGAGAGGTCAGTATGCTTGGTTGACCATAGTGACCATACTCATTGTGTCAAAAAGGTCCCAATGTCAAAAGCGAAGGTCATAGTGTCGCACCATCACCATCTACCTTCCGCTGCCACTCATCAATTCATCGACCCCCTCTGTAAGGCTAGAAGTCGAGATTACTGAGAGAGAGGGAGAGAGAGAGAGAGAGAGAGAGAGGAAACCGTCACCTACAGCGACCTCTAGATCTACCTGAGGGAGAGTACATGGAGCCACACCACCATCATAGACGGCATCAGCACATGCCGATCGGCGTATCCCAGAGGAGCAATGGCAAGTTGACCGGCGTGTGACCACCACGCGCCGCCGGGAACAGTGATCTCTGGTGACTCTTCCCAGTGAGTTGGATCCCTCTCAATTTCCTCCCCTATCCGGATCAATACCTGAAAAACCAATCGGAATGATTCCCACCGCTTTCATGTTCGGTACAAGTCCTCAAACTCAAAGCTCTTCATCTTCTTCCTCCACTACCAGTACCAACCAGAACCACAAATATACCACCAGATTTCTCGAAAAATCACACAATGGTTATTAACCATAAGTTTAATGGTCACAACTATCTCCAGTGGTCACATAGTGTGTTGAGGTATATTCATTGAAAGAGAAAGGAGAAATATATAAATGGGGCAGCCCCTCAACCACCCACAGATGACCCCAATTTTGACACATGATTTGCTGAAAACAACCTTGTCATGACTTGGTTGTGCAACTCGATGACTGTGGAGATCAGCGAGGGAAATCTGCTTGCTCACACGGCAAAGGAAATCTAGCATGCTGCTCGAAGGACCTACTCCTTACTTGAAAACACCACTACCTTGATTCACCTAAAGCGACAACTCTGGGATTTGAGACAAGGTGACATGTGTGAAATTGTGGAAGAAGGAAGGATACACGACTTCCTCCTAGGCCTGAACGACACTTTTGAAGAGATAAGGGGCTAAAGCCACACCCACAACTCTTTAATGTTGTTAGCGTTGTGCAATTCGAGGAAAGTAGGAAACTCTTGAACCGAAGTGGCCCAAGTCAAATCGAAAGCTCAGCACTCGCAGTCCAAGGATCACACGGGGAATGAAAGCCTAACAAATGGTGTAACTATTACGAGAAGAAGGAACATAACAGAGAAGAGTGTTGGAAACTCCATGGAAAACCTTCCAGTGGAAAATCGAGCTCCCAAAGTCACCTGACCACAGCTGAAGCTATGGTTAAGAGTGACGGTCGCCTAAGTCAGGAAGAATTACAAGTGCTTCGCAGGATACTCGACAAAAAGAATAAGTCAAACTCTGTTCCTAATGTAAATCTGGTACAATTAGGTAATTCTATTGTAACTCTCAACGCTACGATGACTAGTGACGATACCTAGATTGTTGACTCAGAAGCTATGGATCATGACCAGTAAAAGAACTTTACTCCACAACCTTAAATTTTATCATGAACACCTCAAAATAAAAGTAGCTAACGATGTATTCACAAGGGTTTAGGGAATTGGCACGGTCACATTATCTGATCAATTGGCAATACATAATGTTCTGTTTGTACCTGAACTCACTTGTAATCTGATATCTGTGAGCAAGTTGACTAGAGGTCAAATATGTGAGTGATATTTGATGATGGTTTATGTGTTTTTCAGGATTTAAAATTGAGGCAGAAGATTGGGACTTCTAGAGAATGGAATGGATTGTTCTACCTTGAAAGATCGAACTCAAAGAACAAAGATGCATGGAAAGCAAGACGAGCACTGGTTAGCTCGAATTCTCAAAATAATGATGTATTTTGGCGGCATTGTCGATCAAGCCACCCTAGTTTTGATTATATGAAGCATATGTTTCCTAGTTTATTCAATAAAAATTATGCTCCTTTTCACTGTGAAACTTGCCAATTTGCAAAACGAACCCAAATCTTCATATCCAAAACAGCCCTATACTTCCTCACCATTCACACTAATTCATAGTGATGTTTGGGATCCGGCTCGAATAATTACCCTCACCCATACCAGGTGGTTTGTTAATTTCATTGATAATCACACCACAACCATGTGTTTATTTAATGAAGAACAAATTTGAAGTAGCCAAAGTATTTCAAAACTTCTATACCTTTGTGCAAACCCAATTCAACACTTCCATTAAGGTACTATGAAGTGATAATGCCAAGGAATACATGAGCACGACCTTTAAAGAGTTTCTTGATCACCAAGGAATTCATCATCAAACTTCCTATCCATACACCCCTCAACAAAATGGAGTGGCCGAGCAGAAAAACCGTCACCGATTGGAAGTAACATGTGCCTTGCTAATAGGGACATTCCCTACCATCTTCTGGGGTGATGGCATCCTCATGACACTCCAATTCAGAAACCCCTTGGACTCTTTCCAAATTGTCCTCTAATCACTTCATTACCTCACAAGGTGTTTGGCTTTGTTGTCTTTGTCCACAAATTTAGTGCACGAGCTGACAAATGTATATTTCTTGGTTGTTTCTCTACTCAAAAAAGGTACAAGTGCTACTATCCATCTTCCAAGAAACTCATTGTCTCTCAGGATACTATGTTCTCACAAGATGAAGCCTATTATCCCAAATTGCCCATTTAGGAGGAGTATTCTAACATTGAATGGCTAATCATGAAAACATTTAATCCCAAAACCTCTAGCTCACTTGACACATCATCACTACCACCTAACCTTACAGCCACTATTGACTCGCTCCCACAAACCAGCCTACCCAACTCAATCATGAGTCTGAGCATATTCCTCCTCAACCTGAACCCAATGAACTGGAAACACATGTCGATATCAATTCATGGATGGATGTTGAACCACGACAAGAGGAAGAGTTCAATTCACAAGCTCTAGTTGAACCAGACACTGGTGGAACTATCTCTCCCATTCAAAGGAATGACCATGACTCCAATCCGAAATTAAATCTTGAAGAACTGGGTTGGCCTATTGCATTGAGGAAAGGGATAAGATCGTGTACTCAACATCCAATTCAAAGATTTGTCTCATGGTAATCTGTCTGCAAAAATGCAAAGTTTTGTTGTAAACAGTGCACAGATAACAATTTCAAACACATTTCAACAAGCTATCGCTGATCCAAATTGAAAACAAGCTACAAAAGAAGAATTGAGGGAACTCAAGGAAAATAAAACATGGGAGATCACAACTCTTCCTAAAGGAAAGAAACAAATAGGATGCAGGTGGATCTTCACCCCAAAATTCAATCCAGATGGTAATATCAACAAATACAAGGCGAAACTTGTTGCAAAAGGATATACCCAAACATATGGGATCAACTATTAGGAGACATTTGCTCCAGTCGCCAAGTTCAATACCATCCAAGTACTGTTATCAATTGCAGCAAACTTGGATTGGTCGTTACACCAATTGGACGTGAAGAATGCATTTCTGAATGGAAACTTAGAGGAAGAAGTATACATGGAGATTCTGGATGGAGTTTTAGCTCCTAACAACTCTGTGTGTAAACTCAACAAGTCATTGCACGGTCTTAAGCAATATCTCAAGGCATTGTTCGATAGATTCACTAACGCAATGAAAGGGTTTAGGTATACTCAAGGACGAGCAGATGACACGTTCATCAAACATGTTAATGGCAAAGTGACCAAATTAATTGTCTATGTGGATGACATAGTCATTATAGGAAATGATGAAGAATCCATTGCCCAACTAAAACAGGACTTGTTAGCTGAATTTCAAGTGAAAGACCTTGGACAAATGAGGTATTTTTTAAGCATGGAAGTGGCAAGAACCAAGAAGGGTATCAATGTATCTTAGCTAAAATATACACTAGACCTGTTACATGAGTTAGGAATGTTGGGTACCCAACCAGAGGGGACTCCAATGGAAGAGGGATGCCACTTAGAGATCAAGCCACAAGGTGTTCCAGCTAATTCAGAAAAATATAGAAGACTTGTGGAAAAATTGATATACCTAGCCCACACACGTCCTGATATTAGCTATGTAGTTGGGATAGTAAGTCAATTTATGCATTAGCCACAGGAAGAACACATGGAGGTTGTATATAGAATTTTGAGCTATCTGAAGTTTAATCTTGGAAGAGGAATATTCTTTAGAAAGGTACCACCAGAAACATCGAAATCTACACTGATGTAGACCATGCAAAGGATAGAGAGACTAGGAGGTCAACTTCAAGGTACTGCACATATGTGTGGGGAAATCTAGTTACATGGAGAAGCAAGAAATAGGCAGTAGTGTCAACAAGTAGTGCATAAGCAGAATTGAGAGCTGTTAACAAAGGAGTATGTGAAGGAATCTGGGTTATAAGAACCCAGTATATCATGGTAGAATAAAACATGTTGAGATAGACAGACACTTCATTAAAGTAAAGATTGAAGCAGACATTATGACTCTGTCTCACATAAGATCTGCAGACGAGATTGCAGATATATTGACTAAACCACTAGGCAGAACAAAGTTTGAAGGAGTTTGAAGGATTTCGAGGCAAGCTGAGAATGATTGAAATATACTTTCCAGCTTGAGGGAGAGTGTTGGAAATCAAATTATTACCCATGATGCTAGTTTTATCACATCCCTTAATTCTAGTTGTATTAGTTTATGAAAGATTTCTGACTGATTGTAATTAGTCTTTTATCTTGTAATCCCTTTAATCTTGCCTTTGATAACTCTCCTAGAGCTTATATAAGTGTAATCTTTTCCTATGAATAAACACAACATTGAGAGCGTTTATGCCTCTCACAATAATATGCTTTTCCAATATGTCCCTCAGAATGTTGCCAAGTCCATAAAAATTCGAGACCAAGAATAGTAATTTAATATCTTTTGGCAGCAAATTCGTTGATAATACTAAATTTATTTCCTTTCTTCTTCTATTGTTCAACATACTAGTTGCACTGTATCTTCAAAATATCAGGTGTAAAGAAGATGATTATTTAATATTCCACTCCCCTAACAATGAAAAGAGTATTTTCTGTAAACAATTTTTGTTGTACGCTTTAAATAAAAGAAAAGCAGAATCTCAAAGAAGACATATTTATTAGAATTCATTATACAGTCAGTTCACTTTACAAAAAGTCTCACCATCATTCTCTTTAAATGCAGTTCAGTTGCAATCCTCAGATATAAGTCCCTTTGAAGAGAATTATGATATGTAATGAATGGTCTGGCTTCGGCTCCCCCAGCTGCACCCTGGACGATAAAATTAAACAAAACAGGGCTGACACAAACAAATTCCAAAAAAAAAAAAAAAAACATTTTTTTAAATTAAAAAAAGGTTGTAAAGCATGCAAGTGAATACAGGGGATCAGACCCCATACAACAGAAGGCCAACAGAGTGCCAAAATACAAGCATAAAAAAAATGACAGAACGGCCATACAGGTTAGCAATTAGTCGTTGAAATTATTACAATGATTGTTAGCAATTATAATACCACTTTTTGAACTGTGTGCTTTGTACTTTGTGTGTGTGTGAAAATACACACTATGCAGTTAGTTCTCCCTACAGGCTAATATTATGGATCCTTGGCACTAAAAGGGAACTGAGTGCTGTTAATAACTATTTTTTAACAGAAAAAGTATTATGTTAAATTATAACAGGAAGAGGAAGATCAAACAATTATATGATGCATGTTGTTGAGGACACCAACAACTGTCAATGAAAAGATTATGCACTTTGCATTGTTTCAGAAACAATCGCCTACTGAGGTAAACTAAAATCAAATAAAAGAATCCACATAAACTTGAAGGTACGTTGATATAACAAACCTGCAAAACTGGAGTTTCAACTTCAACAAACCCTAAGGACTCCATTGTTGTCCGTATCTCTGTTACAATCTTAAAAAAGGCAGAGTTATATTAGTTTAAGCATAGAACTTACTAGCTCATGCAGAGTCAAAAGCAATAATCAGTTGAAAATCAACTATTAATATCTTATTTAATTTCTTCACCCCTGATGGCAATCGAAATTAAGAATTGAAAAAAAAAAAAAAAATCATACTTTCAGTATAATAATATTGAAGTTGCAGGAGAATGCATCAAAAACAAAAATATTGATGTTGCAGGAGAATGCATCAAAAACAAAAATATTGAAGTTGCAGGAGAGTTATTGGAGTTTTCATCCTACCCCTTCTGAAGTCCCCCCAGTGTTCTATGGTTTAGAGTGGGTACATACTGCCAAAACATTCAATAACTGCTAGGCTGATTTTCCATGGCGAATTAGCTACTAAAGATCGTCCTAAACATTTGAAGTTAAAGCAATATGACCTCTGCAACTTTTGTCAAGCTTATCCAAAAAAATTTGGTCATCTATTTTTTGGGCATTCTATATAAGCTAACATCTCAAGAAAAAAAAACAATGGTTTATGAAATTAGTTCTTCAAGATTATCCACGTTACATGTTTTTGTGCAAACTAGAAGGAAGAAAAGGCTGTTATATAAACTTAAGATGTTTGTGCCGCGATTTATGCTTTTTGGCAAGCGAAAGATTTTTTTTTTTTTTTCAGGAACTCCCTGATGATATACAAATCTGTAATAAACTAGCAAATAATTTAAAAGAAAAATGGAAACACTTGTTCATAGGCAGGAACAAGTAAACAAAGGTGTAAGGTAAAACATATAACATCTTCTGGGTTGGGTATGTTTCAATCTTGCAGACCAAATCTGTTTGTATCTGGTAGAGACCGACTTTATCTTAGAATAGGTAAAAGAATAAGGATAAAAATTAAAAGGATAAATCTTTATCAGATTATGAAATCAAAATTTGCATGAACCATCCCATTCGCTGGCAAGGTCTATGCACGGACACCGAGGTAGACATAAACAATACAAATAGAGGCAAGATGCCTTTTAAGGTTGCTGGGTTAGCCTCCTTATTATTACATCCTTTTTGAAGTAAGTGTAGGAATAGTAGCTGTTGTTAGGGTGGCTCATAGGAGACTGTGAAAGCTCCTTTGTTTTGACTATATGAGCCATTAGATGTTAGGGAGGTAGTAATCAAATATTTTGAGAGTTTTGTGAGAGGAGGATCAAGTCTGCATCAAACCTGAGACTGTTCTTGGCTGTGAAGGAGTAGTTTTACTTCTAACAGATTGTTGTATCCAGACTATCAATAATATATATCTGATTCAGTGGCATTTAGAGGCACTATTTTGTTAGTTCCTAACAAATTGGTATCAGAGTAGTGGAGACCTAGGAGGATGACGGACGAGGTTAAAGAGCTGAGAGAGTCGGTGGCCAAGCTAACAAGAAAGGTAGATGAACTCGCTGGCCTGTCAAACCACGTGACGGAGCTCACAGAAGGCGTGAAGTTAACGAGGGAGATGTTGAAGCGAATGGATCAGAACTCCAGTAAGAAAAACAATGACAAGAAAGATGCAGGAAATTCATGTTCAGAGGCAGAAACCGAGAACCAAGATGAAGCAGAATAAGGAGCGACAAAATTTCGAAAACTAGAGTTACCTGTATTCAATGGGAACGACCCTATTGGGTGGTTTTGTCAGGTAGAAAGGTACTTCTGTATCAACTGTGCCACGGAATCAGACAAGTTGGAAGCTGCAGTTGTGTGCCTTGAGGATCAGGCTCTCCACTGGTACCCATGGAAGGAAACCCGAAGCACGCTGAGAAGCTGGCCAGAATTCAAGCAAAAGGTGATGGAGCGATTCCATACATTCCAACAAGGAGGAGAATATAAAATGCTCTTCTTGAATAAACAAGAAAGCACAGTCATGGAGTATGTGATGGTGTTCGAACGCCTCTCATTTCTGTTGATAAATGCGCCAGAGGAGTGCTTGATGGGGGCTTTCCTTTACAGGTTGAAGACCAAGATTCAAGCAAAGCTGGAGATTGCAGACAAGAGCAATCTAGAGGGTCTGCTAAGAATGGCGATTCGCATCGATGGGAAGAACAGGATACTAGAGTTGGATAAGGGAAACCGGGTCTATAAACCACCCAACAATACTGGGTTTAAAAAATACCCAACCCAGACCCCTACCTATCGGGTTCCTTAGTACACTGAGCCTACTCGCCTGACCTCCTATGATATGGTTTATGATCCAGAATAAAGCATATGATAGAAAGACACAAGAGTAGAAGTAGAAGAGACACAAGAAAGGGATTAGAATAGAAGATGAGAGCTCCTATGGCTCTCACACAACAGATCTGTATATTGCACTTGTCAAAACTGATCTCTTACAATAGAGGGGAGGCTATTTATAAATGATAGCCTCCCTCAAAATGATTAGTAGGATAATTTACTAATTATCCTACTAATGATATTTTGTTCACTTAAGTCCCTAATGAAAGTTTACACATAGGTCCCTAAGTACATTACTAGATATTCTATATCAATGCCCCCCTTAAAACTGCCCTTGTCCTCAAGGGTTGGGCAATGGAAATTCTGGAAATTGGTGCTTCAAGCTGAACAATGAAACCCATGTAGCTTCTTCTTAGGGTAACCTTGCCATTGCACCAAAACTTCAGTAATAATCCTTCTTTTCTTCCTACCAACACGTTGAGATAGGATGTCTTTGAGGGTATAATGAATTTGGGACTGTTGGCCACTCTATTGGCGGATGCCTTTGCCTAACACTTGGATCAGGACAAAGTTTCATGAAGGACACATGAAAGGTGGCATGAATCCTCGTTTCCGGAGGCAATTCCAGCCTATATGCGACTGAACCGATTCTGTCCAGCACCTTGTACGGGCCAAAGAAGCGAGGAGCAAGCTTCTGATTGCTTCTAATAGCAGCTGAAAACTAACGATAGGGCTGTAACTTTAGAAAAACCCATTGTCCCACCTCAAATTCTCTATCCAAACGTTTTAGATCAGCCTTTTGTTTCATAGTATTAGCTGATTGATGCAGGTGGTATTTTAGGACAGCAGGCATCTTTTCTCTGGCTGTAAAACTTCTGTCAACTGCTTCTACCACCGCTGTTCTAGGCACATATGGGATGTAAACAGCTGGTTTTTGGCCATATAATAGCTCATGTGGAGTGGCCTTGGTGGCTGTATGAAAGGTTGTATTGTACCACCACTCGACTAATGCCAACCATTGGTTCCATTCCTTGGGAACTTCCCAACACATGCATCTCAAATAGGACTCTAGACACCTATTGAGGACTTCGGTTTGACCATCACTTTGAGGATGATAAGCTGAAGATAGGCTTTGCTGAACCTTTAGAATCTTCAAAAATTCCTTCCAAAAATTACTAAGGAATAAAGGATCACGATCACTCACAATTTCAGCCGGGGCACCATGCACTTTATAAACCTGATCCAAAAATGCTTGTGCCAATGTAGAAACTGAATAAGGGTGAGAAAGTGCAATGAAATGGGCATATTTGGTCATTCGATCAACAATAATCCATATTACCTCCTTACCCCTTGATTTAGGCAAGCCTTCAATGAAATCCATGAAAATACTTTCCCAAACTTTACTTGGAATTGGAAGTGGCTGTAATAAATCGGGAGTTGCAACCGTTTCATATTTGCATCTAGCACATGTGTCACACCCCTTAACAAAATCCTCCACATCTTTGTGTAGGTGTTTCCACCAAAACAACCCCTTGACTTTATAATAAGTCCCTTGGATACCTGAATGGCCTCCTTGAGGACTAGAGTGCAGCCATTCCAGGAGCTTTGACTTGAGGGCAGCAACGTTTCACACAACCAACCGGTTACTCTTCCTTAAATAAGAGCCATCCCATGTATACTTGTGAAATACACCACCTTCCTCCTTTACTCGTGCGAGGACAGCCGCTATCTCCAAATCCACAACCCAACTTTGCTTGATTTCCTCCACTAATTCAGGTGATTTAGTGTCCAAAGAAATCTGCAAAATCTGAGAACCATGCAATCTAGATAACGCATCAGCCACTGTATTATCGTTACCCTTCTTGTACTGAATTTCATAATCATATCCTAGAAGTTTTGCTGTCCAATACATTTGAAATGGAGTTTTTAATTTCTGTCCCAAGAGAGGTATTTAAGACTTTGCTAATCAGTCTTAATAACAAATTTACCTTTTTCCAAATATTGATGCCAATATTCCACCGCTTGTACAACAGCCAACAATTCCTTTTCATATATAGAAAGGCTTACATGTTTAGGAGCAAGAGCCTTACTGAAATAGGCTAAGGGCTGACCTTGTTGCATCAAAACAGCATCTATACCACCTCCACAAGCATCGGTTTCAACCACAAAGTCTTTGGAGAAGTCCGGTAAAGCCAAAACAGGTGCTGACGTAAGGGCAGATTGCAATTCTCGGAAGGAGGCAGCCGCTGTTTTTGACCATTCGAAACCCTCTTTTCGTAACAAAAGTGTAAGAGGTTTAGCAATAGAACCATACCCTTGAATAAACCTTCGGTAGTACCCCACTAGGCCAAGGAAAGCCCTCAACTGCTTTGCTGATTTTGGTTCAGGTCAATCAGCAACGGCTTGTATCTTTTTAGGACCTGTAGCCACTATACCTTCACTAATAATGTGTCCCAAGTACTCAACACTATGGGCACCAAAGGTACACTTACTCTTTTTAACAAAATAATGGTGATTTTGCAATATAGCCAAAACTTGCTCAAGATGTTGGACATGTTCTTGTAAATCAGCACTATAAATCAGAATATCATCAAAAAACACAAGAACAAACTTACTTAACAAAGGCCGAAAAATGTCATTCATTGCACCTTGAAAAGTGGTCGGGGCATTAGTCAACCCAAATGGCATAACTAGCCACTCAAAGTGCCCGGAATGAGTTCTGAATGCCGTCTTGAAACAATCCTCCAGTTGCATCCTAATTTGATGATAACCAGCCCTCAAATCAAGCTTGGTAAACCACCTAGCTATGTGCAGCTCATCCAAGAGATCCTCAACTAAAGGAATAGGGTACTTCTTCACAATCTTCTTATTTAGCTCACGAAAATCAATGCACATCCTCCAAGTCCCATCTTTCTTTTTAACTAATACTATGGGGCTGAAAAGGGAGAAGAGCTTTCCTGAATCACTCCCGTTTGTAGTAGATCAGTCACCTGTTTCTCAATAACGTCCTTCTGAGCAGCTGAATAGCGATAAGGCTTGAGACTTATAGGATTTGTACCTTCATGAAGAATAATTGGATGGTTATGATCAGGCCTTAGTGGCGGGAGGTCTCTAGGTTCATCAAATAACCCTTCAAACCTTCCTAATGATCGCTGGATTTCCAATGGCAAGTCTGGATTTCCTGAAATTTCAGTAACATGAAGAGTACTACAATCTGAAATTTGAGGTAAAGATTGCAAGAGTTGTACCAAATACATTTGGGGACCATGTTGCTTGTTACCCCCTAGTTTTGTAGAAGAAACCACCTGAAGGGAGTTTGTGGGGCTAGCTTGCAATTCACACAATTTTCCCCTATACCAGAATTGCATTGATAACTTTTCATAGTCCCATAGTGCACTCTTAATCGTTTTCAGCCAAGTCAAGCCCAAGACGATATCAAATGTATTAAGTTTGATAATTCTGAGATCACACACAAAGTCCAGACCTTGCATCTTCCACCTAAACCCATGTCATACGCCAAAAACCTGCAATTTCTGACCCCCAGCAACCTGAACTGCAGCAAGAGGGGGTGCTGTATTTTTCCAACCCATTTTAACAGCAAAGTCATAATCCATGAAATCATGTGTACTTCCATTGTCAATCAACACCTGGATCAGTTTCTTGCCCACATTCCCTTGAATTCTCATAGTCATTTGTATCAATTCCATTTATGGCATGAAGGGAAATCAATGGAGCATACTCATCTTCCGGTTCCGATGCAACTTCAACTATGGGTGAAGTTTCACTTTCCTCAACCAACTCCATAAATTGCAGCCTCATTCTATGCCTTTGGGGGCAACTATGGTTGCGAGAAAACTGTTCATAGTAATAAAAAAACGATTCTTGGCCCTATGTTCAGCCTCATCCTCTACTGATAACAACCAAGAATTCTGCCATGATTTTGGCTTACTAGTTTCTGCAACGCTAACATTCTGAGGCATAGTATTTAATGTGTTAGATGTACTAACTGTTTTGTCCCTCGATTGGGATCCAGCTGGTTGTGAAGGTTGGTGAAAGCCCTTGCTTTGTCCAGCATTCGTGGCAGTCCCATATGGAACCGCTGATTGTGACCCCAACACTGTTCTTACATATTTATCACCAACCTTCTTCGAGGCCTTATGAGTAACTGACATTTTCTGTATCTTTGCCAAACGTTGTGCCTCACCCAATGTCTTTGGATCAAACAGGAGCATTGTATGTGAGATTTCTTCATTAAGTCCAGTTAAGTATATGTCGATTAAGTACTCCTCTGTTAGATCCAACTTGGCTGAAAGGGAATCAAACTTAGTGTTGAATTCTGTGAGATTGCCCGTTTGCCTCAATCGAGACAATTCCCCCATTGGTTTATCAATAGGAAGTCCATATGTGTCCCGGAGAAGAACATTGTATTCGTTCCATCCCATTGGACGACGCCACCTACGTTCCGAGCATAGATTGAAATAGCGGCGCTTTTGCGCGCTTTACCGGTACAGGTGCGGTTAGCGGCACCTGACCGAAACTTCCGCTCCGCAACGCAACAGTTTCAGGTTGCGGACGGTGGCGGCCGCTTCTTCCAGTCGCGGTGCGTTGGGTTTGCGGCGCAATAGCGCCGCTAATGTGATGAAGAGGCAGACGCAGCATGGCATCGGAAATTTGACAACAATCAGGGTTAAAATGGAAAAATGGCCAAGTTAATGAAGGGTATGTGGGTCATTTTACCTCTGAAAAAAAAAAGAGGGAACCGACAGAATTTCCCACTTTTTTCCCTCGCTCGATTTCTCTTATTCTCTATTGCTTCATCTTCTCTTTTCGGTCACTTCGTCCGACACCGCTTCCCTCTTCCGCCTCCCTCTTCGTCCCTCATGCATCAAGAAGAGACGCAAGTGGGGGTTCTGATTGTGGGTTCTGCGTCTCATTCAACACGCTCGAAGTGGGGGTTCTGATTGTTGCAATCAAGAAGAGACGCAAGTGGGGGTTGTTTGTGGGGCTCTCGGCAATCAAGAAGAGACGCAAGAGGTCGGTGGATTCTGATTGTTTCACATTAACTGGTGGGGGTTCTGATTGTTTCCTCTATTCTGATTTTAGTCTAATCCCTCTTGCCTCTTTGCCGAATCTGTTTCAGATTCTGTTCCTCTTCCCTCTTACATTACATTCCTCTTCCCTCAAAGAGCCATTAAAAATTTGTATTTGACTCTACTTGGATTGTTTATGTTTCTAGAATGTTATTAATTTAGTTACATTCAATGAACTAGTATGTGGCTTCCTTTATATTTCTTGAATCCTTATTTTGAATGTGTAATATTTTGGGTGATTTCTTATCTTACTTTGCATTTATATATGTGGTATAATTTATTACAAGTATTTATATGAACTTCACAGTAGCGGCTTTACCGTTACCCGCTATACCGCTATACCGTTTTCGGGGTCGGCCGCTACCGGCCGCTACCCGCTATTCAAAACTATGGTTCCGAGGCCACATGCCATGCGAAACTTGCCTCATCCAATCCCATCGAGGCCATGGTCACCTTTTCTGCTTCAGCTGTGCCATCAAGATGAAAGAAGCGCTCACATTTTGATATCCAGCTGTCCACTGCTCTGCCCTGGAAGCGCGGAAATTCCATCTTGGTGAAATGGGTAGGTTTGTGATGTGTTTCCCCATTTCCCACTCCACTGCCTCATCTATGGCGTTGCTGATCATCATTCTGGCGTTGTGTAGCTTGAACCAGGAGTCTGATTTGCTCCTGCAAGTGATCGAGTTGGTCAAGTTTCCCCATTTTATTTTCAATATCGTCAAGTTTCTCCAGTTTTTCTTCCATAGCTGAGACCCGTGCTTCCATCGTTTTTGCTAATGCAGCTCTGGTTTGTACCATTCACACTGCCAAGACCAGTAACAAAACAGAACAGAGCCAGAATCACGTGACTCCAAGACCTTACCCAGATTTAGTGTGAGGCAAACCCAAAAGTTTATTCAATGTTGCCGATAGCCAATCAATGAAAAATCCACCGACAAGGTAATTGAAATATGTCGACACGTCAAATAAAATCCAACAATGACCCCATTTCGGAAATTGAGCGGCGAATTTGATACAATAAACCCAATGCAGACTTCCACCGATCAGAGAATGACTCACGTGAACCTACTTCGAAATTCCAGAATACGCCGATAACGTCAATTAAATCCACTGACACCTGAGTCAGAATCCACCGATAAGAGGAAACAAAGCCTGCTTAGATCCTTGATGAACCAGAATGAACCAAAGATTTTACGTAAAGCCACGCAACCGAATATCATGCGACACCCAATTCACAAGTCGACGAAAAACGCCGACAACACTACTTCAGAATAAAGAATCTTTATGATCCAGTCGAACCAACGCCGAACCCAACGACTCAAAGAAATAAGGCCCTGACGCACAAATGGTTCCAGTATCCAGCGTTATGCGACGCACAAGGACCCCAAAGCTAATTGACGTGGTCAGAGGAAGCAAGTCCAGAACCCGATACTTGAAGACCACAATGCAGGGCCTATCGCACCAGAGTAGTCACCGACCAGAGCCGGAAATGCCAAAACAGAGGACCTGTGAACCAAAGATTGGGTCTTGATGTTTTTTCTTGAAGACCCTTTGATGAATTATGACTACCCAATGCGTTCTAATTTCAGGTAGAGAAGGTAGAGACTATTGTTAACGTATCAGGTATTTTCTTGAACTATCTTCTTCTTTCCTTCAATCAGATAGAGAAGAACAGAGCATACAAAGAACAGTAATCTTTTTCTAAGTTTTCTTCAAACAGAACAGAAAGTGGTGAGAACAGAATCAGCAACAGAAGCGGCCAAGGAGAGACGGCTCTAATACTACTGATATGGTTTATGATCTAGAATAAAGCATATGACAGAAAGACACAAGAGTAGAAGTAGAAGAGACACAAGAAAGGGATTAGAAATGAAGAGGAGAGCTCATATGGCTCTCACACAACAGATCTGTATAATGCACTTGTCAAAACTGAACTCTTACAATAGAGGGGAGACTAATGATAGCCTACCTCAAAATGATTAGTGGGATAATTTACTAATTATCCTACTAATGATATTTTGTTCACTTAAGTCCCTAATGAAAGTTTACACATAGGTCCCTAAGTACATTACTAGATATTCTATATCATCCTGTGTGAACCCAGTATGCCACCCGCCTAAACTCGACCTGAAACCACCTGAGATGAGGACGGGAAGCTCCATGACGGTGGCTTCGACGGTGCGCAAACCAGGCTGGAGTCGTCAACTTCTGAATTCTGAAATGGCACGACGGCGCGAATTGAGACTCTGTTTCAAATGTGGTGAACACTATAACCCGACACACACATGTTGCGATAAACATCTATAGGTCTTCTTGCTCGACGTGGATGCCAAAAACAAAGACAAAAGACCAGAGGAAATAGGGGACGGGGCGGAGGAATTTTTCGATGTAGCAGATGAGACAGCAAGAATGGAGTTATCATTAAACTCACTGGCAGGATTTGAGACTAACCACACTATAAAGATTAAAGGAGAAATCGCAGGGGAACCAGTGGTAATTTTAATCGAAAGTGGTGCTACCCAGTACCCACAACTTCATTGGAGAACATTGGTTGACTCGGCCACGAATCAAGGTGGATGAAGTGGAAGAATATACAATCACGGTAGGGGATGGTTTCTCGGTAAAGAGGAGGCAGCGCTGTAGAGATTTAATTTTGCATGTACAGGGGCTCAACATTGTGCAAACATTCTATCCATTCCTACTAAGAGGTATTGACGTCGTCTTAGGCGTCGAATGGCTAAGCACTCTGGGAGAAGTCAAGGTGAATTGGTGGCAAATGACAATGAAGATTGGGAAGATCGAAGAAGAGTAACAAGGTTTGTTTAGCAGGGGACCCAACCTTGTCCCGAACACATGCCTCCCTGCAGTCCATCATGAGAACTATGAAGAAGGGGAAGGGTTCCTGGTAAAGTGTTACAGTATGGAGAAAGACATTGAGGAGAATCAACAATATCCATCAGATGTTTAGGAACTGCTAAGCAAGTACGCTGATGTATGCCAATCAGCTGGAACTCTACCTCCCCGATGCTACCGTGATCGCGCAATTGTGGTCAAACCCGGAGAACAGCCACCCAACCTCCAACCTTACAGATACCCCTACTCACAGAAAAAAGAGATTGAGGAATTGATTAAGGATATGCTTTGGGCCGGAATTATTCAACCCAGCGCCAGCCCTTATTCCAGTCCTGTCTTGCTGGTTAAGAAGGACGGCAGATGGCGCTTTTGTGTGGATTACCGAGCATTGAACAAGATTACTGTACCGGACAAATTTCCAATCCCGGTCATAGATGAGCTGCTGGACGAATTAAAAGGGGCCATGGTGTTCTCCAAATTGGACTTGAAATCAGGGTATCATCAGATTCGAATCAAGATGGGGGGATGAACACAAGATCGCTTTTCACACCCAAGAAGGACACTGAGTTTAAGGTGATGCCTTTCGGACTTACTAATGCACCTTTTACATTCCAAGCATTGATGAATGAGATATTTAAGGGATGTCTAAGGAAGTTCGTACTAATATTTTTTGATGATATATTAATTTACAGTTGTGATGGCAAAACTCACTTGACACACCTAAAAGAGGTGTTAGTTATCCTGCAGGAGAATAATCTGGTCATTAATCTAAAGAAATGTCACTTTGCACAACCTAGGATTGAATGCCTCGGCCATGTAATTTTAGAGCAGGGGGTACAAGCTGATCCAGCAAAGGTAGAAAGCATGATTGCTTGGCCTCAACCGCAAAATGTGAGATCGTTGCGAGGATTCTTGGGGTTGACTGGATATTATCATAGATTTGTTCAAGGTTATGGAAAGATAGCAAGTCCCTTGACTGACTTGCTCAAGAAAGAAGCCTTTAAATGGACACCCGAGGCTACCAAAGCGTTCGAGACCCTCAAAACAGTCATGACGACACTACTGGTACTCACTATGCTAGATTTCTCAATCCCCTTTGAGCTTGAAACTGATCCTTCGGGGACTGGGTTAGGCGTGGTTTTAATGCAACAGGGGCGTCCTAAAGCATACTACAGCCAAAAGTTGTTTAAAAGAGCTCAACAATGTTCCATCTACAAAAGGGAGTTGATGGCAATAGTGCTAGCGGTCAAGATATTGAGGCATTATTTGTGGGGACATAATTTTGTTATTAGAACCAATCAAAAGGCCTTGAAATATTTGTTGGAACAAAGATTATTGGAAGAAAACCAACAAAAATGGGTGTCCAAGCTGATGGGTTATAAGTTTGAAATCTCCTACAAACCCGGAAAGGAGAACTGAGCAGCGGATGCTTTATCAAGGCAAGAGGAACCTCTTAAGCTGATGGCTTTCTTTCTCTATATGGCAGAATAATGACATGGAAGATTAGGAGAAGGAAGTGCAGGCTGATCCCAAACTGAGGCACATCATACAACAGCCACTCACTAGCAAGGAAGGCATTGAAGGGTACAGCTTGATAAAAGGGTGTTTACATTACCAAGGCAGATTGGCTCTCCCAAAGAATTCAGCAAGAATTCCCTTGTTAATGAAGGAGTATAATGACTCACCTGTCGGAGGACATTCAGGTTACTTAAGGACCTACAAAAGGTCGGCTAATATAGTTTATTGGGAGGGAATGAAGAAAGTACAGAAATATGTTGCTGGTTGCACCGTGTGCCAAAGAAACAAGCACCAAGCTCTTTCCCCCGTCGGGTTGCTGCAGCCACTTCAAATTCCCCAGGCTGTTTGGGAGGACATAACTATGGATTTCATTACTGGTTTGCCTAAATCCCGATGGTACGACTCTATCCTAGTCATCATGGATTGTCTCACTAAGTATGCAAACTTTCTTTCCCTACATCACCCCTTTACCGCTAAGGGTGTTGCAGATATTTTTGTGAGGGAGATAGTCCATTTGCATGGTTTCCTAAGACAATCGTCTCTGATCGAGTTTGTGTGTCTGTAAGTCATTTCTGGCATGAATTGTTCAAACAAGCGGGTACTCAATTATGCCTAAGTTCAACCTATCACCCAGAGACTAATGGACAAACGGAGGTTCTCAACAAAGGCCATGAAACCTACCTATGGTGCTTTACTAGTGAACGGCCGAACCAATGGGCTCAATGGTTACCTAGGGCAGAGTATTGGTATCAAAGTAGTTAAAATCGAGATTTTACGTAAAATCAGAAGAGGGATAAAAAATTGTAAAACGTAAAATCGTAAGGTAAAAAAATCGTAAAAACATAAAAGCGTTTGGAAAATTAGTAAAATCGTTTTAACAGGAAAAAAGCGTAAAAACGTAAAATCGCAGTGATAAATCGAGATTTTAACTACCATGATTGGTATAACACTACTCATCAGGGATCAGCTAACATGACCCCCTTTCAAGCCGTTTATGGAAGGGATCCACCCACTTTTCTCAAGCTTACTAATGAGCCTTCAGTGGTTGAAGAAGTTAGCAAACAGCTATGGTCCCGAAATGCAATCATTGCAACCTTAAAGGAAAATTTGATCAAGGCACAAGAGGAAATGCGGAAACAAGCAAACAAACATAGGAGAGATGTTTAGTTTGACGTAGGGTATTAGGTTTACGTCAGAATTCAACCCTATAGGTTGCGAACGTTGGCCAAGCGAGTTAACAAGAAGATAAGCCTGTGATTCCTTTCACCATTGTGGAAAGAGTGGGAGCTGTAGCATATCGTCTAAACCTTCCTCCAACAGCTCAAGTTCACCCTGTTTTTCATGTCTCAGTCCTTAAGAAATCAGTACATTCGGGCATAGTGACTCCTACAATTCCACCATCCCTACCGGCACAGTTGGAGTTGCAGGTTTAGCCAGAGGAAGTTTGCAAAATCAGGAAGCTTACAAATGGTTAGACTGAGGTACTTATCAAGTGGAAGAACATGTCTCCTTATGAGAACTCTTGGGAAGATTTGGAGACCATTTCTACACAGTTTCCAGATTTTCACCTTGAGGACAAGGTGAAGCTTTTAGGGAAGGTAATGCAAGAACCCTCCCATTCGCTGGCAAGGTCTATGCACAAACACCAAGGCAGACATAAACAATACAAACAAAGAGGCAAGATGCCTCTTAAGGTTGCAGGGTTGACCCTATTTTTACATCCCTTTTGAAGTAACTGTAGGAATAGTAGCTATTGTTTGGGTGGCTCATAGGAGACCGTGAAAGCTCCTTTGTTTGGACTATATAAGCCGTTATACGTTAGGGAGGTACTAGGTAGTTATCGAATATTTTGTGAGTTTTGTGAGGAGACGAGGATCAGGTTTGTATCAAACCTGAGACTATTCTTGGCTGTGAAGGAGTAGTTTTACTTCTAACAGATTGTTGTATCCAGGCTATCAGTAATATATATCTGATTCAGTGACATTTTGAGGCACTATTTTGTTAGTTCCTAATAGAATCTAACATCATAATATGATAAAGAATAGAATAAATATTGAATAGACAGATGAGTCAGAATCTGTAATTCATCGGACTATTAAAGCCCAAGGAGAATCTCCCATAATCAGAGAAGTAATTCTCTAATAATTTTCCATATTTATTTCATACTTTATTGAATAGGCGAAAAGCCAATTTATAGAATTAGCTTAAAGAGAAACTCTAATTCAAAACTCAAATGTGAAATTCAATTCAAATTGCTAACAACCCATGATTCTAGCAACAAACTCCTACTTTGTGGATATCCACTTATTTCTCAACTACTAAAAAGAACAATTAATAATTAATTCCCGAAATCTCTAACTTTCCACAACTTCCATTATCTCACACTAACCTGGTACTCTATCAATATTTCTCCCTTGAGATTCAAGGCGAGCCAAAAGTAACGGCCTTCTAATTTATCTTGAAGCTTCATACCCTGATTGTATTAAGAGAGATTAGTGCACCTTCCGGCTTCACCACAATAGTGGCAACGTCTTCCAAAGGAGAAATGAGCCTTACCCCTTTTGAAATTGCCAAGAAAGAGAACAATGATATGTAGTGATGCCAAGTTTTACAAGATTTTCATCATGAAAACAGAGACCTTTAGGATGATGCCGGTATTCAAGCTTTGCAACAAAAAGGTGCGAGGCTGGAAAGGGGTTGAATGCTGAGATGGTGGGTGAGGATGAAGGTTTAGAAGAAGTTAGTATGTGCAAGGAACCTTTTATTGATCGTTAGGCTCTGATACCAAAATGGTAGAGACTGACCCTATTTTAGGATAGATAAAAGAATAAGATAAAAATAAAAGGATAAATCTTTATCAGATTATGAAATCAAAATCTAATATCATAACATGATAAGGAATAGAGTAAATCTTTAATAGAAAGATGAGTCAGAATCTGTAACCCATCAGACTATTAAAGCCCAAGGAAAATCTCTCATAATCAGAGAAGTAATTATCTAATAATTTTCCATATCTATTTCATACTTTATGGAATAGGCGAAAAGCCATTCATAAAAATAGCTTAAAGAGAGAGACTCTAATTCAAAACTCAAATGCAAAATTCAAATTGCTAACAACCCATGATTCTAGCAACAAACTCCTACTTTGTGGATATCAACTTATTTCTCAACTACTAAAAAGAACAATTAATAATTCTTGAAACCTCTAACTTTCCACAACTTTCATTATCTCACACTAATCCAGTACTCTATCAATATGCTATACCAAATGTGAGTTTTTGCATAGGGTTTAATGCCTTTGTTTGATATAAAAATTTTAGATTTTAATATAGTTTCATTCACCATTCAAAAGTAGTAAAGAAAGAACCTGATATATAAATGTAATAAAGACTTAAAAGTTGGTTAATGTCAGTTAGTTAGAGTTAGCCATTAGAAGGGTTAGTTAGTTTTACCTTAGTTTGGTCATTAAGTCAGTCTAGCATATAAATAAGTGCCTACTCCCTATTGTAATGCAGATTATGATTGATGATGGTAATAGATTTCTCAGTCTCTCTCTCTCAGATCTGTTTCTCTCTTGATCTGTGTCTTCTTCTACCCTCTATTTGTGGTTTCCTCCCTTCTCTTTCTTTCTATACAGAATTAAAATTCTATAACATGGTTGTCAGTATTGCAGGATATGCGTTACGTATCGTACGATCCGAGGGAAAAACGATATGAACCGTGAGACTGAGTCGGTTTTGATATGAATCGCACAATGGAATCGTGAAATCAAACGATTCAAATCCGAATCATGAATCAGTGACAATATGCGATTCAAATTTAGTAACCCATAACAGACACGATTCTTGGTTTTCTTTTGCGATTTAAATTTTTAAACCCACGACTCTTAGAAAACCAAGAGTCGTGGGAGTCGTTTTGCTTCAGATTTCAGAAAAGAACAAAAAGAAAAAAGAAAAACCTGCAAAGACACACTTGAAATCGGGATAGACGTTAGAGAAGAAGAGAGAGACTTGTAGAGATTTGCCTTGAAGTTGCAGAGCCTGAGTGTGGACGGACGAAATCGGGACGGAGGATGATGGAGAAGATGAGAGAGACTTGCAACTCGAGACAGACGAAGTGGGAGTCGCCTTGATTTTGGCATATTTACCTGGGTAGTTTGGCATATTCTATACCCAGATAGTGGTAGGACCGGCATACCCTGTTTATTTTTTTAAAAGTTAAAACTATTCAATCTTCATCTATAAGAATACCCAAAACCAAGGTAGGACCGAGTTGCACTTGACCACATGCACCTGACCAACATACTCTGTTTATTATTTTATTAGTGTTGATGATTAATGAGTAGGACAATTATTGGTTCCGGATTTGATTACTTATGTATTTTGGTATTTGGATTTTTTTTTTAAAAAAATTTGGATTTATATGATATTATAATGATTATACATTTTTACATCATTTTTCATTTATTTCTGAATCTTACGATTCGATACGATTCACGATTCAAAAAAGCAGTCAAACGATTCATGATTCGTATTGCGATTCAACAACCTTGTTCTATAACAGTGGTATCATATGTAACTGTAATAACAGTTCACAAGTCGGTTAGGAGGTTAGTTAGGATATAGCCATTAGTGTATTAGTTAGTTAGGAACTTATTTGATTAGCCCTTAAGAGCCCTTGCCTTATAAATAGGCATACCCCAACTGTAATCACTCAGATAATGAATAAACCAGAAGTATTATGCAGCATTGATTGCTCTCTACCTCTCACTCTTCTATCTCTCTTAACCTTTCCTTTGTCTTCTTCTACCCCTCTAACCCTGATTTTTTCCCTCTTTCCCTCTCTTTCTAATCAATACATAATCAATATTCTGTAATAGTGGTAAAAATAGTGTAGTTAAGACGTAGAGTCTACGTAGAAACGGTAAGGGTGAGCAAAAACATAAAATCGTAAAACGTAAACAAAACGTAAGAGTTTACTACGTACTACAAAAAAAATAAAATCCAACATATATAAAACCAAAACACACCAATACATTAAAGTCATCACAAATTTAAATCCAAACAGTCAAGGAAATAATTAAGTTCAAACTCAGTCATCATAATACATATTAAAATCAAAACACCAAGCAATAAAATTATAAAAGAGATCAACATCTCTAATGAAAGTCATTGGAGTCAAAATCAATATCATCTTCTTCACCCCCTCCCCCACTAATAAATTTCAAAAAATTCAAACAAACAAACAAATACAAAAAGCTAGTTTAAAACCAGAAAAGCCAAATAAAATACAAAAATCTAAAGTGGCGGAAAAATCCTCAATGGACGATGAAAAAGAAGGAAAGTGACAATAACCAAATATCCAACACTCAACAGCAAGCAAAATAAAAAACGATGAAGAAGGAAAGGAAAGGGCATACTTTGAGTGAGGGTCTAGCACTCCAACGATCAGATTCAACACTCCACAACGATGAAGAACAAGAAGCAGCAGCCAGCAGCGGTCGACAATGACAAAGAAGCAGCCAGCGTCCGCCGTCAAGCACTCCAGCGATCAGCGAAGAAGAAAGATCGATGCGAAGAAGAAAGGAAATCTCCCGACCGCACAAATAGGGCTCAGCGTTTTTTAATTTGGGGCTTTAGTTCTTTTTCTTTTTTCTTATTAGTAACTGAGTCAACTCGGTAAACTCGCCGAGTTTACTGAGTTGACATGGCGTTTCAGCCGTTTCAACCCAAATTCCATTCTTGCATCCATTTTGACTCGATTTCCGACCAAAAAACGTAGAAACATCCGTTTCTACGTTTCTACACGACGTTTTTACAACACTGGGTATCAGAGCCGTAGACCCTCGGCCCCACTGCGATTCCAAAAGAAAGAAAAGAAAAGAATCTCCCAGCATGGCTTCTACATCCTTGTCTCAATTTCTTTCAAGAAGCTTTGAAGAACGCCTCCAACAAACAAAGAGGCGACTTCAGCTATGGCGCCTTCAACAATAGGGTTCTGTAGCTGAATTTAATCATTTGTTTGATTCCCTTTCAGCCAACCTGGTAATGCCAAAAGATTACTTGGTTGATGCATATGTTTATGGCTTGAAGTAAGAGGTTGTAGAGTCGGTTAAGTTGTTCAACCCCCTTACTATGCCTTCGCAAGAGTGCAAGAGATATCCCTGCAATGGCGATCCAAGAAAGCGAAGCATGCAAGAAAAGATTTGGAATATCAAAGAAAGACTCTGTTTATCAAGAACAAGACCCAAGAAGCTTCTGTCGAACATGACCCAAAGAAACAAGAACCTTCCATTGCTCAAGAAACAAATGCCTTTATGAAGTTTCTATCATTCACGAAGATAATGCATCTTCAAACCCCGTCAACGATGTTTCAGGCTCTGTTTCGGCGAGTTTGGCGTCAGTTCCTCCACTTTCGTCAAGCAACGTCTCTATTTTGACCCCCCAAGTTTCACTATCGACGGATGGAAAGCTTGGAGTAAATGGGTCTCTGGTTACCCTGTTGAAGCTTTGCACACAACTTTGGTAGCAACGAGCAGAAGAGATGCATCAAAATTGAGAGTTGAAGTGGGTGAACCCAAGAAACTCAACTTTCATGAATGTTTTTAGGAGGAGTCACACAAGATGTCTTCATGCTCGGTGCCGCTATTATCTACTCTTCCTCCCATGTCGTTGATGGTTTTTGTTTGCTCTTTGCCAAGGACCATTCTTCCTTCATCACTGTCGGTTCTTCGGTCTTCCTCGGCCATACTGTTGCAGTCTATTGCTAGTCTGTGCGCGTGAAACTTTGTGCACGAAGAGTGGTAGAGCGGGTTCTCGAACAAGAAGTATAAAGATAAAGATATGCGTGGAGCTAAGCAACTTCAAGAACATAAAATTCTTGGTTGGGTTATCGTGTGGCTGAGTGAAGTTGGGTTGGAAAAGCCAACCTTACAGTTGGTTTGCATTTTCTTGTATGGGTAGAAATACTTTGAAGGTGATGAATGTTATGGCTTTGTCTTTCAAGAAAAGGCATGGATCCTATGGTCAATAACCAAAGCCCTCTTCTGCCATCTACTCCCTACTCTACGCGTGAGTATGACCTGGTTCAAGGGATGCCTAATTAAGATGCTTCTAGGGCCTAGTTTGATAAAAGGGGTAATAAACTTGGCTGAGGCAAATAATCAGCAGGTAATAGCTTGGAGTTATGCGTCATGCAGTAAAGGCAACAAGAATCATCTATATTGCACATGGTGGGAACCTCAAGCTCAAAAGACAACAGCTCACAACTGTGTCCTTATTCTCTACATTTAGCAGGAGGTTTTTTACAAAATTTTTAGTTGATTTTATTTTATGTGTTTTGTTGTCAACCATTATTGAGGGCAAGGATGTTTTTGGGAGTGGGGTATTGATATATAAATGTAATAAAGACTTAAAAGTTGGTTAATGCTAATTAGTTAGAGTTGGCCATAAGAATTAGTTAGAAGGGTTAGTTAGTTAGTTTAGCCTTAGCTTGGTCATTAAGTCAGTCTAGCTTATAAATAAGGGCCTAATCCCTATTGTAACGACTATGATTGATGATGGAATAACAGATTTCTCTTTTTCTCTCTCTCGATTCTATTCCTCTCTTGATCTCTCTGTCTTCTTGTTCTTCTACCCCTCTATTCTTGTTTTCTTCCCCTCTTTCTCTCTTTCTATACAGGATTACAATTCTGTAACAGATCCATATTCAATATAGCTATTTGTGATAGAGAATTTCACCAAATCAGACATCAGACAACATGGCAGCTATCATAATACATGGAATTCAAACTTTTTTATGATTAGCAGTCCAAATAAGAATAGGCTAGTAATTTAGTTACACAATGAATGAATAGTTTATGCATCAACTTCTCTTTCTTCATTTTTATCTTCCCATACACTTATTCCTACAGTAAGTACATTAGATTTAGCAGCGCCAACTCCTAACATTAAAAGTTGTTGGCATTTACACAAAAAAACGTAGCTTAAGTATGGTAAGCCTTCAAAATCTAAACTAAAGGACTAATCATCCATTATAGATATTCATAGAAAATAATAAGATGTGAACCACTGCAAAGAGTTGTATTCTGATGAAGAGGTTAGAGAGATGAACCACCTTTGCTCTTTTACGAAACACATCTGCTACCTCTGGGTTTGCAATCATATCAACATACCTAACCACAACAAACATCAAGAAGAAATACTTAAAAAAAGGGCTAGCCAAGTTTCAGTCCACAAACTTCCTAGAAATTCAGAATTGACAAATGGCAATGAGTTCAGAAATGATGACCAGAGAAAGAACTGGAGAAAAAGGATGCAAAACATTGAAATGTCTACAAACCTCTGGCGATAACGCTTATCTATGTCAGTTAATCCATGGTATTTGTCAGGCAGTGGAAGCAAAGATTTTGTAAGAATCGCAAAAGAATTCAGATAAATAGAGAGCTCCCCTGAAGAATGAAGAAAAACAAGAAAAATAACATAAGGAAGTAGCATGGATATTACGGCAGAAAGTCATAGTATTGTAGGAATGCTCCACTTTGTAGTTGTATTAAAAGTTAAGGTGTGTTCATCAAATACAAGTTATTTGTAAAAGACCAGCAAGATGCAAATAGGCCATCAACTAACATAAGATAATAATGTGACTAAGCCAAACTGCAAACAGCCTATCATCTTTCATTCAGACCCACACTCAAAATCCACAAGGAAGATGGAATTCCCAATTCTACAAGCCCTCCAAATGCAGATTTCAAAATTGTACAACATTATTTGATAAAGTCTTCATGTATAATATGATAAAACTTGTCATATTTTAGCATCTTGCTCAGTCCTTTTTCTTGTTGACTCTTGTTACCAAAGACAATAATGAAACATGTTAAGAAATAAACTATACTGAACTAAACTAAAGTATTTCAGGTAATGTCTCAAAATATAGAATGTTAGAAATGCAAGTCATCATAACTCAAACAAAGAATTATGAACTAAAGAAAGCAAATTTTAAAGAATATCAGAGTGATACCTTTCTCAGTGCGTTTTATAGAACCTTTAGCACCTAGTATGTCACCAATATCAACGAATGCTTTTACTTGCTCAAATTGATCATCTGGGAGCCTCTCTTTATCACAGTAAAGCTGAAAATGAAGATTTCAATAACTTCAGTCAGCATCTCACTACAACACTTACTGCATAGAAGCAACACATGCTCCAACATTTCTATAATTTAGGAAATGCGACAAACTATATGAAGACCCAACTATGATGGGTATAAAAACTATACAGAAGCTCACATCTGATATCTCATGGTGAACAGCCTACCACGAGTACTCAGAGAATAAAATGAGTCTTCAGAAATACCTGAATAGTTCCTGAATCATCCCTTAGCGTCAGGAAGGCCAGCTTTCCAAATGTCCTCCTAGTAATAATCCTTCCTGCCACAGACACTTGATCTGTCTCGCTATTTAATTCCACTCCATTTTCTAAATTTTTATATCTATTTTGAAGCTGATCAGTACTGTGAGTTCTGACCCATTCATAAGCATAAGGATCAAGCCCCTTATTTCTCAATTCTTCAACCTGCAAAACAAGAATGAAGTTAAAGTAGTTTAAATGATAAGATTTGAGTTTAAATGAAATAGAGACATCAATTTTCACACCTTATGATAAGAAGTTAAGCAGTTAACCAAAACCTATCGCATTGCTCTCCTATCGATAGCTGATGGGGGCATTTGTCCCTAGAAATAAACTTGACATACAAGTTTGCAACTCAATTTGTCCCAACTGATTGTCTAGAAAAGGGGAAAAGAGGTGTCAAATAGAAAATAGTACATTCCCTTTGCTTCAAGATTAAAAAATTATTCTTTAAAGTCCCTATGAAGGATACTATGCCACGAATTGGACATAACCCAACAGCAAAGCTAAATCAAAAAGAAAAAGAAAAAGCTCACAATTTTACATAATACAATGCGAACTAACTACGGAACTAATATTCTCACAGAACCTCCCCAACCTCACACCCCAATCCCTCTGCTTTACTCAGAACAAAAGGCTGAAATAAAATTATAAATTACAGAATACAAGCGTACTGAAACATTTTTCTGTCATCGTGTCTGCAGAAACCAAGTAAGCTCTACCTTTTTCAACCGAATGGCTCTAATAGCTTCCCTATCGGAAGTAGAGGACGAAGAAGAAGAAGACCGGCGGTTACGGCCGGAGCCCCTGGGAGGACCTCGGTCGACATTGCTGGACGTGGTGGTGGTGGTGGAAGAAGAGCAACAGCGAAGAACCACCCTAGAAGGTGTCCGCCTCATGGTGGCGGTGGAGGAAGAAGCGAGGTGAAACAGATGCTTCAGTGGCTGTGAGCCTAAAGTCCAAAACCTCAGCGCCTCCATGGCTTCTTATCTTCTTCTGCTGTCGCCTAGATTTGGAGTTCGCATTCCATGTATCGTTCATCGGTTAGATGAGCAGCGCACCGTTTTTGTGCAAAAAGGAAGCACCTCTCATCGTTGACCGTTCCTTCATATTTTTGAAGTTCTTAGGTTTGAAATTGGGAAAATTACCAGCAATCTATGATAATTTTTCACGTTTGCATCCCCACCCTAAAGATAGTTATTTGAGTTTCACGACCATTTTAAGTAAGCTAAATTATACAAAATCTTACTAAATTTTCGGTCAGTTATATATAACCCTCTGACATTTTAAAATTTAAATTTAACCCCTTCTTGACACCATTTAGAATAGCAAATACAAGTGTTTATGGGGCCTAGACTATATGATTTGGCTCCTCATGGTAGAGAACAAGTCTTCGAATTATATGAAGGCTCAGTGGGTGCAATTAGACAAATAAAATATGTTAGTAGAGGCTATGCACATAACATTTTTAGGGCAAGTACATATACCCTTCATTTTTTTAAAGGGAGAAGAGATATAGGTCATGTGGGTCCCACATGTATGTACACCATCAAACACACTTAGTAATCCCCTGAGGCAGCACATATGGTACAATATGGAAGACACAGATCCATGTGGCACCGTCGGAGCCCTACACTAATAAAGTAACTTTAATAAAGTAAATAATGATGAGTAATGATGGTATTTACTTTTGTGTGAGACAAATAAGAAGTTGTCTCCTAGCCTTTAGTCTTTGGTTGGCTCCACAAGAAAATTACAAGTGTCCCCTATCATTATAATCCCTTTTTGACTTTTGTGTTGGCTCTTTCTGGGTAGCCACTTAGCACAACAGTCAGGGAAATCTACTGGTCTTCAGTCTGATCATGTACCCGATTTTCTTGAACATCAAAAAAAGGGAATCTGAGGAATTCATCATGCTTCCTTTCCCCTGATATTAAAGGACACTTTAGAAAGAGAGAGAAAGAGGAAGGATGATTTCAAAAGGACACTTGTTACTTTGGTTTTTTTTTTTTTGGTAAAAAGAGAGGTAGACAGCCACTATATATTATAAGAACTAGGAGAGGGATCAAGTCCCATGCAATCACTAATAAGCACCGATCTAAGGTTGTTAGGACAAACAAACAAAGATGAAGATCTAGATAAACCTTCCTTAGCTAAGCCATCAGCTAACTTATTATGTGCCTAAGGTATGAATTTCAAATCCACCTCCCAATCTTCTAAAAGCAACTTGCGAATCAGTAACAGGACCAAGCTGCTATTTGGATCAACCATACCCTACATCAACTTGTCCACAAGAGATTTTGAATCAAACTCCACAATAATCCTACGAAAGCCTTCATCCCTTGCTAACTGCAAGCCTAACAATAAGGCCCATTGTTACTTTGATATTTAATCTCAAGACACATGACACTTTAAGATGTAAACATTTGGACTTATGTGGAATTAAAGTTCAAGACTCCCTAGTGTAATACCTTAATTTTCATAATATTATAAATATTGTATTTTGGCAAATAATTAGCAAAATACATAGGTGAATATGTGTCTCAAATTATTGTAATTTGTTAATTATAACCAAAAGAGGCAAGAAAATATTGTAAAAACACTTAAGTAAATAAAAGAAATTAGCAAAAATAAATGAGCAATTTAACTTACACTAATTAAAATGGTTTGCATAATTCTTCTAATTAATTCAAGCCTAATGGAACAGCCCAAATGGACCACATGTGTGCCTAGCCTTGTGGTGCAAAATGAGCCAAGTGATTTTGAGATATTATCTAAAGTGTTAGTCATAAATCTTCATGTAATTGAGTTAGCTAATGGCAAAATATAATTAAGGAGCATGTAAACACTTGATCAATATGATAATTAAGAATTGCTAATTAGTGTTGAAAAGTCAACAATAGCAACTAACCAATGGGAAAAATCAAAGAAATGATCTTAATCCTTGTGAAAATAAATTGGCCAATTAGAAGCTTATACATAGGATTCTATACACATATAAAACACATTATAAGAGCTAAAAAAAGGAGAGGCATGTCAGCATGCAATTGAATGGAGGAGATTTAGTTTCATAAAGCACTTTTAATCTAAGGAATAATGTGAGATTTGGTCCAATTTAATTCCCATTTGTGTCCTTGAAATTTCTCTATAAATAGAGAGCACTTCTCTTCATAATCTTCACACCAAAATCAGCTCCAAGTAGCTGAAGCTAGAGAGAGGGACGTGAGATTTGGAAGAGGAGGGAGAGTAGGATCAAGGTTCTTCAAGTGTGAGTTCCTTAGTTCTTGAGTTTTATCTTTTAGTTCTAGATAAAATAGTAGTTTAATCTAGGAAATTGTTAGGAAAATTCCTATACTTGTTTTTAGGCCTCCTTGCATTGAAAAATGCCTAATGAGGTAAAAACATGTTAATAAGTTTTGAAATTAATGGAACAAGATTTGTGAAAATTGTAGAAATTCTAGTTTGAAATCCTATGCTAGCAGTGAATATTGAGGCTATTATTTTATGTATGAAATGAAGTCATAAAATCATGAAATTTTACATGAATAAAGTATACATGTAGGCCTTTCTAAATATATAAATTATGTAACGTTTTTATCTCTGGACAAGGAGATATATATTTTTGAAGTTAAACCATTTTTCTGGGATTAAAACTGGACAACGTTGATAAAAGATTAAACTGGGAATGATTATTGATGTTCTAGATTCTGAGAATATTTTTCCTTGAAAATAGACATGTCAAGGGTTATGAGGAATTTTGAATCACTCAAAAAATATTTTTGTAGAATTAGTTATGATTTTTCAAAGTTGCTAAAAAATCTGTCCAGGAAATCCAGCATTACGTTTTTGAGAAAATGTGGGTAAAAATTGGATAAATAATCCACTAGGGGTAAAAAGGTAAAAATAACCCTTTAGGATATTATTCTAAGTGATATGATATTAAGTGTAATATCATATAAGTTACGGAAAAGGAAATAATCCGACAGTAACATTATAGGATATCCGGGAAGTCCGGGGTCGGATTCAAAAGATGGACATTTTGGCAATTACGTGGTGAAAGGTATGTTCGCGTAATGGTAACTTTAATCACCTATATCTTGTATGTCTATATATGATTGAATAATTCATGAAGTCATGGATAAGACTAGGTCTTGGGACATGCACCGTGACTAAGTTATGGGCCTTAGATCACATGTTTATATACATCCAGCTTTGTGCATGTTATAGTCATGATAATGCCGTAGTATGTTTTCCTAGTGCTGAGGACACGTGGAATCGTGGCACAGGGTGAGTGTGCAAACACTGTTAACATTACATGTGTTGTTTGCTATGTATTGTTGTAACCTTATGTCTGTTGTGTGCTATGTACAGTTGATGTTGATATGTAATGAATATCTGTTATATATTGTTATATCACTGTTACTTGGGGTTCAATGAGTATTGAATCTCAGACTTGACTAAAGGTTCAGGGAAGGAAATCTGGATCTGAGAAGGCGACATGGACGGAGCCGTGAAGAGGCACCGATAGATGGAGCCGTGAAGAGGCGCGATCGAGACAAGAGTCTGAAGAAGGACAATAGGGATTAGTTTCTGGCATGAATCTGATAGAGTTGTTTCAAACCATTTGGTGCTTAAACTAAGAAAGGGTTGGTCTATGTGGTTCAGTCATAAGTCACCGTGAAAGATGGGGAGACTTCCACTAGCCTTTACCTGGCTTAGCCAATGGGTTTGATTAACTATATTGGATTTTGAGCCACAAGTCTAGTTAAGGCTTGATTTAAGAATGAATAATTACTATGTCAAGATTTTTAATTATACAAGTTCCTGATGATTGTATCATATGAATATTCCTTCAGGATATTTAAATTACCAACTTATGCCTGGGCATTTTGTATTAGTTACTCATCATCCAAACTTTAGTGCATGCTCTTCGTTTCGCATTACTCTGACCTGTAGCACCTCAAACTCTGTTGATTTTCCTAAAACTGTATCAACAGGCACAGTAAGTAGTATGGAATTTGGGGTGTTACACCTAGCCTCCATATATTTCATTTGAAGCAATCCAAAATAAGGGGAAATAGAGAAATTCAAAGGAAAAAAGCAAAAGGAGAGAAGATGGAGAAAAACTTAGTGTTCTTGAGCTCCTTAGTCGGTTTCACATCTAAAATTGTGTTTCTAGCTCCCAAAGTCTTATCTAATGTTGTTCCTCTCAGTAAGAGCAACATGTCTATGATTTTGAATTCTTGATTAGATGTGTTTGGTTCTGTCTACAAGGTGGAGGTGATGCCAAAATCAAGAACCGGATATGGAATCATGAAGAGGTTTGTATAAGCTCGATTTGAACTGAATATCTTAATGTTTTCATAAGTTGTTGAGATGCCCTGATTTTCAGTCAGATTTGAATCTTAGGAAAGGAGTGTGATTTTGTTAGTTGTCTTGCTTCCAATGAGTTTAGAATGAGAAGTTGTGTGGGATAAATGTGAGAAACTGATCCCAGAAGCTTCGGTATAGAAAACAAAATTTTTGGCCAAAGAACCCTTAAGTTCGACCGGATTAGTTCCTGAGGAAGGAATTAGATTTTGTTAAATTTGAGGATAGAAATAGATTTACACACAAAATTCTGTGGGCATAACCTATGGAAAGGATTTTGGTTGGATTGGATAGAAATCATAAAATGATAATTTAAGTATAGAGATGTCAGATTGTGTTTTCTGGGAGATGGTCTGGTTGAAGCATGGGTATAATTGACTCTCTAAAATGTTTGAAGAGAAGCATTGTCAAGTGGTTCGTTGTATTATTGTTTTAAGTGGATGATGTACTATTGGCCAGAAATAGTTTGAGTTCGGTAATGCTTATTAAAGAATTGGCACTCATCAATTTTGATAAAAAGTGCATGGTTGAATACATATATACTCTTGGATTTAAGATCCAAAGAGATAGTTTAAAAAGAATCCACGCTTTCTCAAGAGAATTATATTAAGGAGATTATTGAGCTATTAAATTAGTGAATGGAATCACTGTGAGTTTAGGAGTGTGTTTGAGTCTTGGTACACATCCCTGACTAAACCACCCAAGAAGAAAATAGAAAAGAGTCTCCACACAAATGTTTTTAGTAGTGTGATATATGTAATATTGTGTATAAGACCATATACATGATCATGGTTAAGACTTATGAATAACTGTAAATATATATTTTGATTTGTTCCATAAAAATGTATATGCAAAGAGATATCAAACCTAGAATCCCCGCCAATTTTTTTAAGAGTAAATATCATTTCTGGTCCCTGACAAAAAACACGGACCCCATTTTGGTCACTGACAAAAAAACGACCCTTATTCGTCCTTTTTATGGGACTAAAAATGACCTTTTGGAAATTTGTGAGTGATCAAAATGTCCACCAATCGACCCTTATTCGTCTTTTTTATGGACTAAAAAGGACCTTTTTTTTTCAGGGACCAAAATGGGGATAGCGTTTTTTGTCAGGGAGCAGAAAGGGTATTTACTCTTTTTTTAAAGAGTAAATACCCTTTTCTGGTCCCTGACAAAAAACACGGACCCCATTTTTGTCCCTTACAAAAAAATCGACCCTTATTCGTCCTTTTTTAGGGACTAAAAAGGACTTTTTGGAAATTTGTGAGGAATCAAAATATCAACCAATCAACCCTTATTCGTCCTTTTTATGGACTAAAAATGACATTTTTTTGTCAGAGACCAAAATGGGGATCGCGTTTTTTGTCATGGACTAGAAAGGGTATTTACTCTTTTTTTTAAAAAAGAGTAGCTTTGATATATTATAGTTTTACCTAACAACCACCGTTATTTATGTCAATTATATATACTATTGTTTAAATAAAGTCATTAACATTATTATAAATATATTTTTTGAAATAACCGTTTTTTATGTTACTACATATATAACAATTGTCAAAACGATGTAACAGGTTGCGGGTTGACCCTTGTCCGAACTCATGCCTGACATATTTTTATATATAATTTTCTTAATTATATGACATGGATAATTTTTAATCTACATAAACCCTATTCTCTTTTATACGCTCACTGACTCCTTTGCCCAATCTCTCTTCCATGCTTTTGTCTCTTCCACCAGTCCTCCACATTCCTCTTTGTTCATCCGTGTCAATGCTCAATATAGTTAAGTTAATCGATCTCTACAACCTAATTGAGCAGAACGAGAGGAAGCCCCCTTCTCTAAGGATAGAAATAGGTCAGGCCAAGTCAGGCTTTAGCTAAATAGGTCTGAGCCTGAATGCAGGTTTTTTTAAGGCTCAAGCCTGAGCCTTCATAAGGCCCAGTCAAGCCTGAAGCCTTTTTAAAGGTCTACTTACAATGTAGACCTTTAAAAAGGCCTCATATTGCAGGCCTTAAAGTGTTGGGATCTGTACACGCAGCGGAAGAATTCTCATCCATTAAAATTTTACGAATCCCATAGAGAGGATCTATCAACGGCATTTAAATCAAGGTTCGTTAGAGAAACCGTACCTATACGAGCTTGTATGCGTCCTTTCTCGAACACGTGGACTAACACCTTCTTGTTCGATCAATCTCTAAGAGCCGACTCTACGAATCCACTCCCTCTACCGGTATCCACACCGAACAGCTCTCCAACATGTAGGGCAGCGTGCTAGCGCCTTCTTACTTTGTGTCCACGTTTTTCTCTCTAGGATTTCTTTCGCGGCTTGTTCCTTTTCTTAATACGACTAGATCAATATCGTGATATAATTCAGGACACAATTAATGCAGTTGCAAATAATGATAAAATCGTGATAAATTAGTTCTAGCAACCAAAGGCACATCATCATGCCTACCTTATTGCAGCCGGGGACCAGCTCTTGCAAAAGCTTCATGCGAGCGTTGATTTTCTCTCTCTTGGCCTACCCAATTGTCAATTAAAATCATAATTAATTAAGAAAAGCTTTTGTAATTAAACGACTGATCAGTGGTTAGCAGGTTACCCTTTCTGCTAAGCTATGGTTGTTTGTAGCTTGCCCCCAACGAGCTCGAACATGAACGTATGGATGTTTATCTCCGCCT
The DNA here is from genome assembly GCA_025563575.1 of Acacia pycnantha. Classification (NCBI taxonomy): domain Eukaryota; kingdom Viridiplantae; phylum Streptophyta; class Magnoliopsida; order Fabales; family Fabaceae; genus Acacia; species Acacia pycnantha. The sequence continues at coordinate 331,663 of JAMWYP010000042.1, read as the reverse complement.
CCGGATGTTTCGTCGGTGCCGCTTTTACTCTTCTTCTTCGAGAACTCTTTATCCTGTATTTCAAAGATTCGGTCATTATTCCATGTTTTAAGCATGGAACCATATCATCGAAAGCAGAAACCCTAATTATTGGTTGGTTACAATTACATTTCCAATTACCTTCTTCTCTCGTTCCTTCCTCTTTGTGGCCCTCTCATTCTTGTACTCAATCGAGGGGTTAGAAGTGATAACAGAGGTTGGCTTAGGATTTGAATCGGTTTCTGGGGGTTCATGCTTTACTCTGCAAAATGCTAATCACAGCTGGAGAGAACGAACTCAGGGACGACGAGAACGAACGAGACTATGGGAGAGATGAAGGCGTAGATCGATTAGAACAGAGGAGGAGGCGGCGAGGGTGTAACGGTGTTGTGACGGACGGCACGATGATTCTGTTGTTGTCAACGGCGGACTACGGTGGAGAAAATGTAGACGTTTCGCAAGGTTAGGGCTCAAAATGTTTTTGAGGATCGAATGAAGGAGGATGCGCCGGACTCTTCGATTTCCTAGCTAATTTGTGCTTGGGGAAATTTTTTGGAGTCCCAAAATATAATTTGGGACTCCAAAACTAATTTTTTGGAATCCCAAATTATATTTTGGGACTCCAAAAAATTTTCCCTAAAAAAAAAAATGCCCGCAAAAAATTTTCCCTGACTTTGGGAGTCCCAAATAGTATTTTGGGACTCCAAAAATATATATGTGGAGTCCCAAATTATACTTTAGGACTCCAAAAATATATATTTGGAGTCCCAAATTGTATTTTGGGACTCCAAAAAATTTCCCCTCCAAAAAAATACCCTCCAAAAATTTTCCCTGATTTTGGGAGTCCCATTTTTGGAGTCCCAAATTATATTTTGGGACTCCAAAAAATTTCCCCAGCTTGCCAAAAATTGATCCCTGCCCAAAAATTGATATTTGGAGTCCCAAATTGTATTTTGGGACTCCAAAAAAGTTCCAGAGCCAAAATAATTACAAGAATGCTATCGTGTTCACTTTTTGCATTCTTTTTTTAAATAGGGACGTCCTTTAGGGTAGTAATAGCCCATTTTTGTAGTAGTGTGGGCACGGTTCCTTTTCTTTCATTCAAAAACATATTTAAAAAGGAATAAACTTTATTAATTATATGACATATGTAGATTGAGATATGGACTACGCCTTTTCTCAAATAAAATGGGTGACAAAAGAGGGCTATGGTGGGGGTGGGGTGCTTTGAAATAACATTAAGGATAAGTTAGTGAAGATGGTAACGTAAATGAGTAGTGAAGATGTTACACAAATGATATGCTTTCAACCCAGTGACGGACCCAAGAATTTTATTGAAGGGGGGTGAAAAAAAAAGCTACATCATAAACAAAAATACTTGAAATATGATACAGACCTAATAAACAAAAAATTGAAAGAAACCTATTACAAAAATTAAGATTACTTAATTTGACTCTTACAAAAATCCTTTCACTAGTCATATCAGTTTTGGATTGAAATCTTAGCGGTTCAGATTTAATGTATTATAAAAATATTAATAAAATATCAAATTATTAAAAAAATAATTTAATAAAATTTAAAAATTGTTAAATTTTAGTTATCATAATTTAAAACTGCAATATAAAAATATTTATAAAGAATATTTTTATAAAACATTAGATAGTGGAGGGGAAGAGGATGAGCAGAGAATGGTAAGAGCAGAGGACGGAAGCCAATCTCCATTAGGTATAGCCATATTTAAAAAAAAAAAAAATCCTCTAAATTATATTTTGTAATTTATAATTTTAGAATGACACTTGTAAATAACTGGCCTATTAGCTCAATTGGTTAGAGCGTCGTGCTAATAACACGAAGGTCGCATGTTCACTGTTTCCTTACCTGCTTTTTTCCCCACTTTTTCCTTACCTGATACTTGATTACATAGTGGTACAAAACGGAACAATTATGGTATCAGTGGTATTAGTGTTAGATCCCAAGTGTTTTGATGATGACAAGAGATTTAAAGGTTTCAAAACAGAAAGTGATAATAACTAAATTTGTGAATCAGAAGTAAACACTCTTGAGAATGCATTTTTGATTCTCGAGAATGATCTTATGATTCTCGAGAATACACTTATAATTCTCGAGAATGGCATGACAAAACAAATGAATTCATGATATTCTGATTCTCGAGAATTAGATTGAATTCTCGAGAATTGGACCAATTCTCGAGTACTCACATTTAATTCTCGAGAATAGGTATAGTCTGTCTCAAAGATCACTTCTTAATATAAACATTCATTCTCGAGAATGAGTAATTACTTGTCAATGTGTGATTCTCGAGAATTCTCAATGAATGATTAATTACTTGTCAATGTGTGATTCTCGAGAATGATAATTGGATTCTCGAGAATGAAAGTAATTCTCGAGAATAAGTTAAGGATTCTCGAGAATGCTCAGTGAATATGTGATGATCAATTATTTCTTATTACATGATTCTCAAGAATGCCAAATTAATTCTCGAGAATGGAAGCAATTCTCGAGAATACAGAACCAATTCTCGAGAATGCCTTCCATCTACGAAAACTCATTGACTTTTGATTCTTGAGAATGATATTTCAATTCTCGAGAATGGCATCATAAATCTTCACGATAAGCTTCTGGACATAGGATTCTCGAGAATGAGGTAATCAATTCTCGAGAACTCTTACAGGTTTGCCATCTCAACTCTCTGTCTTTAACTTGATTCTCGAGAATGCTTAGAACAATTCTCGAGAATGTTTTCTGAAAAGTTTACGATGAATTTACACAACTTAAATCTCTTTTGGAAATTCATGGGTTATTCTCCAGTGTTTATTAATCATCTTAAAACTCACTTATATCATATCTAATCAATCTTTGTTTGAGTTTTAAAGTGATTAACCAGGCTAAATTTGAATTCGAGCGAAAGGCGATCCAACGTGGCAGAACATTAAATGCAAGACAGAGAAACAGAGCAACATTAGGAATTAACGAGTGCAGCAGACGAAAACATTCTTTCGAGGAATACTTATTCCAGCTTGTACTCTGATATCTCTCTGCACAAGGTCGTCACCGCCGAGAGCATTTAATGAAGCAACGTTCGAATATTCCTTGCACTTCAATGATTATCAATTATCTACTCAGTGAGGAGTTTTTGTTCTTAAACACTTATTTGATTATTGATTAGTCAGTAAAACTTAAGGTTGTGGGACCTTAAGTGTGGGTGTGCGTTTGCAACTTGTAAGGGGGAGTGAGTCCGAGTGAGAAAGGATCATTCTTGAGTTGTAATCGTATTTGACAGAATTAGTTGAAATCCCAAGGTGTTCTTGGGGACTGGATGTAGGTCGAAGAATTAGATCGAACCAGTATAAATCGCTCAGTGTCCATTTCTTCTTTCTGTCTTAGATTAAATTCTTTTTCTTTGTATCTTTCAAAAAGAATTTGAGATCACCTATTCACCCCCCCTCTAGGTGATATTCCACCTTCATTTGGTATCAGAGCATAGGTTACTCTATTGGGCTTAACATCCTGAGTTAGATCATGGACGGAATATTACCAGATGCCGCATCAATCAACAGACCACCGGGGTTTAATGGCCAACACTATTCGTTCTGGAAAAACAAATTTAATGTATTTGTTATGGCAACCGAGTTTGGTCTATGGAATGTGTTCGAGAGAGGAGATTACCTTCCAACAGTTACTGAGAATGGTATTAAATCAGCAAAACTGGAAAAAGATTATGATGAAAATGATCGAAGATAGGTCACACTCAATAGCAAGGCTATTCTTATGCTTCAAAGTGCTCTTAGTCAGCAAGAATACTTTCACATTTGCAATCTATCAACTGCAAGAGAGATGTGGAATGCTCTGGAGATCGCGTATGAAGGAACAATTGGCATAAAGGAGAATCGCATCAACATACTGACGACCGAGTATGACCTTCATCGAATGAAGTCCGGAGAATCCATTGCCGAATTTCAACTTCGCTATACTCATTTAATCAATCAGCTAGCAGCCTTGGGTAAAGTATATGAGCAAGGTCCTCAAGTCAGAAAAAATCCTTAATGTCCTGACTAAGGATTGGGAAGTAAAGGTCACAGCAATCGAAGAAGCCCGTGGCGAATCAATGACATCAGTTGCTGCCTTATTCGAAAGTTTATCTGAGTATGAAAGCAAAATGATATTCATAAAAGGCTTGGACGAGATTAACAACAATAAGATCAAAGGAGTTGCTCTCAAAGTGGAGAAAGAAAAAGAGGATAAAGATGAAGATGATGAGGACGATGAAGAGATGGGTATGTTTGTGCAAAGATTCAAGAGGTCTATAAAAAGGACCAAGGCTTTAGAAACAAGTTCCAAAAGGGAAACACGAGTAACAGACGCGATTTCAAAGATAATGACCAAGTCATCAGTTACGAGTGCGAGAAACATAGACATTACAAATCCGAATGTCCTCAGTTAAAAGGCAATGAGAAAGAGAAGAAAAAGAGGTTCAATCATTTTAAAAAGAAGGCTTATGTATCCACCAAATGGGGAGATGGATCTTCGGAAGAAGAAAGTGAGGAAGAGGAAGAGACAACAAATGTTTGTCTAGTTGCAGAAGAAGAGAAGCCTAACAATATTAACGATGCGGTAAACGATTCACAGCCTTCTTATGATGAGTTATTCGATGAATATAATGATATACAATCTGAATATGAAATGCTTGCTGAAAAATACATAGATTTGAAAAGGAAAAATATTACTCTTGAACAGGAAGTCAAGAATCTTTCGTGCATGAATATTGTTTGTGAAGATTGTCTTGACTTAGAGAAAAGAAATTTATATCTCACAAAAACACTTGAGAAATTCACTAAAGGGAGTGAGATGCTCAGTGTAATTCTAAAAGCTTAGAGATTTATAAATGATCGTTCAGGCATAGGATACAATCCTGTTTTTGATAAAAGAAAAGGCAAGAAGAAAACTGGTGGAAAGTCCTATTTGAAATATTTTCATAAAACTGTTCACACATCAAACCCATTTGCGCATTGTAACTACTGTAATCGTAAGGGTCACAGTACATCGTCGTGTTTTCATAAAAAGGATAAAAGAGATAGACCTGTTGGTAATTATCAGTGGGTACCTAAGAGAACATATGTTCCTAAGGCCCGAACGAACACTAAAAGACCCAAGAAAAGATGGGTACCTAAGACTTAATGTTTCTATGATTCGCAGGTATGTCTGAGAGCATCAAGAACCAACAAATGGTACATTGATAGTGGGTGCTCTAGACACATGACGGGGGATCAAGCTAAGTTTGTAGCAATGAGATCAAGAGATGGTGGCAAAGTCACCTTTGGAGGAAACCAATCCGGAAAAATCACTGGAGTTGGTGAAATTGGTACAAAGGATGGGCCACTGATCAAAGACGTTTATCTAGTAGAAGGTCTCTGCCACAATCTTCTAAGTGTTAGCCAAAGTGCTGACAAGAACAATTGGATCCTTTTTGACTCAGAGGAGTGTCTCATTGTCAGTAAAGATGATCTCCCAATAGATAAAGGTAAACTTAAGGCATTATTCAGAGCTCCTAGAGAAGGTAACTACTATACATTAGAATTACCTAAAATAAGCTCTGAAAAATGTTTTGTTAGCAACTTGGATGAAAGTTGGCTATGGCATAAGCGGCTGGCACATGTGAACATGCTACAACTAGACAAGTTGTTAAGAAAAGATTTAGTTATTGGTTTACCTAAACTTCGTTTTAAAAATGATATGATCTGTGATGCCTGTCAAAGGAGTAAGCAAACCAAATCTTCTTTTAAAAATAAGCTTGACATCTCAACTAATCATCCCTCCCAACTACTTCACATGGATTTAGTTGGACCGGCTAGAGTCAGGAGCCTTGGTGGTAATTTATATACTCTAGTTATCGTAGATGATTTCTCTCGTTTTACCTGGACCATGTTTATGTCATCAAAGGATGAAACATTTGATCTATTTACCGTGTTTTCCAAAAAGGTTCAAAACGAGAAAAGGTATCTGTATTTCAGCTATTCGAACCGATCGTGGAGGGGAGTTCGAAAATCAAGCATTTACTGAATTTTGTGATAATCACGGCATTAATCACAACTTCTCGGCTCCAAGAACACCACAACAGAATGGTGTAGTTGAGAGGAAGAATCTTGTGCTCACGGAAATGGCTCGCACAATGCTTAACGAGAATAAACATCACAAGTCTTTTGGGCAGACGCAATGAGCACAGCAAGATACATATCAAACCGAGCCTATCTGAGAAAGAAACTAAACAATACGTCTTACGAACTATACAAAGGAAGAAAACCAAACTTGGCTCACTTACATATCTTCAGTTGCAAGTGTTTTGTACACAACAATGGTAAGGACAATTTGGGTAAATTCGATTCCAAGTCGGACGAAGGTATTTTTCTTGGATACTCAAATAGGAGTAAGGCTTATAGAGTATTCAATAAACGTACTCGTATAGTTGAAGAGTCTATCCATGTTAAGTTCCGTGAGTCCAAAATTAATGAGCCTTTAGATGATGATGAACCTGCTTACAAAAACCAATTCTTTTCAGAAACTACTCCTGCTTCTCTTAAAAATCCAGAAAATGTTTTTGAGAACAATGATCAGAATCCTGTAGAAAATACTGATCAATCCCAACCTAAAGCTTGAAAGTTTATTAGAAATCATCCTCTGGACCAAGTCATAGGTGATATAAATCAAGGTGTGAGAACTAGGAATAGTACTTTAAATGAAGTCACATTTTCTGCATTCATATCTAATATTGAACCCTCAAAAATTGACGAGGCCCTCTCAGACAATGATTGGGTAATCGCAATGCAAGAGGAGTTACATCTCAAAATTAGTTTCTGCTCATAGCTTCTCATCAGGCTAGTGTGTTCCTTATCATCTTGGTCTAAGCCTCTTGCTAGTGATGGGATGTCACAGAATTTGCAGACATAGCCACTGAAATGGTCTATTTTGTTTGCCTATGTTCTTTGTATCCGACAATAGAATATTTTGGTCAACTCCTGCAAAAATATATGTTTTTTGGTACTCAATGATTCTTGAGTCCACACAAGATTAGACATCACAACTCTTATGCTCTTATAGGATTAAATCATATGACATTTGAGTAAAGACTATAATAACCTAATCAAATAAGTTTAAGCCAATGAATCAAATAGGGTAACAACCCAATGATATTAAGAAAGTTATTTCTCAATGACAATTTGGAAATACACTTTAAGTAGAAAAGATGTCATTGATAAAATGCATGTAAGTTTGATCAAAAAGCATATAAAATCTTATCCATAAATATAAGAATTTATCAACTCACTATTCATGAATGAAATCATATTTTTCAAGAATGATAATGAAATATGCAAATTGTTTCAAATCTCAAATTTTCTTGCAAACATTGATAATATATTATGAAATTGAAATTTTAATGTATGAAAGGTTCATTTTCAAAACATGTTTTGAATTGATGCTCACTCTAAATGATTGTGGAAGTCAACATGTTAAAGAATATATCAGAATGCTTCAGTTTTGGAGAACATGTCAAACAATGAAGTTAACATGTAGAAGAATTTTCTCAAGGGCAAAAGTCATGAAGGTAAAGCATTATCAAAACATGCTTAGCACAACAAAGGTATATATGCATAATGACTTTGCTATTGACCAAGAGATAATCTTGCCTCTTAGAATAGAGTCTTGAAATATATGAACATTCAACGCAAGAATTTGAATATAGTTACTAAAAAATGGATGAAGACAAAAGTTGATGAGTTTGAGTAACAAAGTGAGTACTAGGATTCATGGATGATGAAGCACATACTTATTAGTCAAAATGACTAGAGTTCCATGATATCATCCTAGTAAGTTATTATACTAATAGTTAATGCATTAATGTTCATTCATAATGCTTGGAATAACTTGGCCAATAAGAATTTATGCAGTAGGCATAACACTCACATGATTTGAATTCTTTTATAGAAGATAAACTTGAAACTCATAGATGATCAACTTGTTAGACATGAGGTCCAACTAGTTGGAAAATAAGGAATGAGAGGTTCAAGCAACACATTGAATACCAAAGATCAATATGTGAATGATAGGGAAAATTCTACCAAATAGATTTGAAACATATCCAACATTCAATATACAACACTAACTTCCAATTTAAAACATCATTTGAATGCAATTAAAGTATGGATACTTTTCAAAACATTTGTATGCATCTTTATAAAATAGAGTGAATTGAAATTCAAACAAATTTTAGAATTGTGCATTTCAAAAATATAAATTCAGAAAGTTATTCACAAATTCACTTTCAGTCCATTTAACAATATGAAAACATTTTGAAAGACATAAATGATTGATTGCTAAATGAATGCAATGATAGACAAGTATTCATTACCCAAAAATGAATTTCATATAATCACAGTATGGGGTAAGAATTTGATATCACCGTAATTCCTCTTGTCCTTGATGAAGCTTGCTTGATTAAGGTGGTTTGATGTAGATGTCTCCCTTTTCAATGTTTACCATCAACATCAAGCATAACTTGTTTAGCTTCCTCAAGACTTGAATTATTTCTCTATGCTGCATTCTTGAGAAGCTTTTTCTTATCCTACAAAAAATATACATCTTTTTCTTTCTTGGTATCCAACCTTACTTAGATCCAATCATTGTTAGCTTGTAGGAACTAAAATCACATACTCTTATAAATATAATCAATTCAGAATAATTGAGCACAATGAATTAATCATGACTTTATGCATAAAAGAATTACTTTCTTTTCAAATCATGATGTATGCATAAAGAATTTAAACTATTGAACATTGCAATCCCTTTGTAAATAAATCTATTAAATGGATTTTTAAGGGATGTGAAAAATCAATTTCAAAATAGTTTCCAATGCTCATTCCTAAGGTTACAAAATATAAAACCTCAATGAATATTTCAGATAATGGCATAGGAGGTTTTATCATTGTATACCTTTACCTTAGGTACTTGGAGTATTGTCTTTGCTTACCCACTGATTCTTCATATATTTTCTTATGGGTGTCGGCAAGGCTCTCTCAGAAAATATAGACTTCAAGAGTCTTCTATTTGATACTTGAGAGATTCTCCTCTTCTTGTTCTCCTCAAGATAGTTGAATGGTACTCTATGGTAGTTCGTTCTTGAGGTAGATGATATTCTTCTTGCTTGTATCCATTGCTTCTTATGATGTTTAGACCTTGTAGTTCTAGCAATGGGTGCCCTGAGATTTCTCTTGCTTGATGCTATGATCTTCTTCATTGGTGCATGAGAAATTATTGGCTTCTTGTTCATTTTCTCTGTACCCTTATGTCCATTGATTTTCAAATCATCTTGTACACATAAAGCACTAGATAGACATTTTGGTACTCACTTATACTTGGGTCCTTGTCGGTTAGTATTGGACCTTTCTTGTCCTTTAGGAACTCAAACAAATTTATTTCTCACATTAGAATTTCTCCTAATATAGCATGTATTAGAAATATGACCAGACTTTCCACAAAAATTGCAAATAATAGAATGGTATACATCATGAGATTTTATACAAGCATTGTGTCGGTCAAGTGGATGTAATATCAAATAACTCATATTTGTAAATTCTTTCTTCCCACATGATTTTCCCGCAAGATTGAAAACATTTTTGCTTTTCAAAATAGAATCAGTAATTGGTTGAAAAATAATTTTATGCAAACTTTCAAAATCATCTTTCTTAAATACACAAGAAGAATTGGATCTTTTTAACATAACAACATCTTGAGTTTCTGATGATGATTCATCATAATTGTCCATGATGAGCTCTTCTTGGGAATCCTCACTTTCTTGTTCTTTCATGTTGACTGGATCATGGAAGTGTTCTAAGATTTCTCCTTCTTCATTCTCTACTTCCAATTGTTCATCAATCATGAATATGCACTTTATAGTTTCAGATGAACTGTCAACACTTTCAACTTCAACATAATTGTTAGAAGTATAAATAGAATCAAGAGTATCCCAAATGTCTTTAGCACTAGAGCAAAATTTGATTTTCTCAAAATCATTTTCAGTTAAGGCATTGTAAAGGATTTTCATTGCTCTAATGTTCAATGAAAACATTTTCTTTTCCTTTTCTGTCCAATCCTTTCTTGGTTTGAAATCAAAAACATTTATAAAAACATTCCACATATCAAAATCAGATGCTTTAATAAAACTAGTCATTCTAGCTTTCCAAAACCAAAACTCAATATCTTTTTGAATTTGTTGAACTTCTTCTTTTCTTTATCCTTGTTCTTCAGCTGGGGGGCATTCAGACTTGATGTGGCCAGGCTTGTCACATTCGTAGCAAATAATTGGCTTCTTTGCCTCGGTGCTGGAGCTACCCTTGTGAAATCTCTTATACCCTTGATCCTTCTTATAAAATTTCTTGAACCTTCAGACCATCAAGCCCAGCTCTTCATCTTCGTCTTCTTCATCATCATCATTAGATTCCTTAGCTTCTTTGATAGTCTTGAGAGCAATCCCTTTGCTCTTGACATTCATCTCAACAAGTCTTTTTCTGAACTTGATCTTCCCTTCATACACAGATAGACTGCCAAACAGGCCTGCTAAAGAACTCATTGATTCCCCACGAGCTTCCTCAATGGTTGTAACTTTGGCTTCTCATTCTTTGCAAAGCATATTTAGAATTTTCCTCACTTGAACAGGTTGTTCGTATGTTTTGCCCAATGCAGCAAGCTGGTTGATGAGGTGGGTGAATCTTAGCTGGAAGTCGATGATGGATTCTCCCGTCTTCATGCGACGAAGATCATACTTGTTGGTTTTGATTAGTTTTGATGATGTCTTATATAGATGTCATTCTAAAGAGCAAAAAGGTTGCATACTACATTTATCTTCTACTTTGACTAATTCTTATATTTAATGTAGATGCAAAGTTTAATAATGGAGAATGATCAAGAAAAATCATCATTCCGAAAGTCTCGTTTCTCATCAAAGAACATCCACATGATTACCCAAATGATTTATACTTCTTCTTAACATTATTTATATCATTTGTGTACATGTTTCAGATTATTAAAGCTTGAGAGAACATCAATCTTGACAGAAATCAAGATCTAGAAGATGAACTTGCTGCAGATTTTCATCCAACGGACATAAGCCAAACAGATTCAGCATTCGAATTTAATGTTCATGACAGGTCACTATTCTAATATTCATTCAAAAACGAAGCAAAATGGGCAACTTGTTGGAAAGGTGGATAATTATCTTCAAACGGACAGAAAGCACCTGAATATCAGGGATCCATTCCTAAAGAAACAACATTCAAATATTTAAGTCAGAATTGTTCCCAACAGCTAGAATTTCGAATGGATTCAAATCAGAATGGATATGCAACGGTTAATGTTCATAACGGTAATATTTTTCAACAGACAAATGCTTCAAACGAATTGAATTCAGTTGTCTATAAATAGAAGACAGATTGAAGACAGAAGAGGCAGAGAAATAAGCTTACACCTTCAACATGCTATTACTCTGATCTGCTTATCATTTACTCTCTGATTTTCAATGTCTATATATCATAGAGAGTGAAATGTTTTGTATTGTACTTCAGTGTTTATCCATACACTTCTAAGAGAGAAGATTCATTTGTAAACATCCTATCATTCTATCTGAGAGTTATTCAAGATTGGGTGATCTTGAGAGGGAAACACATTGTGTTGATTACAGCTTGTAAGGGGAGTGAATCCTAGTGAGAGGATTACTTCGAGTGCAGAGTGTATAATCAAACGGGTGTATTGATTACAGTTTGTAAGGGGGAGTAAGTCCTAGTGAGAGGATTACTTCAAGTACAGAACGTGTAATCAAGTTGAAAGAAGATAGTGGATTGAAAATCTCAAGTGGAGCTTGAGGACTGGACGTAGGTCAATGATTGGGCCGAACCAGTATAAATCACAGATTGCATATTCTCTTCCCTTATCTCTTACATTCCAGCATATATGTTTGAATGATTGTTTATCACTTTTTAACTTATTACTGTCATTCAAACTACTTTCAATAAGTTGCAGAAAGTTTCTTAAAGTTCTAAGTTTTTAATCAAACACCCAATTCACCCCCCCTCTTGGGTGATAGCCAAGTCTTTCAATACTCAGTCATGAGAGTATTGACCCTATTCTCTTTTACTCCGGTAGTTCCTTCATGAGCTATTTCCAAAGCATCCCGCATGGCTTTAGCTGATGGTAGTGTGCAAATACGGAAGTACTCTTGTTGACTTAGAGCACTTTGCAGCATGAGGATGGCTTTGCTGTTGAGAGTGACGTTTCTTCTATCATTCTCATCATAGTTTTCTTCTGGCTTTGGAACTCGGAGTCCATTTTCAAGGATTGTTGGAGCATAGTTGCCAACTTCGAACACCCTCCACAGGCCATATTCGCTAGCCATGACAAAGACCTTGAACTTGGCTTTCCAGAAGGAGTAATGCTCTCCACTGAAGCCAGGTCGTCTGTTGATCGAAACTCCATCAGGTAGAATACCTTCCATGGTGATTGATAATTAAATATTTTATACACTTCTTTTTACCTCTTGATTAATAATTTACGACTCTTTAGTTAATAAATAATGGTTTTTATGTTCATTTGGGCCTTGGGCCTTAAATTACATTTTAGCCATTTTTAATAATGAAATTCCAGTTTTGTATTGCTTCACTATTTTTACCATAACTCTTGAACTAGACATCGGATTTGCCTCATTTTTGTCTCATATTTCAGATGCTTCAGAGAGCTACAATTGTTATGAATACATAAAGAGCAAATTCGGTCAAGAGGGCGGTCGATTTTGGAGCCCAAGTTGGATGTACAATTCTGAATTTATTTTGGACCCGAATTTTGTAATTTAAGTCCAGTTTTATTTTATTTCTGTTTTGGGCTAAAACTATGAGAGCCCATTTCGTTTTAGGTTATTTTTAAGTAAGGCAGCTGCCACAAACAGATTCATTCACGTTTTTACCCTATTAGTGGATCAAAAACACAAGTTTCAAATTCTCTCAATTGTTCTTCATCCGTTCTTCGAGTTCTTCGTGTTCGTCATGAACTTCTTCATTTCTGCTCCATTTTCGTTCTGCATAGCCATGCTGGGCTAAGTTTCAGTGATTAGCCCACGGATTAAGGATTCCACTATCCAGAGGACTCGCTCTTAACGGTAACAAATTCGGTTCTGTTTTGTAATTTCGGATTCGATTTGCATTCGGATTGGGTGTTAGATTTAATACCCAGATTGAGAAATCCCAAGGACTTAATTCGAACTGGGTTTGAGTGTTTTCTGTGCGACCGTACAGTGACATGCCGCTGTTCGGATAAACGCTAAACGATCGTTTAGTTGAGGGAATTTCTGGACGAACGCAGAGATTTCGGTTCGTCCGTAATCAATCACGAGTTTGTTCAATTCTTTTTTCGTCAGGAAGGAAGTTGGTGGAATTCGAAATCCTGGGTTAATCTTCTGTTTATCTGTTTAATCTTCATTTCATTCTGTTTCTATTTCTATTAGTTTTCGTTTTAATCAGTTAACCAAAAACCCCCATTGTTACTGTTCTGTTTGGCTATTATTGTTGTTAATCGAACTTGCTGCAAATTCGTTGGGGAAACGACCCAGGTTCCTATCACTACAAATCAATTCGAACTTGGTTTATTTTGGAAGACACGGCAAAAATCTTTCCAGTGATCCTTCTCGAGATGTTAAGCTCTTAAGAGAAGACCTTGCTCTGATACCAAATGAAAGTGGAGCTGAATCACCAAGAGGGGGTGAATTGGGGATTCTTAAAATCTTTTCGAAGTGCTCTGTTTCTGGATAATTAAAACAGGGATAAACAGAGGATATGGAAGAGAAGCAAGACACAAAGGATTTATACTGGTTCGGTCCAATCTCTTGACTTACGTCCAGCCCCCAGACTCTCTGGGATTTTCACTATCACAATTGATTACACACTCTGTAACTCATGAGTAATTCTCTCACTAGAACTTACTCCCCCTTACAAGTTGCAATCAATATCTCAATCTCCAAGTCCCCTGATGATAGCGAAAAACTTTAAAGCCTATAACTCCGCAAGTATACGGGCCGTATCAAGTAATAAAGTGATAAGAAAAGTATCGTTCCCACGAGGACTTAATATCACAAACTTCAGTTAGGCATTAATTTCACAATTTCGTTTATGTTGAGCAAACTAGATTGAATTTAATTAAAAGAAAAGAAAATCAAAATAACAAACTACTAAAATAATCGAACGAGCAACCTAGAGTCACTAATCCCTTGTTTGTTCTTAGATTTTATCCCCACTAAGCTAATTTTGACTTAACTTAATCAGCTAATCTAGAGTATTAATGTCTATAAATGCCTTCCGGTCCACTTATATACCTACCTTAATTAATTATGCAATATCTCACACAACTAAATAAGATGCGTTTTAAACCGGGCTCACTCTAATTTGATTATGCGGAGCTTCTAGGTATATGCCTATCCTAGATGCAAATTAGATTAAAACCTAATTTCACATTAAATTTAAACCTAATTCCACATTATTTATCCCAAGGTCAATTTAGGATTCCCTCTTCCAAGTTCAACCCTAGATCCCCAAAACATGCTCAATGGTGGCCAATCAATAAGCAATAGCAATAAACACAGGATTAAATAAACTGAATTAAATTAAACAAAACTAATCAGTGAGAATAATCTCTAAAACCCAAACAAGTTCATAGGTCCTCTAGGTTGAAAAGAGAATTAGCCACACATGGCTATAACAAAATCTATAACAAAAAGATAAGAATTCAGGTCCAAAGAATAATAAGAGAGAGGAAAGAAAGCTTATTCGTCGCCTCCACAGTCCTTCCGTCCTTCCGTGGAGATGATGAAGAGATCTAAAACGCTCAGCCTCTACTCCTCCGCTTCTTCGTTCCTTCTCGTTCTGCGTCTCTCGATCTGCCTTTCTATGTTGAATTCCTTTCTCTATTTATAAACATATGGCTGGGGTCCACGGCTTTTGTATGTGTGTGTTGGGCCATTCTTCCTTTTTACGTGATCTGATCCTTTCTTTAATAAAGGATATGCAATATCCTTTTGAGATCTCCAATCACCTCCATGTGCGTGATCTGCTTCCTTAATTTGTTTTGTGTGAGACCACCAAGTTTGACTGATTGCATATCCTCTTAATTGCTCTAAATCAAATAATATTTCCTGCACAATAAAAATAGGATATGAGTAGATTTTATGTCGATTTATTCTTTGATCCTAAGTTTGATTCAATGATGGAAAAGTATACAAAACATAATTAAATAGGTATATAATATTAACAAATCCAACTAATTATATCCTTAAATATACACCTATTTAATTATAAAATATATACTTATCACCTGACTTGAGATTCTTACAATGAAATGATTTACAATAAATGAACTCTCTCTAAGAGTAGATAAGAATAAACACTGAAGTACAATGTATCAAAAGATACTTCTCACAAGAAAACTCAAATAGTAGTTGAAACTTGAATGATTTTCGTTTTCTCACAGATTGGTTGTTGAGAGGAATTGAATGCTTCTCTATTTATACCAAGAGAACATTAAATGACCGTTGTAATCCTCAATGTGACCATTGCCAACATTAAGAGTGGATTAGTTGATGTTTTGACCTTCTTCTCTCTCTACTCTTTGGTTAATCCAGTTGCACAGAAGTTTAGGCTTGACTTCTTGAATTTTAATCCGTTGGAAGAGCAGCTACTAGATATGGAAAGGAGACATTAATTCCTTTGAAACGTCTGGAGAATGATTGTCCAAAAGGATGCAATTTTTCTGGACTTTGCATTTAATGTGCTGACATCACTTTTTGCTTTTGTCTAAATCTTCATTTAATATACTCTAATCCATCTGAAACTCATTAACAAACTCATTAACAAACTCATTAAACATAACTAGGAATAGTAATGAGTGATGATGAAAAGTATTAAGATCAAACGGGAAGATTTCACAAATTCGAGCAACTTGATTTTCAAACTTAACGACACAAACTCGAGTTTGTTTATCCAAACTAGAGTTTGTCACTGTGCTCAAAAGGGAAACTCGAGTTTCCATTTACATACTCGAGTTTTCTTCTTCCTGAAAAGAAAATCGTTTTTGAGTATAAAATCATACTTTGAGTATTGGGGCAAAACTCGAGTTGATTAATGACAAACTTGAGTTTTGGACTTTTATAGTGAAAACATGTTTAAGTCCAAAACCTCAAAAATGGAGTTTTCAAATCACTGAAACAAAGCAAAGCTTTCTGCTTGGCGCAAACTCGAGTTTGCAATACAAAACTCGAGTTTTCTCTTAAGTATGAAACATTTGAAGATTCAAGCCAAGTGAAAACTGGAGTTTCCAAAAACTAACTGGAGTTTTCTCAAAGTGAGTAAAACATGAAGACTCTTTGTCTTGTGGAAACTCGAGTTTCCAAATACAAACTCGAGTTTCCTCATAAGAGAAAACTTTGATAAATACTCTATCAATTAAAAACTGGAGTTTTGAAACAGAAACTGGAGTTTTCATAAACTCAAAAATGAGCATTGCTCTCTGTGACTTACAAACTCAAGTTTACAAAAGCAAACTCGAGTTTCCAAATCACTTTGAAAACTCAGAGAACTCTTTGTGTTGGCGAAACTCGAGTTTCCAAATGGAAACTAGAGTCTTGCTTAGTTCAAAAACATTGATGGTTCTCTGTATGACCAAAACTCGAGTTTGCCAAATGCAAACTGGAGTTTTGTTCCCTTTGGAAAATATTGAAGAGTCTCTGTAAGATACAAACTCGAGTTTCCAAAACCCAAACTCGAGTTTTCCTTGAAGTGAAAACTTGGAGTACTCTCTGTATGTTACAAACTCGAGTTTGCCTATGCAAACTAGAGTTTTCTTAACTTGTGAAAAATTAAGCTACTCTTTGTCAAGCCAAAACTCGAGTTTGCAAATCAAAACTCGAGTTTTGTCTTAGACAGTAAGTTTTCAACTTACCAAAGACAAAACTTCATCTTGTGTTTACAATTGTCAGTTATCATCAAAACCCATAGAGAACTAACACACCCAGGGAACAAAGGTGTCTCTGCATCACTCTGCACGCTATCATATACATGTGATTGTGCAAAAGATTCTACCTCAACATTATGAATCATTTTCTCCATTCCATCATCATCTACCTTAACTTCATTATCGTGGGACGCATGGGTAGTTACTTCCTCACCATGCTGATGAGTACTATTTATGCTATGTTTTCCCTACCATGTGTGACTGTTTTGTGTAGTGAATATGAGCTAAAAAGCATTTAATCTGAGCAAATATGTCATAATTCACACATATAAGGAAATGTAGGATAGATCTTATAAATCATGATAACTGCATAATTATCCTATACATGTGCATAAGAAGAAGGCAAGTTCAAGGGTTTATTATGAACGCACATAGCACAGCTGACACAATTCTATAGCATCGGGTCAGCCACATCAAACTGCAATACAATGCAACCCATATGCTATACTAGCGTAAGTGAAGCAATATTATGCACTATATGTTCTGACTTTCCCTCAAGGCTTTTTCAGGAAATAAGTGCAGGTTGATGGACGGACGTTAGCTCAAGGTTAGAATGTTGACGTATTGGATTAGAAGATGCAGAGGATCAAAGATTTAGATTTGGAGAATCCCATAGAATCAACAGAATCAATCTATTGAATTTGGAAAGTTGGACCTGACAGATTTGGAAAGGCCCAGCTCATTGAACTTACGCCGTAAGTAAACCTGACTATAAAAGGAAAAGATGACCAACCCTAAATGGATCAAGTCGTTGAGAGTCAAAAGAAATTCCTATTCGGCTAGGCTTGAAAGAAGAAAGAGAGAAGTTACGAAGGACAAGAACTCTAGAAGAACCCAACATTCCTTTCTTGTAGTGAGATGGAGATGAGAAGACGTGGATTTATCACGTGACAGGCTTCTCCCACGCCGTCGAAACCTTCGTCAAACTTTCTGTTTACTTTTGTTGATTTTTAGTTTATCGTTTGTCATGGGCTATTCTGCTGTGATTTGTTTTGTGATTCCCTCATCAATCATGAACTAAATTTCCTTTGGCTGAGTGAGGATGAATTCTTAAGTGTAGAATGAACCCAGTTTTTTAGTTCTTAATTTAATAAATTCAGTTTATTTATCAGTATTCTTACCGCCTGTTGGTTAGCGGAAGCTAAGGGCTAGATCAGTGGCCTTGGCTTACAGGAAGGGAGTCGGGGTTAGACATCTGATAGGCAGTGTTTGCTAGGCAGGCTGGTGCAAGGCTTGACCTATCATTGTAGGCTTCAGGAATGGGTCTACTGCTCATAACCATAACACCTTGATTTGGAAAGATAATTAGAACTAGAAAATCGCCATAGGCATATGGGAGAAGTATAGTTGAGGTTGTACGTATAGGACGCGGAAGCTTCTGTATAATATAGTGTTGGGTTAGCTGAATAACATTGTGAAAGACAACTATGCTATAGCATTGCGGAAGCTGTGCAGCAATGCGTTAAGGCAAACTGGGGGATTAATATGGTTAGGATGAAATCCGATGATTAGCCTATCTTTTAACTAAAATCTTCTTACGACTATGATGATTTGTTTGTTTTCTTCCTTATTAGTTATAACCACAAAAATCCCAAACCAATCATACCTTTCTTCTAATTTTGTAAACAACTGTTTGCATAAATCAGTATCACCATCGGTATCACAATCTCTGTGGGACGATATTCTACTTACTCTTTATTACTTGTTTGACTGGTTTACCTGCCATTAAGGAAATCGACCAACACATGCCATATCCACGTTGTGTATCGAAGGTTTATTCCATCACAAAGTAGGTGATCCCTTATATCAGCAATATCCCGTCGACTCTCATTTAAACAATTCACACATGGATAAAAATACATCCCATTTTTTGTAGCCACATTCCTTCTAGCAAATTCAATAAAATCTTCCACCTCATTCTCATATTCTTCACTAGGTCTTAAAGCATTCATCCAACTATGATCCATTTTATTACCACCTAAGACATTTCCAACAACACTCAAGTTTATGAGGCATTGGCATAGGATGGTGGCGGAGACGCTGGAAAAAAGAGCGGTTAATCCTTCTTGTTGGATAAGGCAAACACCAATAGAGATGGGACCCATGCGAGTAGGCACTGTGGACTGCTGGATTTGGTTTCGGTGCGTGATTCACGCCCTGAAGCTACATATGGACCTTGATGAGTTCAAGAGGGTGAGTGGAGCACCCAACAACAATGGAAGCTTTGGAGATGCTGACATCACCAACACTATGACAGTCAATGGAAGATGGAGACACCAAGACAGTGACGGGGTAATAGTTCGTTGGTCAATTTGCACCTTATTGTGTTTTTTTTCACTTTTTAATTGTTGATTGGTAATTTTGGTACCCTCAATCATTTTTTGTGCCAGATCTCCTCGGTAATAATTCGTTGGCAAATCTGCACCTTAACCCTTAGAAGAAAGTAGAGAATGAGAAGACGGAGCACACAAATGAGAAGACGGAGCACGTGGGTAGGGAAAATGAGGAAGTATTTTGGTGTCTAATAATTTTGCTAGGACGCCAAAACGTGGACTTTTGGCATCTAAAAATATTTCTAGGATGCCAAAAAATGTACCTACGGCGTCTTAGTTAAATTTTAGGATGCCAAAAAATATGCTTTTTGGAACCAAACAATTCATTTACCGCCTAATGAGCCAAAATTTCCCTTCTTTGGTGTCCTCAAATATTTTTAGGATGCCATAAGTACACTTTTGGTGTCCTAAAAATAAACAGGACGTCTAATATGTCAAATTTCACCCACATTACAATAATGCCACCACCTTAACATTTTACTTCCTTTTTAAAAATAAGGACCTCTTTTTGGGATGCAAAAACCATATTTTGTAGTAGTGCTTCCTCCATCCTTTGCTATGTTTGGTCTCGTCTTCAGTTTTTTCTTTCCATCGACTTAGCTTACTTTCTCTACTTTGTGTTCCACTGTCTTTCTCCTATTTCTTCAATGTCTTTCTTGTTTCTTCAACTTCATTTCTATGCTTCAAATTTCGTCTCCTCCTTCCGTTTTGTTTACTCCTCCAATTCTATTTTGTCCCCTTTTGTTTTTTACTCCTGTATTCCTTTTCATTTGTCTCCTCCACTACTTCTCTATTTCCTTTCTGTCCACAGACTTCTTTTCACTACTACAAAATATGGTTTTACTTCTCAAAAAGACGTCCAATTTTTTAAAAGGGAAGTAAAATGTGGAGATAGTGGCAATTTTGTAAATACTTGTAGGAAATTTGACATATTAAAATTCCTATTAATTTTTAGGATGCAGAAACTATAATTTTTAGGATGCAGAAACTATACCTATGACATCTAAGTAAAAAAGTTAGACCCCGTTGGCATCTAAGTTTTTTTTAGACGCCGTAGATATAGTTTTTGGCGCCATAGAGAAAATTTGTTCACGCCAAAACCCTTCTCCCGCGTGCTTTGTCGATTCTCATTCATTCTCTGATTTCTTCTCAAATCAAAGCTCCACACACTCTTCTTTACGCCCTCACTCAAAGCTCCCAGTCTCTGCCTCAGATCTACACACTCTCACTTAAAGCTCTCACATAGCACAAGTCTTCTCATGAGACTTTGCTCATCCTTGCAACTTCGCTCAGTGTCTTCATCGTCCCTCTCTCGACTTCGATCACTGTCCCAGATCGCTCGCCGTCCTAGCTTGCTTGCCGTCCCAGCTCGCTCGCAGTCCCATATCTCTCGTCGTCCCAGCTCGCTCGCCATCCCAAATTGCTTGCCATCCTTGTTGGATATGATTAGTTTTGATGATGTCTTATATAGATGTCATTCTTAAGAGCAAAAAGTTTGTATAATATATTTATCTCCTACATTGACTAACTACTATAATTAAATTAGTCCAAGTTGGATTATAGAACAAGAAGGAGATAAGAGATTTCAGAAAGAAGAAATTGGAGAAAATGTTAAAGAAGAAGAGGAAATATTGAAGAAGGTAGAACTTGCAGAGAATGATGAGTCCATGTTAAATGACAAAGAATGATCAAGATGGGAGATGGAAAAATTTATGAATGGGATGAGAATATCATTATAAAAGTTCCAAGATTGATCCTAGAAGTCTCCATGATCAAGTGGAAGTTGAAATGGCTCAATTCGGGGTTAAAATAAGCTACAATTGCGTTCCTGAAGTCATGCTCGAGTACACCAATGTCATACTCGAGCACGGTACACTTCCAGCTCCTATTCTCACAAAAATCCGCTCATGCTCGAGCACAAAAATGCCATGCTAGAGCATGGTGCTCGAGCAGAGGAAGTTCCATGCTAGAGCAACAACGTTTTTCAGCACTCTGTTCACCTATTTTTCGCGTTTCAGCTGGCGACCTCTAGTAATTTGATGATATCTCTCAAACCAGAAGTCTGATTGAGGTGAAACAAATTTTGTGTGAAACAAGACTCCAAATGCGTCATTTGGAGATAAAATTCAAGTCCAAAGGAGGTAATATGAAGGATCTATGAATTGTTGAAGATGACAGTGAAATCAACGTCACATAGCAAACCAAGCTTCGGTATTTTGAGTGTATCTCACAAACAAAAAATCCAAATGAGCTGAAACCGGTTCCATTTGAAACTAGAATCACATACCTTTCTAAAAAAAATCTAAATCATGAAACACAGAGATCAATTGAAGGAGATATGATGTTTTGAAGTTGACGGTCAATTCAGGATGTTGCAAAAAATGCTGGTCAAGAACAACCTCCATTCATCTGATGATAACGGACGAGATACAACGAGTTTGGAGCTGATTATTCATGCATTGGAAAGAATAATTTAAGATATTTATGAGCATGGGTGGTTTTCCAAAATTGAAGCTATATTGAAGAGTTACGCTCACGGGAAATTGACTACTGTGTTGTCAATATTCTTGTTTCCTGAAAGTCTGGAAGTTGAGTTTTGTACTGAAGAGTATTATGCTTATTCACACTTGATGAGAGAAAGGCTACTCGAGCAAGGATTTTAAATGCCCAAGCATTATCTAATAAATTGTCCAGCCATGCTCGAGCAGAGTTACTGGCGTGCCCAAGCATCATCGGGCTGAGAGCAAACTTTGCAAAGTTAAAAGCCATGCCCGAGCTGAGTGAAAGGCATGCTCGAGCAGGATGCTCGAGCAGAGGTAAGCAGTGTGCTCGAGCAGTATCAAACGACTCTTCATTCTTTGCCTCTGAATGACTCGTGCTCGAGCATGACTATGACATGCTCGAGCACCATGCTCGAGCAAGGACAACGTGTTGCTCGAGCAAGTATACTTCTAAGTCATTTTTCCTCTCTGCCTCCACCATGCCCAAGCAGCATATCTGTGATGCCTGAGCACTAGGGGCACTGGTTCACAAGGATGCCCGAGCATGAAAACTATGTTGCTCGAGCATAAACGATAATTCAAGCTTTAACGGCCTCGTTCAAGTCTTGCCCAAGCAAACTCACTGGAGTGCTCGAGCAGGGTGCTCGAGCAGTAGCTCCTTGTTGCCCAAGCATAAGACGATGATCACCTTTCACAATGTATTTACATCTTGGTTGCCCGAGCATACAAACAAGGATGCTCGAGCATGATCATCTCTGCTTTCAAAATCACCGTCTTCGTAAATCTTAAATCATCATGTGTGATTTCATTTCTATATATCATTACTCATTACTATTGCTAATTGCTTTTAATCAGTTTACTAATGAGTTTCAAATGATTTTATCATGGGTTAACAACAAATTTGCATAAAGCAATTTATGTGTCAGATAAGCATTAAATGTAGTTGCCAAAACAAGTGATATCTTCTGCAACCATCTCTCTGATCAATGTAAAGCATTTACTGATATTTCGCTCACGCATTAAAAGCTGTCTCTTAACAGGCAAAACAAAAGGAATGAAGAATGTTTTGCGAAGACCAAAATCATTAACGGCAAAAGTGACCAACGAAGCTTTAACTGTCTAACGGCTATATTCAAGAGTCACAATAATTAATCTTCAAACTTCTCCAACGGTTGAAGGCTCGCAACGGTTGAAACACAATAACCTATAAATTGCGAAGTCTTCAAACCAGAAGGGGTGACGACGGGTGATGAATGAATCGACGAAGCCAACAAAATGATTTTACTACTTCACCATCGATAGTTCATACACTCTGTTTCTCAATGTTTATATAGTATTCAGTAGAGAGTGTGATGATCGATTATGTACTTCAGTGATTATTATTCATCTACTCTGTGAGAAAGTCTAAACACTTATTTGATTATCTGTTATGGATCAAATCTCAAGGTTGTAGAACCTTTTAGTGTGGGTGTACAGTTACAACTTGTAAGGGGGAGTGAGTCCTAGTGTGAAAGGATCATCCTGAGTATAGAGTGTGTAATTGTATCCTTACAGTGTGTAAGGGGGAGTATCTCGGTAAGAGATTGTAAAGGCTGCACAAGTGCCCGACTAAACTTGTGAGGTTGTAAAGGCTTTTCTCTTGTGCCCGGTTAAACAAGGAGATAGTGGATTGAAAATATCAAGTGGAGCTTGGGGACTGGACGTAGGTCAAGGATTAGGTCGAACCAGTATAAATCTCAGTTTGCATATTCTCTTCCCTAAACTCTTACATTTCTAGCATATATGTTTGCATGATTGACTATTGCTTTATAAACTATTTCTGTCATTCGAACTACTTTCAGTAAGTTGCGAAAAGATTTTCAAAATTATCAAAAGTTTTATCAAACACCCAATTCACCCCCCTCTTGGGTGATAGCCAAGTCTAACAATCCTAGCTCGAACCGCCCTTTCCTTCCTTCCCTCCTTTAGATTCCTATATGATCTAGAGGTTCAAAGTGCTCGATCTGATATATTTAACTTCTCACGGCTCCTCCCTTCACTGTGCGATGCAGATTCCTATCTCATCTAGAGGTTCAAAGTGCGATGGAGATGATGAAGTTCAAAAGGGAAGGTACGATGGAGAATCATTTTTTAATTTTAATTTTGGTCACTTCTGATATTGTAGATCTATGAGTAACTTTCTTATATATTGAACATTTGTGGTTGTTTCTTGATTTTAGCTTCTCTTCTACTTGTTGACAGCGTCCTATCTTTTTGGATCAAAAGAAAATATGGATTTTTTTGATATATTTGTGGTTGTTTTCTATCTTTTATGGTTTTGAATCCTAATCAGTGGATGAGGTATTTCCAATTTCCATTCGAATGCTTCGCCCTATTCAGGTTCTAGGTTCTAGGTTCATAGTCCCAGAAATTATAATGAGTCCGAGTGCCGTAGAGGTGGGTAAAAGAATGAGGCAGTGAGTTCGTCTTTCAGAAACTACAGAGATAGTTTCCAATTAGTCATGGTAAATGAGGCATCCGTTATTCACGAAGCAAAAACTGCTTCAACCATCACCATTAAAGGGATTCTCAGCCTACATTGCGACTTGACAAGGCCCTTTCGGCGCATTCTCCAGCTTCTCTCATTCAAGGTACGTGTTTCCTATTATATAGGCTGAGCTTTTTGAAATCAGGGAGTATTATTCATTTCCGGCTTGCATTTGCCTTATGCCCTTCACCATCTTTTCATTGTGGAAAACTGTGCTTTTGGATTTCCATGTTTGGTTTGTTTTCCCTCCCCTCTTTTGCTCTGCTTCAACTTTATCTGACGAAATTTATTTGTCCATTCAGGTGACCTAATTTGAATTCCCGTGATGGCGATATGTTGCTTACTCCCAACTGTTTCATTATTTTCTGACAACTTATAGTATATTTCCTTTCTTAATCTTCCTTGTGGTAATTGATATAGATTGAGAAAATTCTTAAAGATGAAGCCAGTGAAGAAAAAGGAGAGCGGGCCAGGATGGTAAGCTTTTTAAGTTTGGAATAGTGGTTTCTTAATTCAATTAGCAACTAGTCTAATTACATTTTTCTGTGCGGTTTCGTTTTTCTTATTTTGATAGGCATCCTTTGTTGGCGCCATGGCAATAGTTGACTTGGTCAAGACAACTCTAAGGCCAAAGGGAATGGTAGAACTGTTGAAAATTATGCCCTAAGGGCAAGTCATTGTACTTTAAACGTTTGTGTTATTTAAAGTATTCTCCTTTAGTTATCAAAGCATTTGCATGTTTATATTGATAACTGTATCCTTGGATATATCTTATGGAATCCTAAATGTCCCTGGTCGGTCATCTACGCGGGAGCGAAGATGAAATAAGACCAGTATGACTTTGATGAGTACGGAGATACGAGTCAAAGTCATGGGCACTTGTAAGAGTACAAGGTGCTGGACCAACCCAGTATGAGAAAGCCGCATGGATTAAGTCATAAGTTTTTCTCATGTATAACTGCATCACAACGCCCGTTGACCTGAGATCATCATGGATTCTTACATGATGGTCGCTGATCTTTGACCTAGTCAAAAGTCACCTTTGACTGGGTGATGATAAAGGCTATGATCGGGATCAGTGGTTTTCATGCAGAGGAACGTGAATGGTCAAGATGGAATTTGTCCCTCACATTTGTATAGAGATAATACTAGGCCCCTCGATGAGTGAGTCTGAGAAATGTATGGTCATACTACGATGGAAAGGAGTTTCCATTTCAATTGTTAGACTACTCAAGAATCGAGAAAGTAATGGTCAAGAACAGGAAGTTGACATTATCCATGCCTCATCCTTGACCAAATTATCGCGTGACAAAGGGGACGTGACATGGTTGTACGATAGGTTGTATCGTATCATCGATCCTCATATGAATTGGGTAGTCGCAATGTCTTGCTAGAGGCCACTTGCGACTTGTGGTACAGTATTGGCCCGCTGCCAATCTCATGTGGGCTTGCAGGGTTGCACACAAGAATAGCTCAACACGAGCAAAAGTGTTCAGATTCATTGAACCTTAGATATGTCTAAGATTTAATGAATAATGTATTTAGTCTAGGATGAATATATATATTAAATTTGAAATTAATATAATAATATTATTTAATAAAGATTATAATATTATTATATAATATTTGTTTTGTATTTAATTTATTTGATAAATTAAATATCTAAAACAAATAGAGATATTGTATCTCAGATTTAATTTTCGAATAAAGATATCATATATTTTATTTAATTTAAATTGAGATATAGTATCTCATATTTAATTAAATAGATAGATATCATTTATCAGATTTAATTTATAGAGATAAATTAAATCAGAAGGCTTTTAATTTGGATTAAATAAATAGATTAGATTAGATTTATCAGATAGATTTAATTAATATATTTTTTTAATTCAGATTCAAAATTTGAATTTCAAAATTAATGAGGATTAATTTTGAATATAATACGCCTACCGGGTTTAGAAAAACCTACGGGACTTTTGTCAAGCGTATTAGAAAGTCGCGAGAAACCCTAGAGAGAATAGCAAGACGCGAGAATACTGAAGGCTCTAGCACGCTGCCGTCTGTGTTCGAGGTTATTCGTGTGGATACCGGTAGAGGAAGGCGATTCGAAGAGTCGACTTCTGCTGATCGAGAAGGTAGCCCACCAGTCCAAATAGTTCGGCATAGGTACGATTCAGATTCTTTTAACCTTGATTTAAACGCTATTGATGGATCCTTCGATGAGATTCGTAAGTTTTTAATTTCGCTGCGTGTACGGATCCCAACAAGAACATCTCTGGTTTATTTCTCTGATTGAATATCCTGTTTCGTAGATAGATATATATATTTTTTGCCTTAGCAAGTAATATATCTTGAACTTCATGGTTGTAGGATAAGATTTTGCAGTCAACAGGCAGAGGACGTGAAGTCACTGTCACTAATGA
The DNA here is from genome assembly GCA_025563575.1 of Acacia pycnantha. NCBI lineage: Eukaryota > Viridiplantae > Streptophyta > Magnoliopsida > Fabales > Fabaceae > Acacia > Acacia pycnantha. The sequence goes on along the minus strand of JAMWYP010000042.1, from coordinate 304,746 downwards.
TGGCGCAACTATCCTGAAATCCCTCCATATTGATAACCCAGCTGCTAAAGTCCTCGTGGGTATCCTTGTTTTTATATTTTGTTTTGTTCTAATGAACGGTGACAAAGTTGGTTTTGGGGTCTTTTTATTGCTATCAAAGCATATTGTCATAAAATAATAATCCTTAACGAGGGGATAGACATATCAAAAGTACAAGATGATGAAGTTGGTGATGGAACAACTTCTGCTGTTGTGTTGCCTGAGGAACTGTTGAGGGAGGCAGAAAAGCTAGTCACAACAAAAATTCATCTGATGACAATAATATCATGTTCATTTATTTGATTACTGTGTTGGTCTTATTGCCCTTATGATGCCAATCTCGATTTTGTGTTTTCAAGTGGACAACCATTTGGTTATACTTCATATGCTTGCCTTTTATGAGCTTTTAGGCTATATTCCATTTGCTTGGTAAAATACTTTAGTAAGTAACTACATCTATAAGGAAAGCAACTTTTCTTTTGTCCATCATTAATCTTCATTTGACATAGTAGAGCTCTACCATATGTCTAATGTACTCCAGTTTACCTTTTAGTGTGATATATTGATAGTGATATCCTTGACAAAGTTTCCTCTCTCTTTTCATCTTTCGTTAAGATCTCTGCTTCATTTAAAACTATTGCAATGACATGAATGTTTTCTTTTGGCATTTTGCTATGTGCACATTAAATTGGCCTGTCCACCACTAATGAATATTACTGTCGCCATTGATGTTGTATGCTTCTAATTGTTTTGCCATTTTACATCAAAACTATGGATTAGTGGATTACTCTGAGTAGTCCTTGGTGCATGCAATCTATCATCTAATTTGAAATTTGTAGTTGTTCTGTCTCTCGTCTCTTAAGACTCCATTATGTATTCTGATGGGTTCACATGTTGATTTCCCCCCTTGGTAGCATATGTTGTACTTTGACGTCATAAAATTATTGTGGGGTTTTTATTAGTAATTTTCTAGTGATACTTTTGTGATTAGTTATAACTTATGAGAGCTTGTGGTGTCATTGGTGGTGTTCAAGTTTCCGAATGGCAGCTGAATGTGCTCGCAATGCTTTGTTGCAGAAGGTTGTGGATAACAAAGCTGATGCTGGTACTTGTCTTTATCTATAATACTTTTCTTTTTCCAACTTATCTTCATGTGGTTAATTTTTTTTTAATCTTGATTAATGGAGCTAATTGGCAGGAGCATTGTGCACTAGGTCGTCCTTTTTATATTAATGGAGCTAATAGATAGAAGTGTGATAATTAGTCAATCTATTAATATTGTTAAGAAGTCCTAATTGCATCTATGTTAGTATGAAAGAAAATATGTGGATGTGATTTGCATGCTTGAATTTTTATGATTTTTTATGGCATTTCTTTCAAGTTTGTGAATTTTTGTTAAGTAACATATTTAAAAAATCTTTTATCACTTGGATTATGATTCCATTTGTAATTCATGCTTTTTCATGATTTAAAACTTAAAAGGGGATTTGCATTTCTCTATTATATTTGAGTAAATACCCTTTTTGGTCCCTGGAAAAACACATTTGACCCTTTTTGGTCCCTGAGTAAAAAAAAAATGTCATTTTGGTCCTTTTTAGGGACTAAAAATGACCTTTTTGGGAATTTCTGAGGGATTAAAATGTGCAAAAAAAATGATCAAAAGGACTAAAAGGGACCTTATTTTTCCATTTTAGGGACTAAAAGTGACTTATTTTTTTTCAGGGACCAAATAGGGCATCCGTGTTTTTTCCAGTGACCAAAAAGGGTATTTACTCATTATATTTGTTCATGTTCTCTCCTGTTTGTTAGCTTCACAATGTGGTAATCAATTTGTCTTCAAAATTGTCTAAGATCATCTGTTTAGCTCATGAACAGGAAATTGGGGAGACTTGCATGCATAAAAAGATTTCTAGTCCTTCTGTTGGTTTGCCAGGTGAGAGAACCTTTGCTTCAGAACTAGAAGTACTTCCTCAATTAAACCAGTCAATTAAACCTAACAACTTGCAATTGTCAAAAAATGTTCAAGTTGAACTGACGCCACTATCAAATAATGCTGAAGTTTCATTTTATAAACATGGTGACAATAGTTTGACAGATAATAACAGAAAGGAATCTCATGGGGGAGAAAGTTTGATATATAATATCAAACGTGATGATCAATATGTTGCACTAGCAAATTCTGATATAAGTTCTGGAACACATGTTGAAGGTAAACAATGCACTGCATTATATTCAGATGGCTTACATGCAGTAGAATGGGTTGGTGATCTTGTACTACTACTTGATGAGAAAATGTTTTACCAATCTTGCCAAGTTAATGGTGTTACATATAGGCTGCAAGATCATGCTCTTTTTAAATCCAGTCATGGCACACTACTACAAAAATTGGATATTACTACCCTAAAAAACGTATTTATTTAGAAATAGGACGTCTAAAGTGAAGGCGGTGGCATTCTTGTAATTATATTTAAGGAAGTTGAGCCTTCAGCGTCCTAAATAAGAAATCAGGACTCCTTAAATTGATTTTTGGTGTCCTGAAATTTTTGCAGGACGTCTAAAATTGTTTCGCGCCACAAAAAACGACAGAGGCCGCGAAATCCTCTCATACCCACTCTCGTTCCGCTCTTCTCCAAGGCCGTCCCTTTCCTTGCCGTACGTCTCCGCCGTCGTTCTCCTTCGTCTTTGCCGTCGTCTTCTTCGTCTCCGCCGTCGTCTCCTTCGTTTCGCTCTTCTCCAAGTAATTTTTTTCGTACGTTACTCTTAAATCTACTATTCCGTCTTGTTATTATTAGTGAGAAACCCTTGAATTAAATTTGATAACATTTGGTAATTGTCACTTTGCTTTGGATAGTATTGGTGAGAAATACGTATCAGATTAAGTAGCTCTGTTTTTGTTTGATGCTGGAATGTGTTTGATCAAGGATAGAACATGTTTAAGTAGCTCTGTTTCTGTTTGATGCCTTATTTTTTGTAGCAAAAAGTGCTAAAGTTTGTTATATGTCTCCAAACCGAGTAGTCTACCAACAACTTTCAAATTATATACGTGTTTTTCTCCAAAAAGTTCTAAACTTTGTATACCATATCTTTCAATCAATTATTTCCCTTCAATTCAATTTCCATATCAGAAAAACAATCACACGCTCTGAAATCTGAAAGCAATTAGAGTTGTCTTCTAACAAATTATTGATGTTTGTCCGAATTATCTCAGGTCTTGGGTAATTCAGAGAGTCTAGGATTAAATTCCTCCTTTGTGTAATTGGTATGGTTGTAATTTAGGCTTTTGCCTTCCTTTAATATCAAAAAAAAAAACCACATGATTAGCGTCACAACGTGTAGATCGGGATTCTAAACTTCTTTGCTATTATTTTTGTTTCAACTTTTAGATTTTCCTCACAATACCACTTCATGAATGAGATTATATTCATTCTAAGCTCTTCTCCAAATTGTTTAGATTAGATCTTAGCTTACTTATGTTCTCATGGATAAGCTAAGCGATATTCTAGATGCCAAATATAGGATATGGTTAAATGATGAAGAAGATAAACTATATCAATATTTACTTCTATTTATTGGCTTGTTTTTGTATGTTTTCTGGGATGATCTTGTAACATGGGATGTCCTTCAAAACAGAAAGCTGAAATTGGTTTAGTTAGTAAGTTTTGTTGTTGAATTAAGCTGAAATTGGTTGTTATTGAAATTTTGGGATGTCTTACTTTTAAGGGGAAATGCCACCTTCGATACACAACGTGGATATGGCATGGTGAGGAAGTAAGTACCGGTGGTCCCATGCAAATGAAGTTGAGGTAGATGATGATGATGGAATGGAGAAAATGATTAATGATGTTGAGGCAGAATCTTTTGCACAATCGGGTGAATATGAAAGCGTGCGGAGTGATGCGAGACACATTTGTTCCCTGGGTGTACTAAGTATACACGGTTGATCGCGACCTTACATTTGGTCAACTTAAAGGCAACTTGTGGGTGGACCGATAGCGCTTTCACGTCGCCGCTTGAATTGTTGTGTGATATGTTGCCGCTTGATAATGTACTTCCAAATCGTATGTATGAGGCCAAGAAAATCTTGTCTACGATGGGTATGGAGTATAAAAAGATACACAGTTGCCCTAATGACGCATATTGTACGAAACGAGTACGAAGGCCTCGGTAATTGTCCAAGTGTAAAACTTCACGATACAAAGTGAAGAAAGTTAGTGTTTCTGGAGAGCAGACAACAAAAAGGCAACCTTTGAAGGCATTGTGGTATCTTCCAATAATTCCACGGTTTAAGCGTCTGTTTACTAGTGAAGCAACGGCGAAGAAGTTGAGATGGCATTCTGATGAGAGAATATCCGATGGAAAATATCTTCGGCACCCTACCGACTCTCCGCAATGGAAGAAAATAGACGAAATGTTCCCTCAATTTGGCAAATGAGCCAAGAAACCTTCTACTGGGGCTTTGTACAGATGGCTTCAATCCGTATCGAACTCTTAGCAGCACCCATAGTGCATGGCCGGTTCTCCTTGTAATATACAACTTACCTCCCTGGCTATGTATGAAACGCAAGTATGTGATGCTTTCTATGATGATTTCTGGACCAAAACAACCCGGGAACAATATCGATGTGTACTTGGCGCCTTTGGTTGAGGATTTGAAGAAGTTGTGGGAGGAAGGCGTAGATGTGTTTGATGCATATAAGAAGGAGCACTTCAAGTTGCGTGCAATGATTTTTACCACGATAAACGACTTTCCCGCATACGGAAATTTGTCGTGGTACAGTGTGAAGGGGCATAAAGCATGTCCAATATGTGAAGCGTACACAAACTTCCATCAACTAAAGCACGGAAAAAAAACGGTCTACCTCGGCCACAGGAGGTTTCTTCATCGGTTCCACCCATATCGTAAGTTAAGAAAGCGTTTTAACGGCTTACCGGAGCAGAATACGGCTCCAAAGGCGTTAACCGGAGAGGATGTTTATAGTCGGGTGAAACATATCAATGTCATATTGGGTAAGCAGCAAAGGAAGGCGAGTGAGAAGAATATATGGAAGAAGAGATCAATTTTCTTTGATCTTCCATATTGGCGTAGTCTTGATGTGAGACACAGGTTACATCCACGAGTAATGGAAGATGGTAAGAGGGCATACATGGAGTCAGCACCTCATACACTATCAAAAGCGGAGAAGAAAAGTTTGTGTGGATGTCTATATGACATTAAGGTGCCACAAGGATATTCTTCTAATTTGAGAAAGTGTGTCTCAATGAACGATTTGAAGTTAGTGGGAATGAAGTCCCATGATTATCATGTGTTGATGCAACAACTACTACCAATAGCTATAAGAGGCATTATGAAAGATGAAGTTCGATCCACTATAACAAGATTGAGTATTTTCTTCAATGCTATCTGCAACAAAGTCATTGACATTGAAAAGTTGGATGAATTGGAGAATGAGGGTTATATTATTTTGTCCCAACTAGAGATGCATTTCCCTCCTGCCTTTTTTGATATCATGGTGCACTTGATAGTGCACTTGGTAAGGGAGGTAAGACTGTGCGGTCCAGTTTACCTAAGGTGGATGTACCCTTTCGAGCGATACATGAAGATCTTAAAAGGGTATTCTAAAACCCTTATCGGCCTAAGCCTCAATAGTTGAGAGATATGTAGTTGAAGAGGCTATGGAGTTCTGCAAAGATTATCTATCGGGCCGACAATACAATCTCGGCATGACGAGGGGATAAGCGAGGGAACTCGAGGAATCAGACTGAAGAATATGCCTCGTGAAGAGGTGTTGCAAGCACACCCGTACATCTTGAATAATACGGAAGAAGTTCAACCATACATTGATGAACACAGAAAGAGTTTGAAGAATATGAATCCAAGGAAGAGTGACATGCGAGATAGCGAATGAGCAAAAGAAGACGTTCATAAAGTGGTTCGGTGAGAAGGTATTGCACGAGACCGGAGTGTCGATACAATCGAGTGGTTAGCCCGGGGCCTTCTTTTCGTGTCATCACTTGGAGCGGTTACGATGTCAACGGATATTCTTTCTACACAAAAGACCAAGATGACAAGTGTCTTGTGCAAAATAGTGGGGTGATGGTTGAAGCTGAATCCATGCACTTTTCGAGTTCGAAAGACAAAAACCCGGTGGTAGCATCAATGGCCTATTATGGAGTGATCGAAGAAATATGGGAGATCAACTACAGCAAGTTCAAAGTTGCTTTATTGAAATGTAAGTGGGTTAGCAATAATGCTGTTGTAATAGATCCTAAATTTGGATTTGTCTCGGTTGATCTTCAAATACTTGGTCATAGAGATGAGCCATTCATTTTAGCAAGTCAGGCGAAACAAGTGTTTTATGTTACGACCACTCGCAAATAAAAGAATGTCCATTGTACTTCAAAGTAAAAATGAAGTATGGTGAAGAATCCTTGAACCTTGACGATACACTCCCTTTCACAACAAATCCACCTACAACACGTGAAGTAGAATTGATAGATGATGAAGAATATGCTGCAAGAAAGGATCATTGTGAAGGAATATGGTACACCATGTAAAGTAAGATCTTCAGTTACAAAATGATGTGTTTAACTACTATGTTCTTTTTGTGGTCGTTTAACATGTTGGTTCATTTTATTAATCTGTTTATTATTTAAAAACCTATCTAACATAAATGATTGGTCTTTGATGAACAGAATATGTCTAGCTCGGACGAGTCATCGGGAGATAGGGTTGATATGCCCGTTGTGAGAAAAGGGAGAGGTAGCACACACATGGGTGAGCTAATTGCTCGCCGTGACGATCGAAAAAGAGGCTGCATGTGGAGTTTGATGAAAATATGAATCCAGTTGGCAGAGAGGAAGACATCTTCATTAGCTATTTAGGCTATCTGGCTCGAAGCAAAGTGCGTATTGTTTACTCAGCTTGGAAGTTCGTTGATGATAAGACGAAGGATTTGATTTGGACACAGATTTTGGTATCTCACTTTCGATATATCTGCATTTGTATCTTTAGTCTTATTACTTGATTTATGTCATATCTTCTCTTTCACCTTACAGCAAACATTTGATGTCCCTAACACTAAGGCCATGAGGAAGCATTGGATGGGCGAAGTTCGTCTCCGTTGGAAAGATTTTAAGAACAAGCTGACAAAAAAGTATATTCACGGGCCAAAGAGGGACCAGGATCCATGTAAGACCTATGATTTCATTTCTCCGGAGGACTGGAGGGAGTTTGTGGCGTCCCGGCAGAATCCTGAATTTCTGGTAAAATTTCTTTCATATCTTATCTTTAATTTGAATCTACTTGAATTCGTACGATCTGTTTTGTTTGTTTTCGTGTCACAGAAAACAAGCCAAGCCAATAGAGAGAGGCAAGCGAAAAATAAGTATCCGCATTGCTTGTCTAGAGGTGGCTACGAAAAGTCTGGAACGAAAGATGATGGAGGAAGAGCTGCAGGCGAATGAAGGAAGCTTCCCAATCCGATCCTTCCACTGCTATCCAGGCCCCAGCGTCCTCCTCGTCACAAAAATGGAAAGTCTGCGAGGATGAAGGGGACAAATACATCAATGAAGATGTTGCCGCGGTTGCCTCAAAGATCGTAAGTAGTTGAATTAGAAGTATTAAATAGCCTCAGTTGTTTCATACTATATAAGAGTTTAGTTATTATTTATGAAAAATCTTATGGTACAGGATTCACTTGAGCAACGAGTAGCCAAGGCTCATTCACGCCGGTACACGGCAGACATTTTGTCGACGGCGATTGGGAAGCCGAATTACCTTGATGTTGTTCGAGGGGAGACGAGGGGAGTGAGTGTCGCAAAATTTTTCGGACGACGTTCACGTTTGTATGACGCAGAGAGCGGCAGGAGCTTGAAGCCGAATTCGAGCAAACCTTATGAAAGATGTTATGGCACAACTACGGGGTGAAATGCAAGCTATGGTACAACAAAGAACGTACAACCAACGAATCCCGAATATCCCCAAAGAAAAAGATAGTTTTCAGCCTCCGAGGTACATATTAGCGGATCTTCTCCTCCGCAGGTAGTTATTGGCGGACCGTCTCACACCGCAGAGGTGCATATTAGCGAACCGTCTCACACTCCAGAGGTAGTTATTGGCGGACCGTCTCACACTCCACAGGAGGTATAGCTTGCACTCTATATTTGGATGAATCACACCGGGATTGTTGCCGATGGTCTTGTTTACCCGAACAAGACAAACACCACGGCAAGCAAATTCCGTAAAACCAACGTCGGGTGACCGTGACGAGTGTGCGAGAGGGGGAAGAAGAGACACCGTCCCGATTGATGATGAGGAGGTTACCACACTAGGCGCCGCCATCACATGGTTCATCCTTTGGCCGGCTCATCTTATTGAGATGTGGACGACACTGCGATGGTAGGAAATACATTACCGATTGAGTGTGAGTTGTTTCCGATTGATTTTCATTGCTCATTCACTCATAATATGTTTTTTTATGTTTTCATAGGATGAACAAGCTGCGGGCTTATTTCCGTACTTAGCACAAACTGCGAGAGATGTACAAGGACATCGGCCTCATAAGCTTGCAGATGCCTCCGGCATTGTCGGTGCGTAAAAGACATATCCGATGACATTTGACAAGAAAGATTTGATGGAGTTTTTGACGATGGATTGTTTAGATATACAGTTTCTTCAACTTGCAATCCTGTAATTTTGTTTAACCCTTTAATTATGTTAGTACTCTTTTTTTTTGTTTAAGATCTTCAATAACATTTATCATTTCATTTCATAGTGTCTGCCGTGAATTATGCACCGGCACACCGCGAGTGAGTTCGTATGTATACTTATGTCCTGGATGCACGGCTTCGGCTCGCAGTACGTTACCCAGGAGGTCAATTTATGTTGGTCTAACAATGGGCGACGGAGGGTCGTCTTGTTATCTAGCGCCAATACATGAAAGGTGCGTACTTTTGTTTTGTCTTATAAGATTTTTGTGAATAAATTGCGGTCTTATCTTAATTTAATATTAATACGTATATGTTGTAGTGGTCATTGGACGCCGTGTGTTGTTTGTCCGAGCAAGAACTCCTGTTATTGGTTCGATTCAAGAAATGGCAATCCTACTTTTTTTCTGAATCATCGATTCTTCTTTTAAATGAATGGTTTAACATGTCTGTTAATTTCCATTTTAATGATAGTGGCCTCAAGACGTATAGACAGACTTATCAATGCAAAAGAGCAGGGGTGGACCGAAGTGGTTTAAACCGACGGTGAGTAGTTTCAATTCAAGTTATTTCATTGACACGTAGCTTTAGATATGCCTTTATTCATTTTTAACAATTTGCCTTTGATTTATAGTGCCATCAACAACCGTGGAGCACCGAGTGCGGATATTACGTTATGAGTTGGATGCAATCCATCGTTAACAGTGGACGTACTCAAGGTTTTCAAAACGTACGTAATCGCTCTGTGATTCTCAAGTTTATTTAATTTTTGTTGTTGTACTTGAGTTGTTAATTATTTCCTTCACTTAATTGGTTTATCTTATACCTTGTTTCCCCAATTTACAGTTTTTGGGTATTAAGGATCCGTACTCGCAGGATGAGATCGATTCGGTTCGAGACATGACATCTAGATATCTTCTTCAACACATAGCGCCTAGTTAGTAGTGAGCATGATTAATATGTTATTGTGTTAGTGATTCTTTAATTTGCTACTGTTGTTCATTTGTATTGGTGTTTTGTCTGTACAAAATATGCAATTTTGGTGTAATATATATATTCTGTTTATGTATTGTGTTATGTGATTCTTGTGTTGCTTGGTGGTTTCGGCCGATGCAAATTAAAAACTTGGTAGATATCTCATAGTTTGTAGTTTATTTTTTAAAAAAATTTCAACAAAGGCGACTGATTTTGAAATCAGTCGCCTTTGCTACAATAAGGCGACTGAATAGAAGATCGTCGCCTTAATTTCAACAAAGGCGACTGATTTTGAAATCGTCGCTTTGTTATCATAAGGCGACTGAATCCAAGATCGGGTTGCCTTATGAACTCATTAAGGCGACCTGATTGAATATAAGGTCGCCTTTAAGGCGAACTCTATATTAATCAGGTCTTCTTAAGGGCGACCTGATTTGAAATCAGGTCGCCTTATTTACCTATATAAGGCGACCTGATCCTAAATCAGGTCGCCTTATTAAGACGACCTGATCTTAAATCAGGTCGCCTTAATAAGGCGACCTTATTTAGGATCAGATCGCCATTTTGGAAATTTTCCTCTACCCCCTCCAAGACGTCCCTCAGAAAAGGGTCGTTAATTGGGTCTTATTTAGGTCGTTGTTTAGCATTTTTGTAGTAGTGGCAAATTGTTGGTATAACTTTAATTTTCCAATTAATTTCACTTGTAGGATTTTACCCAAGATCATAATATGCAAATAAATTAGAGGACGTTTCATGTCTTAGCAATAAACTTTGGTTTCTCTGGGGATTTGATTTATATTTCACATTTGTTTGAAACAAACTTCATTTCTTGGACATTAGCAATCTGAAAGCTTTTCCCCTATTTTACTGCAGTCGATGCTTGAAGATAGCAAAACTGGATTGAAGTGGGTAAATGTGACAATGTCCTACTTTCCTAGTGATTTACCAGGGAATATCCCTCATCCATGTATTTCTGAAGTCAATGAGGTAATCTGTTATCTGTATATTTATCCCATCTCTCTCAAAAGAATGATTCTGATGCATGTGTTTGTGGAAGATTGTCATTGGCATCTAAGCTGTCGGTCATGGAGTTAAGCCATCATTGTTTTGCCTCTTACGTCATGCATGAGCTTATACGCCATAAATTTTGTATTGCTTTAAGACTCTAAATTATTTGTGATCAGTTCCTGTTCCATCATGGACATATGGAAGTTATCTTACAAATACATTTTCATTCTCTCTTGAAGGTTTATGAATCTAATAGTGATAGAACTAAAATGGCTGGCTCCATTCAAGGTCCCTGTGAAGTCCTCCCGCCTGATAAATTTCAACAAGAAAACAGTAAACAAAGAGGGTTAGAACTTGAGGAAAGTGCTAGACTTCAGCCAATTTTCCTGTGCAGGTTTGATTCTAAATTCATCTATCATTCGAAACTGTTTTGTTGTTTTGTTTTGTATTCAATTTATAAAGTTTATCATTTTTTTTTTAAAATTCATTCAGGTAGTAATAAACTGAGAATATTCTTCACTTGATTGTTTAACTTACTATAATTCTTCCTCTTTGTAATTATGTTTCTCATCTTTGTGTGTGCTCGTGTGCAAATCGCATTTCTCCCTTTTTTCGCACATTTTGTACACATAAAGGGTAGCTGTTGATGTTGAAAACCCTGTGGTGTTATGCTCATCCTGTTGATAATCAAGACACTTTTGACTCTAATTAATGTGTTGATATTGTTTTATAGCTTCTTTCTTGTATTTTTAACAAGGAAAATTATAGTTTGTCCTGGATATTCTTTGACTTGAGGTCTGTTTTGTTTTCTACATGCAGTTTCTATGATGGAATCAAAAAATTATTTCAGCCTGTTATCAGTTGATGCTGTTCTACACAGTACGCACCATGATTTTCCTGCGCTTGGCTATTCCATGGTGATTAACTGATTCGGTATTTGTTAATTTGTCTTCTTCTTCTTTCTTTCTTTTTTTTCATTTATCTGCTCATAAGATAAGCCCTTCCTTTTGCCATGTTCGTAAGAAAGCCCTTGAATATAATAATTGTGAGAACTTCCTTCTCTTTTTGTTTAGAGGTGTTGGGTGGTAGGAAAATAGGAATTGATAAACATTATTACTAATATTATGTTTGGAAAATCTTTCGAATGAAGCACTTCCATGTCAAATAGGAATTGAATCCTATCTTTTTATGGTTTTGAATCCTGATTTGTGATGGTGCTCAGATCTTTCTTTTTTTTATAAAAAAAGTGGACTTACGGCGTCTAATTTCTAAAATTAGACGTCTTAAGTTCACTTACTTTGGAAGGTCATTTGTGTCATATATAAGGCGTCTAATTATAAAAATTAGACGCCATAAGTCCGTCTAATTTTAAAATTAGATGCCGTAAGTTTTATCTTGCGAAAAAAGGACGTTAAATGTGTAAAAAATAGGACGTCGTAACCCTATTTTGTATTAGTGTTTATTTCCATCTCTCCACTGCATTTTTCACTGCCTTAGATGTTTTGTTCAATGGGGGTTGAAACTTTGGTGTTTGCATGCTGAAAGTTTTGTTTTGGCCTCCTCTTGCTATACTTGTTGGTTGGGCATTCATGTTTGGGGAGTTGGCTTCAGTGTAGGAAGCCAAGTCTGGGTTTTCTAGCTTTTCTAAACCTTTTGTTGCTACTATTTGATAGTTTTTTTACTTTTCTTTTCTTGTTGTAGTGATATATGTTATGAGTTTGTTTGCTTGTTAGTTTTGGGGATTTGGCTACGGTCCACTTCTCTTCCCGTCCTCTTCCTCATCTAAGCCGTTGGATTGAAATCTTAACGGTTCAGATTTGATGTTTTATAAAAATATTATTATTATATTAATGAAATATTAAATTATTAAAAAATATATATATTTTTATAAAATATTAAATCTGAACAGTTAAGATTTCAATCCAACGGCTGAAATGAGAAAGAGGACGGGAAGAGGATGGGAAAAGAAGTGGACCGTAGCCAACCCCTTCAAGGTTGTCAGCACTCTCTTTGGAGGTTTGTAAGCCTACTTCATCTTCTCAACAGGGTCGTGTAGAAACCCCTTTCATATATAGCACCAAAGCTATCAACGTCATGGGACCGATGTAAGTTGGTGGTCCAGGTTGGCGTATTCCCATGTCCCTTGTTTTATTGATGTCGCCGAGTACTTTCTACTCTAGCGTTATGGGACTTCGAGCAATGTGCGGTTTGGTGGTGTTGTAGCTGATTCAAGATTAGACTCAAGCTTTGACTAGTCTTTAAAATGCTAGCGGTCCATCAGGCTTTGGTTGCTACTCCTTGTTTTGTTCATTACAGAAGCTAGTATGTTTGTGGTTATGTTAGTATGTTGCAATGCTTGGGTTAAATACCATTTTTATCACGGAAGTATTGGTTAAGGAGTATTATATTCAACACTCGGAAGTTTTTTTGGTATCATTTTTGCCTCGGAAGTTTACAAAAATGATCAAATATGCTCCGGAAGTTTTTTTTAGAGCAAATTTGTCCCAGAAATGTTTTTTTTAGGAGTAAATTTGTTTTAGGAGTAAATTTGTTTTAGAAGTTTACAAAAAAGAGCAACAATTCAACGGTCAAGATCAACCGATGAAGAAGATTGTTATGTTTTTAAACTTCCAGGGAAAAAATGATACCAAACAAACTTCCGGATGCTGAATGCTCCCTAACCAATACTTCTGTGGCAAAATTGGTATCTAACCCATGCTTTTATGTTTTTAGACTATAAAGCCTCAATTTGATCCTATCTCATGATCAGTTGACAGTTTTCTATGTAACTTTTTATTGTTTTGTTAATTTTTTTTGAAAAATACTTTTTAAATGATATTTAATAATAAAAGATTATTTAAAATCACCCTTTAAATTTAAATTTATAAATATTCAAATCTAATGCTATATTTAACATATAAATTTAGAAATATAATAAATTAATCTTGACTAATCCACTTCTAACTATTAACCCTCAAATCAAATGATGACTCGCTGGTTTTAATGGCGGATTCAATTTTAAAATCCTTGCTTTACGTTGAATCCAAGGGACTCTGAGAGAATATCCAAATTAAAATAGAAATTATGAACGAGATTTCAATAGATCGTATTTTTTATTATTTAATTACTCAATATAAAACGTACATCAATTATACACAATTAATTATCTGAAACAATATAAAGGGCCTTCCCTTCACAGTAGTATATATGTCCAAAATATAAATGGTCAAGACTTCAGAACAATATTTGTAGTTTTCTATCAGATTCTCCGGAAACAATATAATACATGAACATCTCACCATTTTTCCTATTTCTCTTTTATTGAATTGTGTAGCCATTACAAAGCATCGATCTATTTTGATAAGATTAGATTCTTCACCTGGGTGTGATGAGTGACATCGTTACTTCATTAACAGAAGGATCTTTGGAATTTTTTGATGTAGACGATGAATCTCCTATGAACATTTTTCCAACTGAAAATGCAGGACGATTTGGCTTGGGAAAGTTCACTGTGTCACTTGCAAGCATGACAACAACAGTGGACATGGTTGGTCTATCTGATGCATCTTCTTGAACACAAAGCAAACCAATGTGTATGCATTTTAAAACTTCACCTTTATCAACGTTAGAATCTTCCAGCATTGGGTCCATCAATTCCAAACATTTGCCTTCACGCCACAGATTCCATGTCTACCAAGAAATTGTAGATTCTTTGAGATTGTAAAACTACTCATTCAAATTTAAATTCTTTGAGATTAAAATAACTAATTGGTACATCTTTTTTTTTTTTTTGTAAGTCTAACTTTAAACATACAATATTCTTGTGAGGGGCCACGCTAGAACTTATAAACTCAAAACTACTTTTGGACTTCTACATAAGAGCATAATTTTTTAATTGAAATGATGATTGAGGTAAAATTTGGTCATAATTTGTAAAATTAAAATTACTAATGGTATGAGAATTTGCGAATAAAGAATACTCACATAAATAAGAAGACTTTGGCCATGATCAGAGAGATAGAAACCACTAATTTTCTTCCCACAAATGATTTCTAGAAGAAGCACTCCAAAGCTAAAAACATCTGATTTTACTGAAAACAACCCTCCCATTGCATATTCCGGAGCCATATAACCACTGTTATGAATCAAGTCAATTTAACACTTATATCATCCACACAAGATAACATTTTTCAAACACGTTAATTCCTATATAATGAGTTGTACACAACACTTACTAAGTTCCCATTACTCGTCTTGTTTGTTGATTTTGGGCTCCATCAAAGGTTCTTGCCAATCCAAAATCTGATATTTTTGGGTTCATTTCAGAGTCTAAAAGGACATTACTAGCTTTCAAATCTCTATGAATTACTTTGAGTCGAGAGTCTTCATGGAGATACAAAATTCCTTTTGCAATTCCATTAATAATATGCAACCTTTGTTTCCAATGTAGTTTCCTTCTATTTTCTTCATCTAACAAGAATTGCGCAAGGTAAAAGATTCACTGACAAGAGCACATGAAGTAAAAAAATAAAGTCATAGGTCAGGAAACTTACTGAAAAGGTGGCAGTCAAGACTTGAGTTTTGCATATACTCATATACGAGGAGCTTTTCATTTTCCTCGATGCAGCAACCCAAAAGTCTAACAAGGTTTCTGTGTTGCAGTTTGGCTATGAATATAACTTCATTCTTGAACTCCTCCAAACCTTGACCAGAAGTTTGCGAGAGTCTTTTCACAGCAATCTCCTTCCCATCGGGCATTGTCCCCTAACGGAAAAGGTTGAAGACAAATTTTTAAAAAGGTACCATAATTTACAAAGCCAAACCAAAAGTAGACTAGATGATCATTATATATACGCGTGAAAGGGCAACACTGATCGAGTTAATTAGGCAGAATATTATTCTAGCCTCCAATACCCCCCCCCCCCAAAAAAAAAAAAAAACCCCCACACACACAAAATTAAATTATAATGAGAGGAATTTTATTATTCTACTGAAACATTAAATTAGATTTATTTAAATCTTATCTAATCTTTTTATAGCCTCAAAGCCATATTTAAGATATTATGTAGGCTTTTATATATGGCTTGGAGGGTTATGCATGACTTTTGAGGCATAGAATTTTAAACATATTTAAAGACTTACGTTTTAAGACATGTTAAGCCTCTTGAAAGCTCAAGTTTTGAGTCTAAATAAACCTATATATAGATCCACGTCCAAGCTTTAAATTTTTATTTCAAGTTCAAGCATATTGGACTAAAGCCCATCCTATTTTCACCCTTACATTCAAACAAACCAAAAACTTCCACCAAATTGAGATGAATGTTAAGTTGATCAATCAATTCTTATATTATTATTTTAGTCTTAATTTTTTTTTATTTGGTTTGTAATTACTTGACCAATTATATATGCCATAGTAAATATACATGATTAATGTAAGAAAAATAAACATCTGTAATAGAATGATACCGATTTGCGGAGTATATACCTTGATTAATTCGTTTTAAATTAACACGAATATATCATGTTGCCATAAGATGTTAAAACAACACTTAACCGACCATTTTAGTAGTACAGCATACAAATATAAGTTTAATAAGAAGGGCCAAACTATTTAGTTAAAAATAAGGGTTAAGATGCAAAAATACACATGTGATTTTCTCAAAAGTGCACTCAACACCAAGTGCTTTTTTTTTAGTACAAAAGTGACTATATGGTTACAAAAATAAAGCAAAAATAACAATTGACCGTTAGTTTGACTTTTTTGTATTTTTAAAGCTGATATAGACGATGACTCAGCTAAATTTCATCATAGCTAGTAGGGAGAACTGGAGAAAATTACAGAAAAGGGCCCAAATGCTTTTTAAAATTACAAAAGGCAGCAACGGCGGCGAGGAGGCGAAGATGGGCGGCTTGATGGGTAAGATTGGGAGAACGAATGGCTGAACTGTAATTTCTAAAATATCTGTCATTTTTTGTAATTTTCTCTAGTTTTTTACTGCCAGCTGGGATGAAATTTAGATGGGTCATCGTCCATATCAGCCTTAAAAATACAAAAAATTCAAACTAACGGTCAATGGGTATTTTCGCTCCACTTTTATAACTACAGTCACTTTTGTACCTTAAAAAGCACTTCGTGTTAGGTGCACTTTTGGAAAAACCACATGTATTTTTGCACCTTAACTCTAAAAAAATTTATTATTAGTCAATTATCAATCAAAGCAAAATAAAAAAAAAAGTCAGAACAAGAATTAAATTAAACATTAAGCAAAGAAAAACAATCAAATCATTTGATAATCACAACTTCAAAATCCGGTATATTGGTACCTTGTAAACAGGACCAAATCCTCCCTCTCCCAATTTAGCTTTTTCTGAGAAATTATGTGTACTTTGTTGAATCACAAAGAGAGGAATTGTGGGAAGGTCTGTGTTCAATGAACTCTCTTTTTGAGAGATATCGTCAAACACAGGAGTCCTCTCCAATGGCATTTCATCTACAAGACATAGGCGTATGTTAAATAGCGAACTAAAAGAAATTTGATAAATAAGAGTAGGGCAATATGGATATAGTGTCACTTTTGTTTTTTTTACACTTTTTATAAGATACAAATAACAAAACTATGTTGATTAAAAAGTTGGTTAACATTAGTTAAAGATAATAAATATGTAAAAAATGCAAATTATTTTTCAAAAACTCCCTTATTTATGGAAAGGGAGTGAGAGAGAAATGAGAAATTAGTTAATTAATATAATGATGAGACTAACCAATAATTAATTGGGAAAAAATGAAAAATGTAATAGCTTCAGACAAACTATTAGGGTATTCGGTAAATAGGAACAAGCGATCCTGGAAAAAATTTCTTATATTTAAAACAGGAGAGATTAGGGGAGAGCAGTCGATTTTTTATTCAAATCTTATCTAAAAGATCTCAACTATGTTATATCTTTGATTTATCGTCTGTCATCATGACAACATGTTCACTGTACAAATTGTGAAATGGCACTATTTTTAAACTCGGTCAAATAAAGTTAGAAATAAATGATGTTATGTGTATTTATTCATTCTTTGTATTGTAACATTTATCCTGTAGTACACATGTCAATGTACAATTGGTTACTCCTTTCTATAAATAGAAATATGAGGCTCAAGCTCATGATTGAGAGCTTGACCTAATTCATTCATTTCCTATCTTGGTATCAGAGCCTACTAGCCAGAAATGGCATCACCTAGAAACCCTAATAGCCAACCAGATCCAGCCACCACCCCAAACCCAAACCCTAATCCTAATCCAAATCCCACCGGTGTTCATACTGTTCAACACCCACAGGACTCTATTGTCACATCAATACTCCCTAATCCCACAGATGTCACCGTTGGAACCCACCACTTTCACCCTTCCTCGTCTACATCGCCTTTTTCCCCTTTCTCGTCTACTTCATTCTCAACCAACATCCCGACTTCACTTTTTCCTCCACCTCCGGCGTCGTCTCAGGCCACCTTCCCCCACGCAATTCCGATCTCCACCTTTGTTCCCCCACCTTTTCATTTCCCACCTCCATTGTCTTACTCAGTTCCATCTCACCTCGCGGGTTTTCCGTCTGGCTATCCTTCGTTCACTTACCCAAGTCATCAGGTCTCTACCCGATCGACACCCCTGTTGAGCTCTCTAAATCAGGCTAATCCCGTCAAGTTGGACGGTGATAATTTTCTCATTTGGGAATCCACAATTTCCCCTATTATTCGTGGCCACAGGCTCGATGGCCATGTTTTTGGCACCCAAGCCATACCCTCTGAGTAGATCTTGGACTCCACCGAGAATGTTTTCCCTAATCCTCTCTATGAAGATTGGGTAGCCACAGACCAGATTCTCCTTGGATGGCTCTTCGGCACTATGACAATAGAAATTGCCAGTCAAATGACGCATTGCAAGACATCGGCCACTCTCTGGAAGTCAGTCACTGAGTTCGTGGGTGCTAATACCCGTTCTCACATCACCTTTCTAAAGGGTGAATTCCATCGTCTGAAGAAGGGCACCCTCAAGATGAGAGACTATCTCTCTAAGGTGAAATCTGTTTCGGATAATCTCACTCTTGCCGGTTGCCCTCTGTCTCTCACTGACTTGATCACTCAGACTCTAGCCGGGCTTGATACAGAGTATACACCTATTGTGGTCATTCTATCTGAGAAAGAGAACCTTACCTGGTCTGATCTCCAGTCCAAGCTCCTAACGTTTGAGTCACGTTTGGAGCAACTTAACACCTCTACGACCACAAACCTGTCTACTGCTTTCGCCAATCTCATTGTTCAGCCTAACACCTCTCAGCCACGGTCTCCAAACTATCGTGGTGGTGGGGGTAGGAGAGGTAGAGGACGTTCAGGCAGGGGCTCCTCTGGTGGAAGGAATTCTGGCCGAGGAAATTCCAGAAGTGATAAGTGGTGTTATCTCTGTGATAAGCCTGGACATGAAGTGCCCAACTGCTTCAAGCGTTTTGATAAGAACTTCAAGCCTCCTCGCAAGCCAGAAAATCCCTCTGCATACATCACTACTTCAGATACTGTTTCTGATCCGGCCTGGTATCTTGATACAGGAGCAACTCACCACGTCACCAACTCACCTGAAAATGTCAGTCCAGATTCAAACTTGGAATCAGGTATATCCTCTGTTTCTGTTGGTAATGGCGCATCTGTAAATGTGATTGGGATTGGTAGTGCTAATCTTCTCTGTGATAAACCTGCTGGTTTTAAAAATCTGAGATTGAATGATGTTCTTATAGCCCCTCAAATGACCAAGAAACTGATCAGTGGCTTTAAACTAACCAATGATAACAAGGATGTATTTGTTGAAATTGACTCTCATGGCTGTTTTGTGAAGGACAAGAGTCAACATAGTGTCTTGCTAGCTGGAAAAGCAACCAGAGGATCCACTCCTGGCCTATACCGAATCTGCAACCCTGTGGTCCCAGTGAAGAAATTAGCTACTAGTTTCAATTCAGTAGGAATTGTCCTAGGACTGCTAGTACTAGTTGCAATCTGTCTAATTTTGAATCTTGGCATAGACGTCTTGGTCACCCTAGTAAAGTTATATTACAAAAGGTCCTTACAGATTGTAACATTTCTTTTTCATCTAATGAAAAATCACATTTCTGTGACTCATGTCAGCTGGGCAAATCTCACAAACTTCCATTTACTGTTTCACACTCTCGTGCATCTCATGTTTTAGACTTGATACATACTGATCTGTGGGGTCCTGCCCCAATTAAATCTATCAATGGTTATCATTACTACATTAGCTTTCTTGATGATTATAGTCGACACACTTGGATTTATCCTTTGAAGTCTAAACATGAAGCCCTCTCTGCCTTCAAGTTGTTTAAAACTGGTTGAAAATCAGTTTGAACGACGTATTAAAATTCTTCACAGTGATTGGGGGGTGAATTTCGCAGCTTTCAAACCCTTCTTGATGAACATGGAATTATTTTCAGACACTCTTGCCCTCACACATCTGCTCAAAATGGCAGAGTCGAGCGCAAGCATCGACATCTAGTGGAAACCGGACTTACTCTTCTAGCCACTGCACGTATGCCTCTCTTCTACTGGTGGGAGGCCTTTTCCACTGCTATTTATCTTATTAACAGGATGCCCACTGCTGTATTACAACACCTATCTCCTTTTGAGGCTCTCTATCACCGCAAGCCTGCCTATAAGAGTCTTAAGATTTTTGGATGTGCTTGTTATCCGTGTCTCCGCCCCTACAATCAGCATAAACTTCAGTATCACAGTACAAAGTGCACTTTCCTTGGTTATAGTGGGTCACACAAAGGCTACAAATGCTTGAGTTCCACTGGAAGAATTTATATCTCCCGTCACGTGGTGTTTAACGAGGCTGATTACCCTTTTGTTTCTAACAATTTTCTTTGTTTTCAGAAACCTTCAAGTTCTGAAATTATCAATTTCAGTAGCATTTCTCCTGTTCATCGACTGTGACCTTCTGGATCGTTTTCACATGAATCAAGCCTCCCCATGTCATACACCAATGGCTGCCCACAAATCCTTATCAGCTTTTTCTGGTGAATTGCTTCCTAACCCAACTGAATATCGAAGTGCTGTTGGGGCGTTACAGTACCTATGTAACACTAGACCGGACATTAGTTTCAGCGTTGGGAAATTGAGTCAATATCTTTCCCAACCAACCACGGAGCATTGGAAAGCTGTCAAAAGGGTATTTAGATATCTTAGGGGGACAATCCACTATGGTATTCACATCAAACCATCAACTTTACTGGATCTAGCAGCTTATTCAGATGCTGATTGGGCATCTTGTCCTGATGACAGACGCTCAGTAGGAGGATACTGTGTTTTCCTAGGGGATTCCCTAGTAACTTGGTCTTCTAAGAAACAATTAGTTGTTTCACGTTCTAGTTGTGAATCCGAGTATAGGTCTCTGTCCAATACTGCCTCCGAACTTTCCTGGATTAGGTCTTTACTCTCTGAACTGAATTTGAGGTTAAAAAGGACACCAACTATATGGTGTGACAACACCAGTGCAGCAGCTCTTGCCTCGAATCCGGTTCATCATGCAAGAACTAAGCATATTGAAATTGATGTGCATTATGTGAGGGATCAGGTTCTAAGCAAAGTTCTTAATGTTTCTCATGTACCTACTGAATTTCAGGTTGCTGATTGCTTGACAAAGCCCCTACATCACTCTCGGTTTAGTTTCCTTAGAGATAAGTTGGGTGTCACAGTTGCACCGACTAAGAGAGTCATGCAGAATCAAACCTTGGCTAAAACCAAGAAGAAGAAGAACCAAGTTCGAAGTAAAGGAGAGAGTTAGAAATAAATGATGTTATGTGTATTTATTCATTCTTTGTATTGTAACATTTATCCTGTAGTACACATGTCAATGTACAATTGGTTACTCCTTTCTATAAATAGAAATATGAGGCTCAAGCTCATGATTGAGAGCTTGACCTAATTCATTCATTTCCTATCTAATAAAAATTGAAAAATCAGATTAAGCAGTGTGTGTGTGTATCTACCATTGGATAGAAATTTCTTTTTATTTTTTTGGCCTGCAATATTGGATTGAAAATTCACCACATAGATTATGATAAATACCTTTTCTATTCTTCTTTCGCCAAAAGCAGACAGAGAAACTTATTATAAGCACAGCCACTAGTACACTGATGCTTATGATCAAGGCTTTTGACTTGCTAACTCCTTTTTTGGCTGCATTATTGACAAACTAATTAGCATAAGCATTTTCTTTTTTGATAAAATAATCAATTATATAAAATGAGATATTATACAGATAAAGTTGGTATATAACAAGGACTGGAGCATGGGGAATTAGCAGTAGAAATAAAGTGAGTGACTGGGAAAAAAATTGAAATAGAGAAATCTTATATCTTCTTCTAAGGTTCATTGGAAATCAAAATAAATAGGCATTATAAGTCCAATTTGACCCAATCTCACATGCTAAAAAATAAAAGCTAAAACATTTAATATTTTAAATTGATTGACTTTACTAATTAAATTAAAAAACAATCACTAATGATTATCGGAGGGAACTTATATTCAGTAGAAGAAAAATTTGACAAATTAGACTTATAACATGGATCACAACGGTTCTGGCTAACACATTGAAGATGCATGTTAATTGGCCCCACCTACCGACTTACACACACCATAAAGCATAAATTTTTGAAATAATCCAGCAAAAGTTACTTTAAAAAGCAAACATATATAAAGAATGAGATTTTAACCTTAATGTATGTAAAAAGTTAACAAATGATAAATTATTATCAATTGTCTTACGATATATCTTGAAAAATTTAAAGATCCCAATTTGATATTCACTACAAAAAAAACGACAATTAGTAGCGGTTAAAATGACCTATTTGTAACGGTTTTTGACGTGACAAACGACATTTGTAGCGGTTAGAGGAACCGCGACAAAATCGCCTGTGGCAAGCCGATTTGTAACGGTTAAAAAAACCGATACTACATACACATAAACCGCTACAACCTCTCTATGCGGTTCAAGAAAACCGTCACTAAATCAGCGGGGCTGACGTGTGTTTCGAGACATTAGTCACGGTCCGTAACCGTTACAAATCATATTGTAGCAGTAACGGTTTCATAACCGCTACAAAATAATGTGTTGATAAATTTGTCGCGGTTACTAACCGCTACAAACATTCCCGCCATTTTTAGCCAAAAAATTTGCCGCCATCTGAATATTTGTAGCGGTTTACAACCGCTACAAATAGTCCCGCCACATGTGCTTTTGAATATTTGTAGCGGTTTCAAACCGCTACTATAAACGCTACAATTTTATTTTAAATTGTGTAGCGGTTATTACAACCGCTACAAATTCATTACGGTTTAAAAAAATGTATAACGCCATTTTATTTGAAATGTTGTAGCGGTTATTGCAACCGCTACAAATTCATTACGGTTTAAAAAAAAATTATTATTTATCGGCGTAATTCAGTAATTATTATTAATATATCTTTTTAACAAAAATAAAAGGACTAAATTATGAAATTTAAATATATAAGGTGCATGTATAAAAACAAAATAATAAGATTATGTAAGTAGAATAAGTGCTAAGAAATGAGGTGGTTAAAACAATACTGAATATTTAAAAATTATATGTACAAATCAATTGAATAATGTATATGAAAGAATAGGGAAACTTGAAAGATATATCTCGTTCAACTGCAAAATAACAAAGTTTAATTAGTATCAGAACTATAAATTAGTATGAGAAACATTAGAATTGATCGAGTTACACGGTACTTACCCCGTTCAAACTCATAATGTTCAAACGTAAAATATTTGAGATGACTGAGAGAAAACGTGGGTAGAAAAGAAGTTGAGGCGTATTAAATGAGGTTGGGTGGGGGTATTTATGGTGGTGTCTGCGTATCATTTTGTAGCGGTTGGTGTCTCACTTTTTTGTAGCGGTTTTTATATTTAGTAGCGGTTTTGAGGGTTATTGTAGCGGTTATTGTAGCGGTTGATCTTGTCGCGGTTTTTAAGGGTTTGTAGCGGTTATATAACCGCTACAAAGTAATTTCTGAGTTCTTTTTTTTAGAAAAAAAAACTTAAAGGTGTTTTTTCCTAATTAATTTCGGATTTTTTAAGTGTTTGTAGCGGTTATATAACCGCTACAAAGTAATTTCGAGGTTTTTTTATTAAAAAAAAACTTAATATTAAAAAGATTTCATATTACAAGATAGGCATTAATTTTTCCTCTCAATCTTCTTCGACATCCCTACAAAGAAAGTTTACATAAAATGTTACGCGTGAGTTGAATACGTTTGAACACAATATAATTAAAACTTTAGTTAAATGTTTCAATTTCATAAAGCGTAAATTTAAAAACGTACCGAACTATAGGTAAATTGTCATCGCCGTCTGGGATGAAGTCTTCGAAGCTGGCGGGCTGCAACGGCTCACAATCGTAGGCGACCTTATCACCATCGCCCATATCGTAAAGGTCCCGAGGCTTTAAGTGAACCACCATATTCCAATCCTTGTGCCTCTCATCGACGACATAATAAACCTGATGGGCCTCTGAGGCAAGAATATACGGCTCGTCATTTTCAGACTGACCACTGTGAATAGGCCGGGAGAAATTCACTGATGTGATGCCTAAGTCGTCAGTCGTGAGTCCCCTAGACGTTGTGGTATTCGCCCACAAACACTTGAACAACGTCACGGTGAAAAGGCCTGTGTAACTTATCCGACCACATCAAGCGCTTTCCATAATACGGGGCGTCACCGAACCGCATGTTGCCGTCCATCGCTGCTCGCATAACTCCTCGTCCCAAACGTGCCATATACACCAGAGTTTTGGGTCAGCAATCCCTGATCTCGTGCGACGGTGCAAAACTTAAAACCATTGGCATTGTATGCCGTGAATCTTAGGGCGTGGTCAAGCGGGCCTACTGTGAGAGCTGGTGAGTGCGGGTTGTGGTCGTTCATTATTCTCCTCCTAAACCAACTCGGGAATTCTCTGTGAACCTTTCTATCAATTTCGGAGGATGTCTGTGTACGAATCCTCAGTTCACGCTTCACATAACTCCTGAATTCCCTGCAATTGAACATGCAATGAAATGTGAGTATGTATAAAATGTAAGGAAATATATAGGATACGATATATATATATTTGTATGAAATCCTTACCGAAGGTACGGTTCAACTTTGGTGCAGTTAATCAAGACATGTCTATGTGCTTGGAACTTCTCAAGTGCCGTGAGTTTGAATTTCTCACTCCCGCCAACTGGTTTACCAACACGAGGGATTAACAACTCTGTTGTCTCTGCTCCGGCTCGGGCTCGGGACAATCGTCTACACGAGGCGGTCGGTTGAATGACGTTTCAATGTCATCAAGTACTGGAACAAAAATACAAGACCTCATCCCCGATATAACCTTCGCTATTGAACCTTCGTGCCACGCCTTATTCCTCACGTAAGATTTAAGTTTCCCAAGAAACCTATAAAGTAGAACCATAAAAATAATAGCCGGATCAATGGTTAAACGTGCGACTAGTGAGTAATGGTAAAGTAATTATTTTTCAACAAGTACCTCTCAACGGGATACATCCATCGGTCTTGAATGGGCCGCAAGCTTTGTTTCGTGAACAAGGTGTCTTGTCGGGTGAACCATGACCGTGAAAAATGACGGAGGAAAGATCATCTCCAAATGACACAGCGTAAGAATGATTTTCTCCTGCAGCTGGTCGAGCTCCTCCACTATCAAAACCTTCGAACACAGCTTCCGAAAGAAAGTACAAAGCTCGTTCGGCTCCTGAGATGGCGGTGGTATATGTTGGGCCCCACGCCCTCTCGTCTGGCCTCCGCCCCTACTACTACCCCCCCTTAAACCGGTTTTGAAAGGGACACCTGCTTTCCCTTTCCCTTCTCTCCTCCAGAAACCATGATGTTGAAAGGTAGAAGTTTAAAAGTAAAAGTTTAAAGAGGGTGAAAGGTAAAAACGGTGAAAACTCAAACCGTTGGAAGTGTGACTTTGAAAATGAGGATTCACTGTTTAAAAACCGAACATTTTGTAGCGGTTAACCTCATAAACCGTTACAAAATTTGAAATTTTGTAACGGTTCATACATCACCGCCACATAAACCGCTACAAAATATCTCGATTAAATTTCAGTAGCGGTTGTGTAATAACCGCTACAAAAACCGCTACAAAATAGCTGACCCTTGAAATTCTGTAGCGGTTTCTATGAAACCGCTACAATATGACCACATTTTGTCGCGGTTTTTGTTGTGAACCGCTACAGAATGATTTTTTTTCAAAAAAAAATTCCAAACTAATTAGTTTGATTCAAATATTTTATGAATCAAACTAATTAGTTTGGTACAAATATTTAAAAACCAAACCTTCAATTCATTTATTTCTTTTCTTTAATTTTTTAAAGCTGTCCACGTAATAAATTACACATAATGAAGTAACCAAGAATAGTCCAACATGTCCGTGGGGATTGGGACTCAATGTAGCCGCCGATCTCCCACGAAAAACTGGCTGAGTCATTTTCATCAGAGATATTTTCGTGAGACAAAGGTGGCTACAATGGAACCCAATCTCCAGTCGCCTGTTGGACTCTTCTCAGAAGAGTAGAAGTATTCACGCCAAAGAAATGAGCAAACCTTGGCTTGTGGTGAACGAATTGCCTCGCAAGGATGAGAGAGGCAAATATCCGCAGCCCTCATCACACGATATAAGAGATCGAGCTACGATATCTGCATTCCTTGGACGACCAAGCGAGATAGTTCATTCGATTACAAGTCGAAGATTTAGTAATTCCTTTAGTAGTTATAGTTGATGAACGTTATTTATAGTGTGAAAAGTTGTAGCGGTTCCCCTCAAAACCGCTACAAAAATATAGATTTTGACGCGGTCACGGTCACTCTTCCTGGACACCGTGACAAAATTGTGACGTTTCGTTTATTTGTAGCGGTTTTTTTGATGGAACCGCTATAAAATCACCGCAACAAAGTTGGCGCCAATGTTGGCGCCACTTTTGTAGCGGTTCTACTCAAGAAACCGTTACAAAATCACGGTGACAACAATTCCCGCCATTGCGCGCCAAAGTGGCGCCAAATCATTGCGGTTCTACTCAAGAAACCGTTACAAAATCACAGTGACAACAATTCCCGCCATTGCGCGCCAAAGTGGCGCCAAATCATTGCGGTTTATTTTGAGTGAACCGCTACAAAGGTAGCCGAGGTCCATACCGTCATGGCTTCCGTTACTATTTAGTGGCGGTTATGGGATAAAACCGTTACAATTTGTTGTTTTGTAACGGTTTTTTTTAACCGCGACAATTTAACCGCGACAAAATAGGTTTTTTTTTGTAGTGATTTAAATATCACTCTGATCATAAATATATGACAAAGTTTATAGTGCAATAAATATAGGACAAAGTTTGTAGTGCAATTTCCACAACAAATTTTATATTATATTTAGGACTGAATGGAGTATAATATATATGCATCTCTGTGTGTATAATTCAAGAATGTTAATGCAATATAGTCATCTTAGTTTAAGAGAATTTCAGGTGAGATCAATTTTAAGAAATAAAATTTTTTATATAGTACTTTGTTAGTCAATAATCTTTTAACACCAAATTTTTCAAAAGTTCTATATTATTGAACTCACACCGTACCACACAATCTCAACAACGCCTTTGACTTATCTCCACCTGATGCTCTCAGCTAAGGCTTGATGACCAAGTCAAAAACATCAAGAATAATCAAGTTTCTGTTTAATCTTTCCTCTCGCACACACAATCAAGGGAGTAGTTGAATGTACTTGTCGTCTATTTAAAAAAATATATATATATATATTTTCTTCATGAAGAATGAAGAAGTGTATATGTGGGAAAGGATGTAGCATTTTAGGTGAGATCAGTTCTTAAAAAATAATTTATATATAATACTTTAATTTGTTAGTCAATAATATTTTAGCACCGAATTTACGTTAGAAGTTGTATATTATATTTGATCTCACACGATATCAACACTAATAAAGGGAGTGGTTGAATGTTCTTGTCTTCTGTTTCTTTTACTTTCTTTAATATATAGTTTCTTCCCAAAGAAGTATATATGAGCATGGGTGTAGAATTTATTTTTAGTAAAAGCTTAATAGAGAGTACAAAAAGGGTTTAAAATAGAAGATATTATTAAAAGAGAGTTAAAATAGAAGAAATTAAATATATGCGGGTAAATGTCTAGTTTTTGAGTAATCTTGTTTCTTAATGTAAAAGGATGCCCTATACATAGCGTTATACGAAAAATGAGATGTATTATTTATTTTTCATAAATAATTACATGATCTTTTAGATCGAGCTCACATACAAAGTAATAGCAAGAGGAAAAATATATTATTTCTGGCATTGTCTTTTTGATAATGAAATATGCTGTATTTTTCTCTCTTAAAAAAAATTATAATTAATTTCGCACCTAATAATGAATAATGAGCAGGCATACCTTGTGCAAAGTTCAAAGTGCAAAAAAACCCTAATTTAAAACTATAATTAGAAAACGAAAGGGATAGGTTTGTTAATATTATACCTGTAGTTGTATGATTAGGAGCATTATTCAGTGAAGAGGTTGATTGATAAAACATGTAATTATCATATTTGATGATACAGCTTGGCGCCAAAATCTGCCATCCTTGCTTCTGCTCACAGCACTGAGAAATCCTATCCACCATAGATTCCAAACATTGTTTGCATCCTTCACTATTAAGGTCTCTACTGCATTGTACCAATGCATACCTTTTTCTTCCACCACCCAAATCAAACTCTCCCCTAGCGCCCAGCTCCGTTGTGTTCTCCATCGCTTTTCCGATTAGGCTCCTCATGAAACTCTCCGCCTTCTTCCCTTCCGCCGGATCAGATGCCTGCGCTCTGCCGGCAGACCACCATGGGCTTGTCGTCACCTTCCCAAAGAAGTTCTTATTAGAGTATTGGAGGATGCAGAAGTCATACCTATGTTACCATCATATGTAGACATTTGCATTAATTAGAAAAATTGATGTATGCATTTAATGCAGTTTATATTTAATTTTCTATGGCTTCCTATATACTGTGAGGGGAATGTAAAGCTTGAGTTTTCAAAATGTTGAGGCTTCTAATGAACTAAGTACAAAAAAAAGTTTATTATTAGTTCATAAGATGTTTAGCTTTCACTAGTGAAACCGAATATTCTGCCACTAACAACGAAAGATTTATTTTTGACAAACAAACGGGTTTCATTATAGTCTACTCTCTTCCCATTAGAATTCATCTTATTTAAACTGGACAGCATAAAAATATATACAATAGAGAAGATAAGAACAGGAAAACAATGTCCTATATCTGCCAGTAATGAAATTCTCTCTAAATAACTCGATGCTAACATATATTGGCCCCGATAATGTAACCACAACCTAAAAGTTAACTGTTGGAGTGGGGAAAAAAGGCTTTAAAGGCCCCTCTTTCATGGTAACACCCAGACTCAATGTAACACGCCCAGACTCAGACTCGTTACTGAAAACTTCCTAACTAACATGAAAAGAAAAAAAGTTTCCTCTTGACATAATATTTCAATTTGTCTCTGGAAACACTAAAACCATCCAAAATGCATATGAATTTTGTACATTATTTCTTTTAGTATTGTTGAATTACTTACAAAAAAAAAAATTCAAATCGCTAAAGTTAAAAGGATATATAAAAGTATATACTTTTAAATCAACAAAGGCGTGCATTAAAGATAGACAGACTGGTACCATATCACAGCAGAAAGTTGATTGGGACAACGTTGGAGAACCTCTCTAGTTGCAGTGGAGACACAGAACTGGCAGAAGTATCCGGCATCGTCGCCACGGCAGTCATAGAGGCCATAGACAGCGTTGGTGGCGGTGCCAAAGGATGTATGGTTGTAGCCTTTGCTTGTGGCTGCGTCGGTCGAGAGCCATGAGAGGAGCTGGTTAAGGTTTGCTTTGTAGGAGTCTGTAAGTGCTTGTGGGGTTTTGTTATGGCAGTCATCTCCAACGTAGTTTGGTGCTTGAGCAGTACATGCTCTTATGAAACTGATCAGAATAACGACGCAGAAGATGATCAGAAATCCAGGGCTTGTAACAA
The DNA here is from genome assembly GCA_025563575.1 of Acacia pycnantha. Taxonomy (NCBI): domain Eukaryota; kingdom Viridiplantae; phylum Streptophyta; class Magnoliopsida; order Fabales; family Fabaceae; genus Acacia; species Acacia pycnantha. The sequence continues at coordinate 274,884 of JAMWYP010000042.1, read as the reverse complement.
TGGGTTTTGATGATCCCATTACTGGGTCGAAGAGGGCATTTCAATTTTGAACTGATTAGGGATGGGAATAAAAAGTGAAATTGGTGATGAATTGTGCAAAATATCTAGAGAAAACTTTAAAAGCAAGGTTTGAAAGTTCTAATCCGTTGTATCTGGAACACAAAAGCTTAGGGTTGTTTGGTACACAATCAAATAGGCGATCGGTAGAAAATTAAAACTAAAAAATAATTGTTTTAAAATTTAAAAATAAAAACAATGAATTTTTTTATTGAATAAAATCAGAATCGACAAGTGGTATGCAATTAAACACGTAAACTACTCAGGCATTTTGTGTTGACACCTGCCGTAAAATGCATTAATTACGGCAACCTCACAGATGCAGACAAGTTGGAATCGGCCCCACAACCCCAACCAGATAAGATTGTGGCAACTTGCATCGGATCAATACTAAGATTTAAGAAGTCTGGTATGAAACTAAATATGCAATTAAAAACGTAAACTACTCAGACAATTTGTTGACACCTCCCGGAAAATGCATTAGTTACGTCAACCTTACAGACGCAGACGACCGGTTGGAATAGGCCCGACAACCACAACCCAGCATTAACTACGTCAACCTTACAGACGCAGACAAGTTGGAATCGGCCCCACAACTACAACGCAGATGAGGTTGTTGCAGCTTGCATCGGATCAATACTAAGATTTTTTTGGGTGTTCGAGAAGTCATGATGTCTTTGGAATTACCAATAATGTACCCGCTCTAATTTAAAATAGAACTGCCTTTCTTTTTTTGCTCGAGAAATAGAACTAACTTTCTGGTAAAAACATGAGTTATTTTTATTACTAGAAAATAGAAAAATATCACTTAAACTTTAAAATCATGTTAAATAATAATAGAATTAACAAAAATAATAAAGTAATTGACAACTTATTTTGTTAGGAAATCATATATTTAAGATTTTGAAGTTTAAGTATTATTTTCTTAGGATTTCTCTAATTTTAACAACCTTCACTACTACAAGATATTACTATCCTAAATGACGTCCTTATTTTAATTTGGAAAGTAAAAAGTGTAGGCAATAACATTCTTGTAATAATATGCCTGAAAATTACCACTTAGGCGTCCTAAAATCCTTTTTACGACGCCTAAAATTAATATGGGGATTTTTTGGCGTCCCAAATATATTTTAGCACGCCAAAAAATAATTTTTGGCGTCCTAAAATATATTTTGGGATGCCAAAAATCAGATTTTTGGGCAAATTTTAGCGCCAGGGGAGACAAGGAAATTTATAGTTTTGGCGCCAGCGGAAACAGGGAAATTGGAGTTTTTTGGCGTCCTAAAATTAGGTTTCAGGATGCCAAAAAAATATTTAAGGTGACCCAAATATTTTTTTTGGGACGCCAAATTTCCTCATTATACTACTGTGCCTTTTCACTCTCCGCCTACCCCCGAAATCATCTCACACTTCACACTCTCCGCCTCCTTCTCCAAATCCAGCCATGTCATTTCCCTTTTCGCCAGTGTCTCCTCTGTCTTCCCTCTTGCGCCTCTATCTCCTCTGGCCCTCTCACACTCCAGCTCCTTCCCGATTGAAACTGTCATTTCCCTCACATCGTGTTTCGCCTGCGTCTCCTCTGGCCCTCTTGTTGTTGCAGGTGAGTTTACTGAGAACCCTATCACGATCTTCCTTCTCTGCTCAAGGTCTCACTGCTGCTCTTTCTTTTCTCTATTTGGTATTTTGTGTGCGTGTAGGGGAGTTTTGTTTTGGGTTCTTTCTTCTCCTTGCTAACAACATTTTTGGGATATGATTGAAGCATTGGTTGTTGATGGAATGTGCGAACTCAATTTTCCTTATTCTCCATTGCTTCCAAGCACGTTTTATATGTGGGCAAATCTTTTTTCTTACATTTTGTGAATGCTATGAGTGTGTGGGATTGCTTTGGGCTTCTATAATTTTGGGTTATTTTGATTTATTTGTGATTTTAGGGGGTGATGGAAGTTTAGATAAGCTAGAGTTGTAGTTCAAGATGCTTGATAGACTTATTGAGATTCTTAGAGGTAACCTTGCAATATTTTCTATAACCCCATTATGTTCTAAGCCTTATTTGATTTTCTGGGTCCCTTACCTTGTTGAGTGATTGCAATTTTTAAGTTTCTTGTTGGAGCTCCCTATTTTATCTCTCTCTTTCGCACGTTCAGTGTGTAGAAGATACTCCAGGTTGATGATTACTAGATAGCCAGTGCTCAAAATTAAATTCTTTTAATGTTGAAATAAGATAGTCATGCTATGCTGTAAGACTGTAACTGCTTTTTTTTCTTCTCCATTGTGGATCTTGTCAGGTCGAGAGCAAGTTGGAACCTCTCAATCTTCTTGTACACAATTGTACTGTTTGCTTCTGTCATCATATAAGAATCTGCTTGGTTGGATCAACTCTGATAGTGTGTGGAACTTGCCTTTTCACTATGTTTTCATTAATGAGTATATGACTTACTCCAGTGGATACTTGCATCTGATAGAGGTCAGGATAATTACTGAGAGCTTGTTGTCATTTTTGCTTCTAACCTGTTGAAGTTGTGCAGTGGTTTGTGTTTGTTATATTGGTACCTAGTGTAACATCCCATTTTTAAAGCAATTTTTTTTAAAAAAAAATCAGAGTAGAGCAATGGAGCGAAAGAGTAACTGATTCACATTCCATCATTAACCATAGTGTAACATTGTATTGATACATTCATCCTATTGTTCTCAAAAAGTAATAAACAAAAAGAACATCTTCGGCCAACGGTCTAGTCGTGTTGCTTGCCCCGCTCTCCAATCCTTGGTCCTTCCGACCCTGAAGCTACAGCTGAGATCCAATTTACCCCATTGGATCTCAGGTAACGGTTAACCTTATGCTCAAATAAAACAGTATACGGATGACAGATATTCATGACATACCAGCAGCATATCAGTACAAAAGCATAAAGCAGATGCATGATCAATATAATGACAGTACATAAGCAAAGAGCAATATGTAAAGTCCCATAAAGTGTCTGCACATAAACCAGTGCCACGATGTACGGTCGTGTCCTCAGCGCTAGGAAAACTCAAACGGTATTACTATGTCTATAACCCGTGTGAAACTGTATGTATAATCGGTGACCCTAAACAGAGCCTCTATCCGAATCGGTGACCCTAAACAGAGCCTCTATCCGTGAATGTATCTATCACATCTATGTATATGAGCAACACAGAGTTAGTGTTACAGTACGCGAACGTACCTTCGTTGACAATATACGGTACTTCTGGTACGTTTTGACGAAAACTGCACTTTTGACGGAAACAGCGGGCTGACAGCGGCACGTCAGACAGCGGAACGACAGCGGTATGACGGCGGTTCGTGATCAACGATTTCCTATAGGAATAATATCACATTTGTTAATATTTGACATCATAACAGGCATTTTAGGTACAAATTACCATTTTGCCCCTATGGGAATCGCCGTAATTTCGCCAGCGCTTCGCTACTTTAACTCTATTTCTCCAAAATTTTAACATACCTCTTTCTCCAACATATTTTTGAAATAAATATCATATCTACCCCTAAAACATGATATCTAAATCATATTTGAAAAACTAAAGATCTAACACTCCTACTATAACTACCGAAAGAACTTAAGACTAAGGACCGAAGAACTTACTCAGAGCTTCGCTGCAAATTTCCCCGGACTCCTCCTCTCCTCCAAGATTTTGAACTTGGCAAGTGAATTTTGGTGTGAAATTATGAAGAGAATTTCCATCTATTTATAGAGTTTTTGTGAGGGTATTTTGGTCTTTTTCCAATCTTCCAACTTTCAATTTTGGCCACATAACCCATCTTTTTGCTCAAGCCAAATTCTCCTCCACAAGCTTGGTAGGTGCCGACCTGCTCCCCCCATGAGTCATCCAAAATCACTTTTGCTTTTTACCTTCAACCCGATAAAATTCCCCGATCGGTGTCCGAATCGCGTAATCTTGCAAAATCTCAAAATTCCGGAGATATAGCCCTGAAGATTTCTTTTTCCTCTTTCAAAATACTTGGGTCAACTAAATTTTTGATCCCATTCAGGGTGTCATCGGTTCCGCTGAAGATTTCGGATATTCGCCTTCGGTTGCGGAATTCGCTTCGGGTAACATCATCTTCGGGACAAAAATCCACTGATTCATAATATGCCCAGATGTTTACCAACTCATTCTTGGATTTCAAGTTATGGCTTGGTTTCTATAGGTTTTCATTTATCTGATTTGCTTTTTGAACATAAGATGGATTCACAGTCAGTCTAGTATAACCCTTTTCGATTACGGAAATAACTTCGGAGACAGCCTACTCCGAGGTAAAAATTCACTTGTTTAGAATATACTCTGACTTTAGAAACCTTGCTCATGGTTTTCTAGATAGGATTTAGTTTCTATCGGTGGTCATTTATCCTATTTGCTTTTTACAAAATATCACAATTTATATTAATATAATAATATAAGTATCATGATATTTGTTCAACCAATTCTTATCCCTTTATCCAATTCAAAATTTCGGTCAGCTGGTCCTCTTTTTTTTTATTTTCGTTTTTTAATTATTTAATTAATTAATATTATATGACTTGCAAAATTGCACCATGTTACTTGATTGATGCATTGTTGTTGAATTTGTCGTTCCCATGATTTGAGCATCACTAATTGGACAGAAGCATTTTGATATAACTTGGAATTTGTTTTTTGACTGTTTAGTGAAGGTTATACTATGTAATTTGTGTAGTAGCTCATGTTGATTGGCATTTATTCTGCTTTGGTTATACTTGCGGCAATGATTTATTTCAGTTAAGTGAGAAAAAACGTGTTTTGCTGAAAATCTAGTTATAAAGTAGTGCAATTGTTGTTATCTTGCCTACTTGTTCCTTGCAGATATTTGAAGTTATAGGGTTGATATTGTCTACATAATTTTTCAAATAGTTTCTCGCTATTTCTTACTTTGATGTTGGTGGTTTATGGTAATGTGAGCTGGGCTCTAACCTTGTTTTGGTAGTTACAGGGCATGAGTTTGCTGTCATTTTTCACTGTTATTTACCTCTCATTCATTACAAGGAATTTGATGTTGTAAGTCTGCAATCGTGGGTGAGGTGAGAACCCTTAGCCCTTTAAGCCTTGAGGGGGTAACCCTTGATCAAATTAAAGAAAAAAACTAAGTTGCTATCATTATTGTTGAGTATGCTGTCACATGGGGATTTTTGCTGTCAAATCTGAACTTTGTTGTCATAAATTGTTGTTTGTGGTCAAATTGAGTTTTTCTTGTTGGATTTAATTATTTAGCATCTAAGCTATTTGGTTGTTTAGGATATCAAGGCATTGAACTAAGGGTACAATCTTTGTTCATTAAAACTAAATTTTGAACCCTGTGGCCGCTGTTATTGGTTGAAATTTCTTGGAAATTGAGGTCTGAACACCTAAATATGGTTGAAACATGTCTTTTGCATGAAGAGATCAATTTTCTTTGATCTTCCATATTGGCGTAGTCTTGATGTGAGACACAGTCTTGATGTGATGCATGTTGAGAAAAACGTTTGTGATAACCTTGTTGGTACGCTTTTGCACATACCAGGGAAGACTAAGGATGGAATTAGTGCGAGACTGGACCTGGTTGATATGGGAATAAGAGAACGGTTACATCCACAAATAAGAAAAGATGGTAAGAGGGCATACATGGGGCCAACAGCGCATATGTTAGTTCTCTGTGTGTTTTGATGAAAACTGACAATTGTAAACCCAAGTTGAAGTTTGTCTTTGTTAAGTTGAAAAACAAACTGTCAAAGACAAACTCGAGTTTTGGTTTGAAAACTCAAGTTTGGATGTGACAGAGAATAGCTCAAGTTTTTGCAAACTTAGACAAACTCGAGTTTAGATTTTGAAACTCGAATTTCAACCATACAGAGAGCTCCTAAGTTTTTCAAAGACAAAGCAAACTCGAGTTTATTTTTAATGAACTCGAGTTTTGACAAGACAGAGAGCTATCAACATTTTGAACTTGACAAAACTCTAGTTTCCATTTGGAAACTCCAGTTTGAGCTAGACAGAGAGTTCTATAAGTTTCCAAGTTTTGTTGGAAACTCAAGTTTGTGTTTGGAAACTCGAGTTTACAACATACAGAGAACTATGCTCCACTCTAAACTTGTGAAAACTCCAGTTTTGTTTTTAAAACTCCAGTTTGCTTCTGGTAGAATGCTTTTCAAAGTTTTCTCTATCCTGAGGAAACTCGAGTTTCGTTTGGAAACTCGAGTTTGTAACTTATAGAGAACAACTCAATATTTCTAAAGATTTGAAAACTCCAGTGTAGACCATACAGAGAGTTTTCCATTTTCCCTAAGATTTATGGAAACTAGAGTTTCACTTTGTATACTCGAGTTTGTTCCAAGCAGAGAGCTTTGCTCTATTTGAACTTTTTGAAAACTCAAGTTTGCATTTTGAAACACCAGTTTTGAGGTTTTGGACTTAAACTTGTTTTTCACCATAAAAGTCCAAACATGGGTGGAAAAAAGGCTTTTAAGACCGGACAAAACAGGTACATTAGGACCGGACCAGCGACCAGTCTTGTTCCAGGCGGTATTAAAAGTCTACCTTTAAGACCAGACTTTTAAACGGTCTTAAAGAGTTTCTTTCAGACCGGACATTTTAAACCTTCGGTCTTAAAAGTCGTACTAAATAAATCTGAAATATTTTTGGTTCGGTCCTAAAACTCAAACTTTAAGACCAGACATAAACTTGACCGCTCTTAAAAGATCCAAATATTAAGACCGGACAAATATCAATCCGGTCCAAAAGATAGCGGACTCTAAGACCAGATGACTAATTACCCGGTCTTAAAAGACTGACTTTCAAGACCAGATTTTTTAAATGGATCGGTCTTAAAAGACCAACTTTTAAGACCGACTTAATACCTTTAAGAGCGGTCATAGAAATACATACGGTCTTAATATTTGAACATTTAAGACCGTTTATTTTATTTGCGGTCTAAATTTTCCCAAATTTTTTCCCTGTTCTGTTCTTCCTGATCATATATATACACAAATCCACTATCCAAAACAGCACATAAAAGTCGATATACTTTAAGCTACAAGCTATGAACATGAATAAATTGAATTTGGAAAAAGAATACAAATATTATCCACCATGAGTTATGTGGCCTCTTAAGTCTACAACAACTAAAGTAATTTATACAATAAGCTAAGATATAACTAATTACAATCACAATGAGTAACAAAACATGCAGGACGTAAATCAACATATATATGTAGTCCAATGTAATATATTATTCACCATGCCTTCATCTGATTCCCACCCAACAACGTAACATGCATCCTCTTTTATAACATGCCCCTTTGAATCGGATCCTGCCACAAAAACAAAACAAGAACAAATTCATATAGTCAATGATGACATTGTTTAATTAAGAACATAGAAGGAATATAATATAGTTAAAACCTTAAAGTTTTCTAAGAATTCTGCATATGAATATTACCTTATGATGAATTGACTCTTTTATAAAGTGATATCCTCCCATATCCCTTCTTGATGATCATTTCTTATGCCGGATTCATTATCCGCTTCATCTTCTTCGTTCATGTCCAGGTAGACCCGTTGTAAAGGAGTACTCCCAGGAATACCATAATTTGAATGACTTTCCTCATCAATATCAATGACCCTCTTTCCTTGGAGAGCTACGGACCACATTTTATTTTCTTGATCGGTGATATAGAACACTTGTTTTGCATGATCTGCCATAATAAAAGGTTCATCTCCAAAACTTCTACTATTGACATCGACTAAAGTGAATCCTAGTCGATCGATCTGAACACCATTATTGACATTAACCCACTTGCATTTGAAGATGAGAAATCTAACTTTGACATAGTCCACCTCCCAAATCTCTTCAATAACCCCATAATATGGCATGACTGCCAATTTAGGCCTCTTGTCTTTCGAACTGGAGAAGTGCATAGATTCAGCCTCTAACATAACACCATTTGGAAGCCCAATATGTCTTACTTTGGCCAAATAATTTTGACAAAATTCCATGGCCTCTTCGAGAACATATTTCTGAACAATTGATGCTTCTGGCCGGTATGCGTTCTTCACGTACCCTTTTAGGAATTTCATAGATCTTTCAATAGGGTACATCCACCGTAAATGGATAGGGCCGCACAACTTTATCTCCCTCACTAGATGAACAATCGGATGAACCATGATGTCAAAAATGTAGGAACAAATAGCTTCTCAAGGCTGGCACAAGATAAGATATCCTTCATTCTCCAATTCATCCAACTTTTCAATCTTGAAGACTTTACTACAAACCGCATTGAAGAAGAAACAAAGTCTAGTCAAAGCGACCCAAAGATCATATTCGGCGATGCCTCGAATAGCTCTTGGGAGTAGTTGTTGCATCAAGACATGACAATCATGAGACTTTTGGCCTACTAATTTCAAATCCTTCATTGAGACAAGCCTCTTAAAATTTGAAGAATACCCCGAGGGAACTTTTGTGCCATGTAAACACTCACAAAGCTTCGTTTCTCATCCTTAGACAAAGTATGAGAAGCCGGGGGACAATAAGTTCTATTCCCATATGGCCTTGGATGCAAGTCTTCGCGTATTCCCATTGCTTGCAAATCCAATCTTGCATTCACACCATCCTTGGAACTACCTTGTATGTTGAGAAGCGTGCCAACAATACTATCACATACGTTCTTCTCCACATGCATGACATCAATACAGTGTCTCACATCAAGATTGCGCCAATATGGAAGATCGAAGAATACAGATCTCTTCTTCCATATATTTGTTTCTTTTCTATTCTTTCCAGTCTTATCGAAGATGACACTGATATTTTTAACCTTTTCATACACTTTCTCCCCAGTCAATGCCACCGGAGCTTCTTCATACTCTTGGCCACCAAAAAATGCCTTCTTTAATCGACGATATGGGTGGCCCCGTCTAAGAAATCTCCTATGTCCAAGATACACAGTCTTTCTTCCATGTTGAAGTTGATGGTAGCGTGTGCCTTCTTCACAAACCGGACATGCTTTATGGCCTTTTACACTATACCCTGACAAGTTCCCATATGTAGGTTCTTCGCCGAAGTTCGGAAATAATTGATCGATTTTCTTCCATTGAGAAGAATCGGCCGGATGTCGAAGCTGTCCATCCGAAATCCTCTCATCTGCATGCCACCTCAGATTTTTTGCATCATTTACATTCGCAAACAACCGCTTGAACCTTGGTATGATTGGAAGATACCACAACACTTTTGTAGGCCCCTTATCTGACTTGTACCGTGGGGTTTCACATATCGGACAACTCTGCTTCTCTTCAAACTCTTTTCTATACAATGCGCAATCATTCGGGCATGCATGGATCTTTTTGTACTCCATCCCAGTGGACAAAGTATTTTCTTAGCATCATAGTAGCGATGCGGCAACACATTACCATCCGGAAGCATGTCCTTCAAAGCCTCAAGCAATTCTGAAAAACTCTTGTCGCTCCATCCATGACGTGCCTTCAAGCTTACCAATTTCAATACAGCGTTCAACAATTGGTATTTTTTACACCCAGGGTATAGCGGCGTCTCGCATCACCGCACATATTACCATATGTGCGTGATCGCTCAAAAGCCTCTTCTCCTACATCACGGATAATGTCCTCTATGCGATCATCCATATCCGTGTCATTATCATCAAAGGCCACTTCCCCATGTTGAGACCCGCTTGGCATTTTTTCACCATGCCATACCCATATTGTATAAGTCTTACAAAATCCGTGACAAATTAAATGTGTGTGTATAACTTCGAGGACTTAGTCGACTCTCATTCAAACATTCTACACAAGGACAATAAAACTTCCCCTATCATCATGGGCATTTTGTTTAGCAAATTCTATAAATTCCCTCACCCCATTCTGATATTCAACACTCGTTCGTAAAGCATTTATCCAACTGTGATCCATAGTAGAATTCCTATATATAGACGAAAATCATTGATCATACATAATCCGAAAAAATTGAAACTTGCATATAAAATAAGCCAACATCCAAATGCAAATATATGTGCTCAAAGAATCACTTTTACGGAGGAACTTGCCCATTAAATGCATAACAAAGAATCACTAGCTTTTACGGAGGAACTTGCCCATTAAATGCATGGGATGAAGGTCTTGTGGACTCACCTGTAGCATATAAATTCAAATGCGATTGCTGAGTCTTACTTCTCCGGCAACGAACGGTGATATTGCAGACAAGACAACAAGAGTAACCTAAAAACACTTGTTGGTCAGTTGGGTAGGTCTAAAGTGCAAATATAATCTTCAAAAAACAATATTCATTAACAACAAGAGGGAAATTTAATTTTCCGCGCGACAAAGATACCTTATTTAGCTTTTTGGATTTTATTAATACCGGTTATCTATTAAATGTCCGGTCCTAAAGATACAAATAACATTTTAAGACCGGAGTTTTAAAAGTATCCGGTCCTAATTTCCCGCCGGAGATCAGCAACTTCTTGTCTTATTTTCTCCACCCGCAATATTAATGGATCATTACAGCAAAGCGGAGAGGGGTCAGAGGTAGGCGCGCGGGGGCCAACAGGTTGGGTAGGGGGAGCACGAACATCTGCATGTTGTGAAGGCTGGTGGGGAGCACGAACATCAGGGGTGCGGCATGCGCAATCTTTTCATCATCCGAAGAAATAACAATGGGTCCAATGACCCGAGAGTCTTCGGAAACAATAGGATGCACTCTCATTTGGAGGAGGCGCACCGTATAACGTTCTAACCATGGCACGAGCTTGAGGTTTGTATGCACCCCTACGAGCAGTTTGCTTGTATCTAACCATGGTTTGAGGCTTTGAGAGGTTGGGGCGAGAGAGATAGGTAGTGAGGAGTTAACAAGGACAAAGAGGTAGTGTGTGGAGTTAATAAGGACAGAGAGCAGGAGAGATAAACATCGATGATGATTAAGTCAATTGGTATAAATGAATTTAATGTTTCTACTTTAAGAGCGTATTTGTTTAAATATCTGGTCCTAATAGTCAATTATTTTTATTAATTACTTTTAAGACCGACCTTTTATCTTGTATCCGGTCCTAAAACACTTTTAAGACCATTTTTTTATACTATATCTGGTCCTAAAACTCATTTATTTTTATATTTTCAAATTTATTTTTTTCAAGTAAGAATTTTTGGCTAAAAAATATTACTTTTAAGAACGGATCTTTTACAGTATCCGGTATTAAAAGTTCATTCTTTTCAAAATCCTCAGTTTCGTCTCCTCGTATTACGAGTAACTATGCGTCTCCTCGTTAATGTTCCGGCGTTTCACATTGTTCAGGATGGGTTCTCTATTTAAACCCGTTGTTACTTTACTTTCGTCACATTCATCTCCATCTCCTCCTACAACCTCCACCGTAATGGCTCCTCCACCACGACGAGGTCCTCGTGCTGGGCAAAAGCCTGAGGCACCTCTATATCCTCCTCCGTTGCCTCCGAACCCGAACTTCTGGCAGCTGCTGCAGCACTTGATAGCCCGCGTCGATCATATAGACCGACGCTTGGGCCAATCTTGTTCAGTCTATCACGCCGTCAACAACAAGCTGAACGCGGTACTCGACGCCAATGACGTTGAGTACCATACCTCTGATGACGACGTCTCCGACCCTTCCCTCCCCTCCGACAACGATGGGGAGGATTAGAAATTTTTATGTTTTTTTGTACTACTGCTGCCTCACACGACAGCAAAAAAAATTAATAAATAAAATAAAAATTTTTAGATCCCAATCGCTTTCCTTGTACTTCCTTTATCGTGATGTTCTTTTCTTTTTTCCGACAAAAAGGAAACAAACAAAACATTGTCCTCTTCGTGGTGATCAACATTAAAAATTTGCATAATAAAGTTAACGATTACGACCATACAAAACAAAAACAAAAACATTGTTTACCTTATTCGAACTAAAACAAAGAGTGACGATTCTTCTCAAGTTTGGACCATCGTTGTCGTCCTCCTTACTTAACCTGATGTGAACATTTTCAGTGTCTTTTTCGTTATCTTCTTTCTTTTTCCGACAAAAAGAAAAGGGACACCGATGATGATCTTCACATCCAGGTCAAGTAAAAACGAGGACAACGAAGCACAAAACCTGAGAAGAACGCCAGAAACTTGGTTGTCTTGAACCCTAACGATTTGTCTGAAAAACGAGTCAAGAACTCTATTTAAAGGAAGAATATTAGGACCGGACATATAACAATCCAAGGTCCTAAAAGTTAAGCCTTATTTTAAAAATTTGAAGTTAGGAGTGGACAAATAAAAAATATACGGTCCTAGAAGTCTACCCATACTTTTTAGAATTAGACAAAGACTTCTAGGACCGGATATTTGTTAAATATACGGTCTTAAAATGGACAAAGACATTTAGGACCGTTCTTTTAACAAATATACGGTCCTAAAAATTAAGCCTTATTTTAAAAATTTGAAGTTAGGAGCGGACAAATAAACAATATACGGTCCTAAAAGTCTACCCATACTTTTTAGAATTAGACGAAGACTTTTAGGACCGGATATTTGTTAAATATACGGTCTTAAAATGGACGAAGACCTTTAGGACCGTTCTTTTAACAAATGTACGGTCCTAAAAGTCGCGAATACTTTTCAGAAACTCTTATGGCTCATTTACAACATCCGCATGTATCTCAAATTTCAAGCACTAATTAAATAGCTTTATCCACCAATCCATTCATTCAGAAACCCAAAATGGACACACACAAATTGTTCGAAAAAATAAACAAATTTATTATTGAATTGCATTGCGTTATATTTACAAAAGAATGAATTAGCTAGTCGAAAAAATAAACAAATGTATGTACGAAGGCTATTGTTGCTACAACATATATTATTTACAAATGAATTAATTTAGGACATTAATTATTGTCCCGACTTTGATTTTCTAAGACCGTTTATACGAGATATTCACAAAACACATCGCGTATGTGCTCCACTTCATCATCATCAAATGGCTCTTCACGGAAAACCTCTCGTAACATCAAAGACGAAACAAAAATAACATATTACGTGCATATTTCATATGTAACATTAAGCCATCAGTGATCGAATTCAGCCATAACATTTTACCTTTGCGGGAATTTAGTCTTTCCCTCCGTCACAATATCATATATGTGTTTCATGACGTAAGGGCCACATAAGTTCGATTCGCGGTTGCCGACGGGTCTAAAAAGAACAAGAAATATGTAAGAGCATATATAGCTTACTGACCAAGTTTACAAGAAAGTTATGCCATGTCCAAATATGTACTAACCTTTGGTTGGTACCATTTAGGGTTGAGATCAAACCCACGCCTTTTTTTTACCGTTCTTTGGAAGGTCTTCATGCCACTATCATCAAAATCACAAATTTATCAGTAATGTTCACTGAAAATTCACAACAGGGATTTCAGACAAGACAATCAAAATGACATTCTTACTTGTTGATGATATGCTTCAACGTAGGCGATGGATCCATGTGAATGGAGCATAAGAAGATAACATAATGCGACTCCATGTTCATGACGACCAACTGATAGTGGTTGCTGAAATTTCAATACAGATATGTACTCCTGTCTCAATTCCTTGGATGTTGTACTTGCATACACTGGGCACAAGAATCCAAAATCCTCGATTCTGCCCTGTTCAACAAGTTTCTCATGCATGCACCTACAAGAATGACATCGATCAGGGAATTAGTATATATGTATGTGTGTCTAAACGGTGCATTTAAATTATGTAATCAAGGAAGAAGATACTTACTTTATAAATACTTGAACACATGCACTAGTAACTGCTTGTCCGAGAAGCAGCATGGACTCTACATCTTCATTATCAACTAAAAGCGGTTGAGGATGAGCGAGACCTACTACTTCATTGACAGACCACGATTTATCTTTAAACCATTTGTTGGCTACCAAATCGAATATTTTTCCTTGGCCGTCAAGTTAGCAGTAGGGGATGGCACTTGAGGAGGGGGTGCAACTTGAGGAGGGGACGAAGCTTGATGAGGGGATGGAACTTGAGGAGGGGGTGAAGCTTGATGAGGGGGTGGAGCTTGAGGAGGGGATGGAGCTTGATAAGGGGATGGAGCTTGACGAGGAGTAGAGACATCTACAAGCTTCACTGGCCAAGAGATGAAGGTTCCCTTGACATCACTCACAAGCTTCAGCTCATCAGTTGGGAGAGGGACATGTGCATCATTGATCACCTCTTCAACTGACACTCTGACTTCATCATCATCCATTTGTTCGTGGTGAACAGTTGATCCCAAGTTGTGGACAGTCCCTTTAGCAACCAATTGTCTAAGACTATCACGATCCTCCACATATAGATGACAAGGTTGCTCTCGACGCAAAAGATCCCTCTGCCTCTTTCTTTTTAAGATCTTCCTGTAAGATACAGATAAAGAGAAGCTTAGTAATGAAACATGTTTAATTAGTAAGTAAAACGTCACAATATCGATACTTACAATTCGTTCAGCAACTACACGAGTTTGTTCACTCGTGTAGGCGCCGCTTGGCTTTTGCCGAATATACAACCACAACTCCTCGCGACGTATTGGAGATGGCGGCTGGTCAACTACCGTAGAAGGATTGGATTCAGATTCATCTTCCAATCTCTTCCGCTTGCCTGCCATCAAATCTTTTTCGGCCTTTCAATATCCGCCGCGAGAAGCCCTGTGTGGGCAATCATTCTTTCTCCCGATCTCTTGGTATTTTTCCCTTCTTTTCTGTGAATCAAGATTGAAAACAACTATCAATTATGAATTCCCGACATGTCACTAACAAAAATTAGAGAACTTCTGCTTGATATGAACGTCAAACATTAGTCAAATTCACTTCATCAAGTTTAAACATTTTACTTAAGGAAGATGTAGCATTGTAGAAGAAATTGAGAGAACAAAAGGAAAGGGAGTTGCAGAATTGCTGCCAACTCAGTCAATTCATTCATTCATCATAATTGGTTCCTACACACATATTAGAATAACTAACTAACTACTTGCACCGAAACCATTACACATTTAACATACTAACTAACTAACATAACGTCTAACCATATTACACATGTTTACATATCGACTTGCATGGAATTAGGACATGCTCCTCGATGCAGGACAAAGGCAGGAAATGTATACTTCTATTCACACACCAAACCATTTAACTAACAGGATTAGATGTACACAATAACATTCACATATCCGCACAGGTTAATAAGCAAATAAAAGTGCAAACAAAACTAAATATAAACTCACCAGAGCTTCAGGAGTGGTCCACAGCTGAACAAATTGTTGCCAAGTTTGTTCATCAAGAAATTTGTACTTGTGCCAGGGTTTATGGTCAGGCTTCACCTCGGCAAAAATATACGTGTTAGCAAGAAAGGTCTTAAACTTCCTGAACCGCTCGGCACAATAAGACAATGTTGAGTCTTTCAACTTCTCGAGTCGTGACGGTGCATGTAAGCGGATAGTGTCCCAAATAGGATCCTTTATTGTGCTTTGGTCCACATTTTTCCACTCATCAATCAAGATGCTAACCTTGCTGCGTACTAGAGCGCCGACAAAACTAGTATATGTGGTTTTATTAGGACCGAAAGGTTGCAAATTTTCATCAAACTGAATCTCGAGCTTCGTCCCGGAATTCTGACTAAGGGAAACCTCCCTCATTCGTGTGCCGCTTCTACCACGGCGTGCACGGCGCTGAGGAGGCTCATTGTGAGATGAAGAGGGTTCGTTCGACTGATCCACACCAGTCAAAGCAGTATCTGGAGTTCTAGGAACACGAGTGGAATCGTTTTCACCGTTCATTTTCAAGAAAGTGATAGGAATGCCTGAGCAAATGAGGGAGTAACAGAGGCTAACGGTACGTGAGGCGAGGAAGAGAGGTAATGCAACAGGAAGGGTTTCGCAACGTGAACAGGGGTTCGTTCTTCAGTGAGAGTGTCAAAAGCTTCCGCGCGAAGAAACTATATTTGGCGCTTATTTTTAAGACCGGAAAAATGAGTATATACGGTCTTAAAGGTTAACCTTTAAGACCGGACTTCCTAAAACTCCGGTCTTAAAATCCTGATTTTACTTCCGGTCTTAAAAGTCTAACTTTTAAGACCGGTCGTTCTGTAACTCTGGTCTTAACATTAATTAATTTTTTATTTAAACTTTAGTACTGGCCGTGATTTATGTCTGGTCTTAAAGGTCTAACTTTTAAGACTGTCTTTTATAAATGTTCGGTCTTAAAAATTTAATACATTTATATTTTAATTTTTTCGTATTAATTTTGGAGTGTAGAAAATATAAGTCTGGCTGTATGAGATTTCTCCAAAAGTAATTGATATTTCAATTTTTTTAATAACATTTTTAAGACTGGTTGTTATTTTAACAGTCTGGATAAGACCTATGAAAAATGATCCGGTGTAAGAAGTTCATTATATTTACAAATCTGCCACCGGTCATAGTTTTAGGAGCGGTCCTTCGTTAGTCCGGTCTTAATGAGGCAGTCTTAAAGCACTTTAGCGTATAAGAAGTTCTTTTTATTTACAAAACTGCCACCGATCACACCTTTAAGAGCGGGGCATCGATGATCCGCTCTAAATGAGGCGGTCTTAAATCCCTTTTTTGCACTAGTGAAAACTCGAGTTTGTCACTTAATGATTCGAGTTTTGCTCCTGTCTCAAAACCTGTTTCAAAGACCAAATCGCGACATCCTTCTCTAGATGAAGGAAACTCGAGTTTTGTTTTGTAAACTCGAGTTTATGCTTCTGAAGGAAATTGAAAACTCCAGTTTGGATAAACAAACTCGAGTTTGTGTCGCAGAGTTTGAAAATCAAACTGCTCGAATTTGTGAAATCTTTGTGTTTGATCTAGATACTTCTTGTCATCACTCATTACTATTCTTAACTATGTTTAATCAGTTTGTTAGTGAGTTTCAGATGATTTTAAGAATATTAAATGGACATTTAACTTCAAGAAAAAAGTGATGTCAGCACATTAAATGCTATGTCCAGAAAGGTTGCACTCTTTTGGACAATCATTCTCTACACGATGCAAAGGGATTAATGTTTCTTTTCCCTAACTTGTAAGGAGGAGTGTATCTTAGAGAGGATAACTTTCGAGTGCAGAGTGTGTAATTAATATTGTGAGTTAGTGAAATACCCAGAGTGTTTGGGGACTGGACGTAGGTCAAGGATTTGGACCGAACCAGTATAAATTTTCTTGTGTCAAGCTTCTTCTTATTCTCCTCTGTTTTAGGTCTATAAAATAGAGTATCCAAAAAAGTTTCTAAAAATCCCCAATTCTTCCCCTTCTTGGTGATTTGCTCCATTTACAACATACACTATCAAAAGTGGAGAAAAAAAGTTTGTGTGGGTGTTTATATGACATTAAGGCTCCACAAGGGTATTCTTCTAATGTGAGCAAGTGTGTGTCAATGAACGATTTGAAGTTAATGGGAATGAAGTCCCATGATTATCATGTGTGGATGCAACAACTATTACCAGTAGCTATTAGAGGATTATGAAAGTTGAAGTGTGAACCACTATAACAAAATTGTGTAGTTTTTTAATACTATTTGTAACAAAGTCATTGACATTGAAAAGTTGGATGGATTGGAAAATGAGGGTTATATTATTTTGTCCGAACTGGAGATGCATTTTCCTCCTGCATTTTTTTTATATAATGGTGCATTTCATAGTGCATGTGGTAAAAGGAGGTAAGGCTCTGCGGTCTAGTTTACCTAAGGTGGATGTACCCTGTCGAGCGATATATGAAGATTTTGAAAGGGTATCCTAAAAGTTCTTATCGACCGAAAGCCTCAATTGATGAAAGATACGTAGTTGAAGAGGCTATGGACTTTTGCAAAGATTATCTATCAAGGGCCACGATACAATCTCAGCACAACGAGGGGATAAGCAAGGGAACTAGAGGACTCAAAATTAAGAATATGCCTCGTGAAAAGTTGTTGCGGGCACACTTATATATCTTGAATAATATGGAAGAAGTTCGACCATAGATGAACATAGGTAGACTTTGAAGAATATGAATACAAGGAAGAATAACATGCAGATAGCGAATGAGCCAAACAATATCATAAAGTGGTTTGAGGAGAAGGTGTTGCATGAGATCGGGGTGTCTGATACAATCGAGTGGTTAGCTTGGGGGCCTTCTGATCAGGTCATTACTTGGAGCAGTTATGAAATAAACGGGTATTCTTTCTACACTAAAGACCAAGATGACAAAAGTTCTATGCAAAATAGTGGGGTGATAGTTGAAGCTGAATCCATGCACTTTTCGAGTTCGAAAGACAAAAACCCTGTATTAGCATCAATGGATTATTATGGCATTATTGAAGAAATATGGGAGATGTCCTACGATAAGTTCAAAGTTGCTTTATTAAAATGTAACTGGGTTAGCAATAATGCTATTGTAATAGATCCACAATATGGATTTGTCTCAGTTGATCTTCATAGAGTTGGTCATAGATATGAGCCATTCATTCTAGCCAACCAGGTGAAACAAGTGTTTTATGTCACAGACCCTGCAAATAAAAAGATGTCCATTGTAATCCAAAGTAGAAAACAGAAGTATGGTGAAGAATCCTTAAACCTTGACGATACACCACCTTTCACAACAAATCTACCTACAGCAATTGAAGTAGAATTGGTAGATGATGAAGAATATGTTGTAAGAAATGATCATTGTGAAGGAATATGGGAAACCATATAAAGCAAGACCTTAATTATGAAATAGTAATATGATTTTTGTTTTCATTTTATCTGTTTGTTTAATTTATTCATTTAATTACAACTTAATAACTTGTCCTACATATATTTGTCTTAACAGGAATATGGACAACTTTGATGGGTCACACAGTGATAGAGCCAACCCCGTTGTGAAAAGGCTTAGAGGAAACACAAAGATGGGAGCTTTGGTTGCACGTCTTGACAACAACGGGAGAGGCTGTATGTGGACTTCGATGCTAATAAGAATCCAATTGGTGATGAGGAAGACAAATTCATTAGCTATATTGGCTATTTAGCTCGAAGCAAAGTTTTCATTGTGTACTTGGACTGGAGGTCGGTTCCACAGAAAACGAAGGACTTGATTTGGCGACAACTTTTGGTATAGAAAATTCAATATATATACATTTGTATCTTTAGTCATATTGCTTCAAATGTAATTATCTTATCATTTACAATGCAACAAACGTATGATGTCCCGGACAATAAGGCGATGCACAAACACTTGATGGGGGAGGTTCGTCTTCGATGGAAAGATTTCAAGAACAAGCTCTCCTAAAAGTATATTCGAGGGGCAAGGAGAAACAAGGATCCATGTGTTAAATATACATACATTTCCCCAGAGGACTGGCGGCCGTTTGTGGCATCATGGCAAGAGCCTCAATTTATTGTAAAATTTCTTTCAAATCTTATCTTTTATTTCAATATACTTGACATCATTGACTTAGTTTTCTTTGTTTTTTGTTTCACAGGAAGTAAGTAAAGCAAATAAAGTGAATCAAGCAGCATAAAGCACCGGCATTACATGTCTCGAGTTGGTTATAAAAAGCTTGAACGAAGGATGATGGCAGAAGAGTTGGTAAAAAGGATGGAAAGCTGCGAGGCTTAAGGGTGACAACTACATTAATCTAGTTGTTGCTGAGGTTGTTGCAAAGATCGTAAGTAATTAAAATTGAAGTATGTAATTTTCAAATTGTTTCATATTACAAGTATTTAATTTTCATTGGATTAAAATTGTATGATACAGGATTCACTTGAAGAGCAAAGCAGCAAAGGTTCATTCACGCCGAGTCACCGGATGGACATCTTATCAACAGCAATTGAGAAACCAAATAACCCTGGTTGTCTTCGAGGGGAGCCAAGAGGAGTTGGCGTTGGAAAATATTTTGAACGCAAATCAAATTGTTGTTCACATGATCATCTTAGTCCGGAGCTTGTAGCCAAACTTCTAGCGGAACTCCTTGGAGATATCATGAAACAGGTGCGTGGTGAAGTGGCATCTATGATGCAATCGTTGAAGGAATGCACAACCCAGGATTCCCCGGCCGTCGCAAGCATGAATGACAGTTATAACCCTTCGGAGGTACTACAATGTGAACCTTCTCTCCCTCCACAGGGTGGAGAACCTTGCAAGCTATATGTGGATGTCCCACAACTTCGTCAAGTTGACGATGCTCTTGTTCACTCACAATTCACCACCCACCATAATAAACAAATTCCAAAAAATCAATGTAGGGTGACTGTGATGTGTGATCGAGAAGGGGAAGGAGAACTAGCCATCCCGATCCCTGATGACAATGTTCCCAAACAAGGAAAGGCGATAGGATTGTTCACCCTTTGGCCAAAGAAACTTATTGACTGCGCGCCGACACCTCTAATGGTAGGAAATACTATTACTTGAATTTTAGACTATTGCTATCATTGTTGCTGTGCTTATGTGTTTTAGAGAAATTCTTTTGTGTATGACATCCTTTTGTTGTGACTTGGGGATTTTTGTTGTCAAACCTGAAATTGGTTAAATTGTTGTATCTAAATTTGATTTACACTGAACTACAGTTGATTGCTACATTTTCTTGTCAACCTACTCAATCTGTATTTTATGTTTTACTAGGATGAACACCATGCGACACAATTTCCTTTCTTAGCATGACTGCAACAGGTGTACAATGACATTAAAGAAATCTCCATGCAGATGCCTGAGGGAATTCTTGGCTCAAGAGTGTAAACGTATCCTTTTACAATTGACATTGAAGATCTTACGCAGTTTATTCATTTAAAAGAGCTAGATATATGTTGGCAACAACTTGGAGTCCTGTAAGTAAATTTTTTACCCTTCAATTAATCATGTGATTTTTTCGTTTTATATATTCAACAATTCATTTATCTTTTTAATTCCATCATAGTTTCTTCCACAACCTATGTATACAAGTCGAAAGAAATGAGTCATATGGCTTGTTATGTCCAACGAACACATCAAGGAGCCATAGTATCTTGGAATTAAGGACATCTTATGTGGGTTATACAATGGCAGAGTTGAAATTGCCTTGTTATCTAGCACCAATTCATGAAGGGTACGTATTTTAGTTTTTTCTATTTAAGATGTTTAAGAATAAATTGCCTTCTTATCTTAACTTAATTTTATTCTATATGTGTTGTTTTAGTTATCATTGGACTTTGTGTGTTCTTTGTCCACCCATTAACACTGCCTATTGGTTCGATTCCTTGGGTAAGAGGCCACACAAAGATATAAAAACCATGTTCAGCAAGTAAGTAAACTTTTTTCTAAATCATTGATATTCTTGAATTAAATGAATTGTTATAATGTTTGTTCATTTTCATTTTACTGATAGTGCATTGAAGGCATATAGATTGATTGCTGGGATTAAAGGGGGTCCAAGTAGAGAATCAACGTGGGTTTATCCGATAGTAAGTAGTTTGTTTCAATTCAAGTTATTTCATTGACAGTGGAATTCCATATGCCTTTATTCATTAAAAAGGAATTCAAGTAACCATTTGCTTTTGATTTATAGTGCCCTAGACAACCAAGGGACACTGAATGTGGATACCACATTATGCTCTACATGAATTATGTCATTCAGAGCGGACGTACTTCAAATTTTGACGAGGTAATTGCTCTTTCATTCTTAAATGATAATATTTTGTGAAGTTGTACTATAGTTGTTTAATTAATGCATTCACTTGATTGATTTATCTTATTCCTTGTTTTCCATTTTACAGATTTTTGGTACTAAGGATGCCTACTCGGGGGAAGATATGGATTTTATTTGAAACCTGTTGGTTGGACATCTTCTCCAACACATAGATTAATGAAGTGCGTCTTTATATTAATTAATTAGTAGCAGGTAGCTAGACAACTTTTTGACACTTTGTGGTAATTGTTGTACATAGAAGTAGTAGTAGTTACCACTTGAATTAGTTAGAGCTAATTGGTTAAGATGATTTGAAGTTAGCCACTTACAGTTTGTTGTTAGTACTTTGCTACCTCTATGTCCAACTCGTCATGAACTATGTGTCTTGGGATATTTGTTTTATATACATGCATGTATTCTATTTTTGTATAAGGTTAGCTGAGCTAACCTTTTAGCACATAGCTAGATGTTGTTTTATTTTAACACATTGTGGTGATTGTTGTCTGCTGATATGTAAGAAGGTTTTTGTAAGGAATTGTGGGGCGGTAAATATACGAAGCAAATATTTTTTTTTAAAATAACACTTAAGGCGTCTAATTATTAAAATTAGACGCCTTAAGTGTACTCTAAGAGGTCAATTGTGCCACATTTAAGGCGTCCTATTACAGTACTTAGACGCCTTAAGTTAGCATTTAAGGCATCTAATTAAATAATAGGACGCCGTAAGTTTTGTCTACGGTGCCCCCCAGATACGCGTCCCGAGGAAAAATGATGTTAAATGTGCAAAAAATAGGACGTCGTATCCTTTGTTTTGTAGTAGTGTCCTCCTCCACCCATTGCATTTTTCTTTTGGGTCAAAGCTCTCCTTTGTTTTTTGAGCATGTTAGTGTCTGACTGAAGAGAAGAGAGATTTGATAATATGTTTTGTTACTTAAGGCAATGTGGTCTTTTCCCCCCAATTTGCATATTTCTTATAGCCTCTTGTCACTTCTCAGTTTTTTTACAAATTCAATGGGCTTCTGTGGGTTTTACAAATTCAAATGGTATTTATAAGTAATTTTTCGTTATAATTTTTATAGTCTTTTTCCAATAAATATTTTTTTTGGGGTCATTCGTTATAATTTTTTCTTATATAATTAATGACGAAAATTTGAACTGAGTAGACAGGAACGTGGTCCTATATCTTTTCAACTACCACGTGAAGCGTTCCTATCAGTAAGTTGTTGGACTGGTCCTCTTTTATTTGGAGAGTGGAGACTATACTGGAAGGGTCTTGATTAATCCTCATTTGCACCATAATATAATTTTTTCCCTCTCAGCTATCGTGATTAAAATACAGATTTAAGTTAATACTCCCTCCAGTCCTAATTATAAGACAACATTTGAGATTTAGTTTTGGTCCTAATTATAAGAAAACATTCTAATTTTTGTCAATTTCTTCTTAAAATACCCTTATTTTATTCTATCAAATGTGTTTGATTTTTTATGAATATATATATATATATATATATATATATATATATATATATATATATATATATATATATATATGTTTGTGTGTGTGCGCGTGCGCGCGCGTAGACTCTTCCAATTAGTGAAACTTTTATACGTGTGTGTGTGTCTATATATGTATATGTGTGTGTGTTTACACACAAATATATATAGACACACACACATATATATGTGTATGTGTATGTGTTTGTGTCTACACAAAATTATATATAGACAGACACACATATGTGTGTGTATGTATAGATATTTGTATATCTATGTGTGTGTACCTGTCAATATATATGTGTGTACATATATAAACACACACACACATATACATATATATTTGTGTGTGTGTGCATATGTATGTGTGTAGATATAGGTACACACACATATATCTATATATATGTATGTATACATATATATATACACACATATATGTATATATAGTAAGACCATTATTTCAATTAGATAGCATGTAGAAAGGAAACTTTTAGGTTTGAGAGATATGTGGTAGGAGCTATTGATTCACTTTTACTTATGTCATTTTAAATTTATATAAGGGCATTTCAGGAAAATAAGTAAAATTAATTAATTTAACTTCTTTCCTTAATTTCTACAAAATCGGTTAAATATATCTTATAATTAGGACCGGAGGGAGTACTATTTAGAGCATTTAATATTTATTATTATTATTTCTATTTAAAAAATTAAATATTATAGATAACTAATACAGCCTTAAGTTTTTATAATGGTAAGATTTAGAAAGTATTACAAATTTTCTGCATTTTTAATGATGTAACTTCTAACTACTATTTTTTGTTTTTTGTGTAGCAGTTAAAGTTGACGTGTATATCTACACACAAGTATATATATATATGTCACCTCCCTTTATAAATATAAGTCTTTTCTTTTTAATGTATATGTGTCGCTTAAATTTAAAAAATGTTAGTTATGTTATTAAATTAGTTTTAAAAATTAAATAATTTTTTTTATCATTACCTTTAATTAATACTATTAATTTAAAAAGGGTACAATTAAATTCAGCACTCACAAGTATTTTTCTAGTATTACTCATAATTTTAAACTAATTTATGGTCATTAAGAACTCTTAAAGTG
The DNA here is from genome assembly GCA_025563575.1 of Acacia pycnantha. NCBI lineage: Eukaryota > Viridiplantae > Streptophyta > Magnoliopsida > Fabales > Fabaceae > Acacia > Acacia pycnantha. The sequence goes on along the minus strand of JAMWYP010000042.1, from coordinate 250,528 downwards.
TTTTTCAAATAGCATTTATTATCCTAATGTATTTTTGTCACATCCTTCATTTTAATATCTTTTTTATGCATAAAAAAAAAAACTATGGTTCAAGCGATTCATTAATTAAAGCCCATAAAGTATACATTGCATCATTATGATCCTTGAGTTACTATTCATTCAACAAATAAATCTAGACAAATTATATGAGGGTTCACTAAAATGACGAAGTCCTTCATTTAAGACCAATATCATTTTAGTCTAAATCTCATGAAATTCTTACGTCAATTAATTTTATATCCTTGCTCTGATTTTCATATATATTATGTGCCTTAATATTAAAAATTCATAACTCATGTTATATTCATCCAATCAACCTTTCATTTTGCCTTTACCAATCACTACTACAGAAAATGGAAGCTATAGAGCTTCTTTTTTTAAAAAAAAAAATATTTGTGCCATCGCTATAAAAACAAGATGTGGCGCTTCCATAAGTGCCATAGCTTATATTTTATTTTTTTCTTAAAACACTTGTTGTGGCACTTGCATCTTTTTTCTTAACAAACAAAAAAACAAAAAACAAATACACCAGCTGTATTTTTTAGGATCCACCCTCACAGTGGTTTCCGCCTATGTAGCTTCCACCACCGTTACTTGTATCCACATCCACATTCATGGCGGTCTTCATCGCCATATCTAAGTTAAGCCCAAACTTTGAACTCTGAATGGTAATTTCATTACCCTAAGTCCAAAAATGAAATTGGTCCGTGTTAAGCCCAAACTTTGAAGCCCCAAATGTGCTATACCAGACCCAAGGCAAGATGGTATCACAAATTGTATCTGGTCCAACAAGATGTAATGAAAAAATGGGTTAAAATAGGTTATCAAAACATGGGACCCACAAAGCTTTATTATACTATTTTTCCCCTTCACCTAACACACTCTAACCCCTCTATCTTCCCTCATTTCGTTCCGTGAAACACCTTAGGCCTTGTTTGTTACGCTGAACTGAGGCTAGGGAAAGGGAATTTTATATGGTTCATTCTAATTTAACACGTTTGGCATGTGTCTCTCCTAGGAAGATGAGTTCCCGCCTTGGCCAAAGTTCCCTTAAACGTGGGATCCTTCATTCCATTTAAAAGTAGCGGGAGAGTGAAATATTGGGACAAAAATGCCCCTTTTAAAAAAATCACATTTGTTTAAAGCACGAGCTACTGAGGAGCTTGACAAAGGACGCGTTGAAGAAGCTTGGAATGTTGGAGGCGAAGAGAAGTTGGACCCAGGCAAAACTGAAGCTGAACTCGAGGTATGTGGTAATGGGTATACATTTATGTCTCAGTTATTAGCGTTTTTTGTATAAAACTTGTCGATGCCCTGTTGCTTCCATTTGGGTACAAATAGACAAAAACTGCGCTGGGAAGCAACAAGGGTGACCTTTTTTAAGGGGTGTCTATGAATGGGTATTTTTGTGGGTTCTGTCATGGTGAGTTTGGATATGTAGTGACGCAGGCAACGGGAATAGGTGATGAAAAATGTTGTTTGTTCCTATACATTGTGCTGTGCTTTTGTATTAAAAATGTTGTTTGTTGCTTTACAATGTGCTTTGGTTTTGTGAATGATAAATGTGGCCATAATGTGAACTATGTAAGATATGAAATTGAATGTGTACATACTGCAGGTTGAGAAAAATTGAATGTTGGATATGTAATAATTTATATGGAATGAAAATGACAATTGGGTTTCAAATATGTAATTGTAAACTGAAAATTAGAAAAGTGCAACCCTTAAAATACAAAGTTAACACACTTGAACTGTAGAATAAGTGGGATGTTAATTCATTGAAGTGTGATCTGTCATGTTAGGTCAAAAGTGGTGATGTAAATTGACAGGTTGGGATGAAATGTAGAAATGTTTGAATGTTAAATAGTGGTACTTTGTAAAGAGGAGTAGTAGATTATGATGAAAAGGAAATCGGTGTGAAAAAAATTTGTGTAGGTATGGAGTTAGGGTCAGAGGAAATGGTTGCAATGTTGGCTGGCTGTTTAGATTTGCTTCTAGCAGTGAGGAGCTTGCTTGTGACAATGATAGTAGCAGTTGGAGTAGTTAGACCGAGGCACTTACTGGATAGGTCATTTAAATTAGATTTTCATGCCAAGAGAGCTAATTTGAGGGTATATAGTAGTGATACCACTTGCTTCAACCAAATTAGGATGTACCGGGCAACATTTGATAAATTGAGTCACATGTCAAACACAATTGGTGGATTGAGAACAACTAAAGATATGCTAGTTGATAAGCAAGTAGCAATGTTCCTTCACATATTGATTGTCGCATCATGTGAAGAACAGAGTCATTTAGTTTGAGTCTGGAAGGTAATCAATGGAATTCAAATGATAATTGATGGAAGTGGTTCAAGGTACGTACATTATGTTATTGTGTGACTAATTTAATTTACTATAGGATGATTAATCATCTCAGAGGCCTCCACAAGTTCTAGATCTCTATCGAGGTCTGGAACCATAGTGGCAGGCATTAGGCATCCTGCATCCATAGAGTCATTCTTATGCTTCGTATAAGCATCAGTTTGAGCTCTTGGATCATAGCTGCAGGCTTTCCAGGAATGGGTTGATCAAGGACATAAACCTTTCTTTCCTACTTGAGAACAATTCTCAAGTTTCTAAACCAATCAAGAAAGTTTGTCCCATTGATTTTGTCCTTCTCAAGGACTGATCGCAGTGATGGTGTGAAAGTATTGCTAGTCTACATAATTCTACAACTAAAAGATATGCAAAGTTTAATTAACAACCTCCCACTGAATTAACAACCCTCATTATAATTAGTGGGCTAAGACCCATATTTGGCTTAAATTTAAGTTCGCTTTGGCAGGACGCTTAAAATCATCTGAAACTCACTAACAAACTGATTAAACATAGTTAAGAATAGTAATGAGTGATGATAGGAAGTATCTAAATCAAACACAAAGGTTTCACAAATTCGAGCGGTTTGCTTTTCAAACTCTGCGACACAAACTCGAGTTTGTTCATCCAAACTGGAGTTTTCAATTTCCTTTAGAAGCATAAACTCGAGTTTTAAAAACAAAAATTGAGTTTCCTTTATACAGAGAAGGATGTCGTGATTTGCTTTTTGAAACAGGTTTTGAGACAGGAGCAAAACTCGAGTCATTAAGTGACAAACTCGAGTCATTAAGTGACAAACTCGAGTTTTGGACTTTTATGATGAAAATTAAGTTTAAGTCCAAAAGCTCAAAACTGGAGTTTCAAAATGGAAACTGGAGTTTTCAAAAGGTTCAAATAGAACAAAGCTCTCTGCTTGGAATAAACTCGAGTTTACAAAGTGAAACTCAAGTTTCCACAAATCTTAGGAAAAATGGAAAACTCTCTGTATGGTCTAAACTGGAGTTTCAAAATGAAAACTAGAGTTTTCAAATCTTTAGAAATATTGAGTTGTTCTCTGTAAGTTACAAACTCGAGTTTTCGAAACAAACTCGAGTTTCCTCAAAATAGAGAAAACTTTGGAAAACATTCTGCCAGATGCAAAATGGAGTTTTAAAAGCGAAACTAGAGTTTTCTCAAGTTCAGAATGGAGCATAGTTCTCTGTATGTTGTAAACTCGAGTTTCCAACAAAACTTGGAAACTTAGAGAACTCTCTGTCTAGCACAAACTGGATTTTCCAAATGGAAACTGGAGTTTTGTCAAGTTCAAAATATTGATAGCTCTCTGTGTTGTCAAAACTCGAGTTCATTAAAAATAAACTCAAGTTTGCTTTTTCTTTGAAAAACTTAGGAGCTCTCTGTATAGTCGAAACTCGAGTTTCAAAATCTAAACTTGAGTTTGTCTAAGTTTGCAAAAACTTGAGCTACTCTCTGTCAAGTCCAAACTCGAGTTTTCAAACCAAAACTCGAGTTTGTCTTTCTCCTTCTCAAACCTCAACAGTTAAGATCTCACCTTCTAGAGATACTGCTGACTTGTTTGATAAGCATTCATCCGCATCTTCCACTTACCTTCAACCTGATTCACCTGCCTCTCTCCACTCTCCTTCACCTACACCTATGATTGACCCTTATGTCTCTTCCCCTCCACCTCAACTAGAGGTTCCTGTTTCTGCCCCACCTACTACTCCCTCCTCTGATCCATGTAATATCCTGAATTTTGGGCCTAGAGACTTGAGAATAAACCTGTATCAGGTAGACGACTAGACCCAGTTTAGGAAGTGTGATATTAAATTTTGGAAATGTTATATGGGATTAGTTAAAATGAGACATGGATAGCCTATGAGTATTATGCTTTTCGAAATAATAAAGAAGGAAAAAGAGAATAATGAATTTGTTAAATAATAAGTCAAGAAGCTTGTTTGAAAAGTTAGCTTGTGAATGAAGCTATAAAGAAGAAAGTCAAAAGCTTATGGAAGAAGTTATGTGAGAGGAAATGAATGAAAGGGAAATTTAATCAATTGCTATGAGAAACATATAAGCATGTGTTTATGTCATAAAGATGACTTAAAAGCTTCTTTAATAAGCCTCAAATTCATGCAAAGCAAGTGGGTGAGAGAAAAGTCAACAAAACTTGCAAAATAAGCCAAGTTAAGAGGATATTTTGTAAGAGCACTTTGGTCATTTTATTTGGGAAATTTTTAAGTGCTTTCTTGACATATTTTAAGACGTTTTGCACTCCCTTTTGCATGAGTATTTTGACCAAGAGCTCAAGGGCCAAAGAAATTAAAGTGTCAGTGTAAAAGGGTACAAAACACTTATACGGTGTTAATCAATTGGTAAAAATTCCATTTAGTTATGTCCTAAGGTATGGGACAATTAGCTGAACAAAAATGTGCTAAAATAGATATGCACATGACATTTCTTGGACTGATAAGGGTTCTCTGCGTTTTTGAGGAAATAAGAAGGGAAGAGTATTCAAGAAGCTTGTCACTGAATAAGTCAAGAAGCTTACATAAGAAGATAATCAAGAAGCTTGCTCAAGAAGATTGATTCATGATGAAGATAAGAGGCTTGCTTGAGAAGCCAACTTTGAATTTGGAAATAAAACCTAAGTATCTGCTTACATCGTCAAATGGTCATATGTTGACATAATGTGTATGTGTCCAAGAGCACTCAAAAATGTATAAAACTCATTAAATAAGGGCTAAATTCATGTAGCTCCTAAAGGAGAAGAAAAGACAAGCATATTTTGCACATGTTGATACAAAAAGTCAACAAATAAACCCTAGGAAGCCAAGTGGCATAAGGGGGATTTAAATGGACTTTGTAGGGAACATTTAAAGACCTTATCCAATGTTATTATGCAACTGAAATTCCTTTTCCCATAAGCCTCAAATTCGTCCAAATAAGGGACAAGAAAGAAGAAATAAAAGACAAGCAATAAAAGCAAGAGAACAAAGTCAAAAACTTGGACTTGTAGACCAACAAAAAAGGGCCAAGAAAGGGGCTAAAATCTGCACTAGAGGGACACTTAAAGAAGCTCATAATTGTGCCTAAATATGAGCCAAATTCATGCAAATTTAAAGATCCAAGGAAATGTCCAAGTTTGGAGATGAAAACCCATAAAAGGTGAAGAAAATGTAAGGGCAATTTGGTAATATACCAATAGGGATATTTTTATATGGTTTCTAACCATTATGTTAGACCAAAATCTTCCACCAGTTTTCAGCCAAATATGAAGTAAGAAGGGAAGTGTAAGACTTAAGCCAAGCTATAATTGGAGGGCAAGTAAGGTTGGTTGAGCAAGTCAAAACCCTAAGACAAGCCATGGACCAATGGACAATAGCTTGCACCAACATTTTTCATGGCCAATGGTCATTATTTAAAGCATTCTTTTGCCCCATTTTGGCTGCCCTAATTAGTCCACTTAGAGAGGGAAGAGAGCAAGAAAAAATGAACTACTAGGAAGAAGAAGGAGCGCACACCACTTTGGAGAACAAAGGTAAGTAGGTTCCCAAATGCATAAACTAGTCTTCCATCTTTAACTTTCTTTATAACTCCAAGATACTCATGAAAAACTCTCCCATGGTTTCCTTATGCTCAAGGCCGATGCCACCAAGGATCCAAAGAGGGAGAGATTTGAGTTTAACCAAGTTCAAAATCAAGTAAGTTGCTAAGCTAGCTTCTTGTGATTTGGTAATCTAGATTTTTTGGTGATTTTCATAAAAGTGGCTGAATAAGGAAATGATATTTAATAAGGTAAGGCTCTGCCCTAAATATGAAAAGAGGTTATCAAGTGATTAAAGTTAAGTTCATGGTATTAAAAAGAAGTTTAAGCCAAATGATGCACAAATATGAAGTTGAAACGAAGGTTATGTTGCTATTTATGATTTGTGATTTCTGGCCAGTTGGGTATACGTGAGTTTATGATGTGTTTTTGATGATGCCAATGGATCTATAACGAATTTTTTTGTGGGTCTAAGTAGGGAACATGATTTTGGAACTTAAAAACCCTAATTTACAAGAGTTAAGAAATCTGTCAGTTTTTACGAATTCTGAACAATCGTGTTTAATAAATGGTTTTAAAATAGTGAATGATGTCTGATACCACTAAATTTTACGCGCTTAAAGTAGACATCTTGGGCTTCACACTTTGGTATATAATTTTTTAATTTTTCGAGGTGCCTACTGGGAGAAATGAATTTTTTAAAGCAGCCCAGAAACATGATTTTTCCTTTGTCCAGCGAGTAACGTTTTGACATAGAAAAAGGATGCAAATCTTTGTGGCCTCTAGAAGTATTTTTAATACAAACTAGACACACCAAGGGTTCAATGGCCACTAGAATTGTGTTAATATGAATTTTCAAGAATTAATTATGAAGTTTTGAAGTTAAGGCATAATTTCTGAAATTTCTTGAACTATGGTCAAATTTCCTAAAAGTAAGCAGAGATTTTATATAAGCAATGAAAATAAAGTATATTTACTTTTTCTAGGGAAAGATCATATCCTGGGAGACATTCGGACATCGGGAAAATTTTACTTATTTTTGAACAGCTATTAGGTAGTAACTATTTACTCGCATACTCTATGTTACTGTTGTATGTCTGTTATGCCATGATTGTGGAACATGTCTCATGAGTGGGACATGTGTTTGGGCTGTAAGGCCTAATGTGTTAGTTCTCTACGTGTTTTGATGATAACCGACAATTGTAAATATAAATTGAAGTTTGTCTTTGTTAAGTCGAAAAACTTACTGTCAAAGACAAACTCGAGTTTTGTTTTGAAAACTTGAGTTTGGACTTGACAGAGAGTAGCTCAATTTTTATAAACTTAGACAAACTCGAGTTTAGATATGGAAACTCGAGTTTATACCATACAGAGAGCACCTAAGTTTTTCAAGACAAAGAAAACTCGAGTTTAGTTTTAATGAACCTGAGTTTTGGCTAGACAGAGAGGTTTCAATGTTTTTAAACTTAAGCAAATTTGAGTTTGGATTTAAAACTCGAGTTTGTGTCTGACAGAGAGTTTTTAAAGATTTTCATCTTTTAACGAAAGCTCAAGTTCGATTTTGGAAACTCGAGTTTTGAACTTACAGAGAACTACTCTGTGTTTCTAAAGATTTGAAAACTCCAGTTTACTTTTGCAAACTCCAGTTTACACCATACAGAGAGTTTTCCATTTTTCCAAACATTTGTGGAAACTCAAGTTTAACTTTGTAAACTCGAGTTTGTGCCAAACAGAGAGCTTTGCTCTATTTGAACCTTTTGAAAACTCCAATTTGCATTTGGAACTCCAGTTTAAAGTTTTTGTACTTAAACGTATTTTTCATCATAAAAGTCAAAAACTCGAGTTAGTCACTTAATGACTCAAATTTTGCTCTTACTCAAAACTTGCTTCAAAGATCAAATCACGACATTCATCTCTGGATGAAGAAAACTCGAGTTTGGTTTTGTTAACTCGAGTTTAGGCTTCTGAGCAAAGTTGCAAACTCTAGTTTGGATGAACAAACTCAAGTTTGTATCGTTGTGTTTGAAAATCAAACTACACGAATTTGTGAAATCTTCACATTTGATCTAGATACTTCTTGTCATCACTCATTACTATTCCTAACTATTTTAATCATTTTGTTAGTGAGTTTAAGATGATTTAAAGAGCATTAAATGAAGATTTAGCTTAAAACAAAAAGTGACGACAGCACATTAAATGCAAAGGCCAGAAGACTTGCATTCTTTTGTACAATCATTCTCTACATGTTGCTAAGGGATTAATGTTTCCTTTCCCTAACTAGAAGCTACTCCTCCGACGGATTAAATTCAAAGGAAGTCAACCATAAACTTCTGTGCACTTGGATTAAATGAAGATTAGAGAGAGAAGAGACCAAAGTGTTCCTAACAGCTGCTTCAATGTCTCCAACGGTTACATTGAAGAATCTAATGGTCATTTAATGCTCTCTTGATGTATAAGGAGCTGCATTCAAGTCTTCTCAACAACCAATCTGTAGAAAATGAAAATCATTCAAGTTTCCAACTACTCTTTCAGTTATCTATTGTAAAGTATCTTTTGATACATTTGTACCTCAGTGATTATTATTATCCACTCTTAGAGAGAATTTCATTTATTGAAATCATTTATTGTAAGTATCTCAAGTCGTGGGACTTGGACATGGGGTATATCAGTTTACAACTTGTAAGGGGGAGTGTATCCTAGTGAGAGGATAACTTTCGAGTGCAGAATGTGTAACTGATCTTGTGAGTTAATGAAAATCCCAGAGTGTCTGGGGACTAGACGTAGGTCAAGGATTTAGACCAAACGAGTATAAATTTTCTTGTTTCAAGCTTCTTCTTACTCTCCTCTCTTCTACTATGTTTTAGTTCTATAAAACAGAGTATTCGAAAAATAATTTTAAAATCCCCAATTCACCCCCCTCTTGGTGATTTGCTCCATTTACATAGTGGACTGTGTGTCCTTGGGTTGCTACCGTAGGGCTTAGTGGACCGTGTGTCCTTGGGTCGCTATTGAGCCAATGATGCATTCAATGTACTTGGGTTTGAGGCCTAGCTACTGTGTTTTCCTAGCACTGAGGATCTAAGGTCTATGTTAATCGGCTGTCCGACGTTGTTGTGTGTTCTAAATGCATGTGGTATGTATTTCCATTGTTGATATTTTGATTTTCCTAATTATGGATTGCATACATACACTGCATACGTATTGTATATGAGTTTGACAGTTACTATGAGATTCAATTTTGAATCCCAGACCATTCTAAAGATACATAGTTGGCTTGTTCAAGACAATTGTGGTAAGGTCATGGAGCTGGTGATTGAAGAAATAGGGAATGCCCGATCACGTTTTGTATATTTTGGCTATGGATGACTGTATATTTTATTTTCTGCCCAAATTTATTGTTGGATTACTGTACTCTAACCCTACAGGAATTACTTACTATTTACTTTCTGCACTTTTACCAATATAATTTATTTATCCAAACCAATCATATGCTCTACTGCAAAACACTCTTATATATGTTAAAATGGAATAGAGTAAATACCTTTTCTGGTCCCTAACAAAAAACACGGACCCCATTTTGGTCACTGACAAAAAAATCGACCCTTATCTTGCACCCCTACCGGCCTTGCCCTTTCGAGTGACGGATAGAGGGATTCCCTTTTAATTATTATCTTACATTCGCTAATTATTCCATTGAGTAAAAAAACACTCTTTGAGTGATGACAAATGGGGAGAAGAGAAGTAAAGAGAAGTAGTTTGAGCATATTAGTAGTATTTATCTTGTATTCAATTTATCTTGCATTGCTGTTATGTTTTGCCCATTATTGTATTTTGAATTTGCCATGTACTATGCTTCATGATTTGCTACTCTGATGTACTCAGTTCTTTGAATGCAATAATATATGAACTTTTGCATAAACTGATATATATCTTTAAGTTCTTCTGATTTCATCTCTTGAATGATCAAATATTTTTGAAAACTTAACAAATGGTTTACAAGTGTTGTCATCATCAAAAAGGGGGAGAACGTTGGTTCTCTATGTGTTTTGATGATAACTGACAATTGTAAACAAAATGAAGTTAATGGTTTAAGTCAAAATGCTTTTAACTTGATCAAACTTAAACCAATAACTTACTGTCAAACTTGACTTGAGTTTAGAGTTGCAAAACTTGAGTCAACACAAGACAGAGAGGTGTCAAAATATTTGAACTCAACTTGACTCGTGTTTCAGGTTGGTTAACTCAAGTCAGTATAAGGCAGAGAGCTTTCAAAGTATTTTGAACTCAAAGTAACTCGAGCCTGTGCTATTTGACTCAAGCCATATTTTGTGGACTTAAACTTATTTTCAAAATTCATGTCTCTGACTCGAGCACATTGTTTTTAACTTGAGCATAGATTTGAAAACCCGTTTTCAAATAAACTAAGTTGAATCGAGTTAGTCACTTAATTGCTTGAGCTAACACGGTTTCAAACTTCTTCCAAGATGCTATTTGGAGGTTCATTTCAGAACGAAGAGCTTGACTCAAGCTAACCTTAATTGACTCTAGTCATGCACTTGAGTTAAACGTTTTAACCTCGAGCCAAAGTCATACAGACACATCTTCATTTAAACTTCAAACATATTTTCAAATAAGATGAACTAGTGACTCGAGCCTAGAATGTTAAACTCGAGTCACCTGCTCCAGCTTGGATGAATTGAACTTGAGTGTGATGCATCTACAATCACCGTGTCTGTAAATGCTAAATCTTCAAGTATGATCGATACTTCATATCATCACTCACTATTGTTACTAACTATGTTTAATCAATTTGTTAGTGAGTTTCAAAAGATTAAATGAATGATTAACTGAAGATTAATCAAAAAGAAAGTGATTACGTCAGGTGCATTAAATGCTAGTTCAGAAAATGAAGCACAGATTTAGTCAATCATTCTCTACACATTCAAAAAGCATTTATGGGTTCTTTCCTTATTTGAATGCAAGATCATCCAACGGTAAGAACACAAAGAATGTCAATGAACAATGACGGCGATACGAAATGAATCAAGCTACGAGAGTAATAAATGCATTCAACATATATAAGCTGAAGCATTCAATTCCTTCCAACAACTATAAACAAAAATGCTCAAACGATCAAAATGCATCTACTGTTTCACTCATCTGTGTAATATCTTCAGATATACTAAACTTCAGTGTTTATCTATCTACTCTTTTAGAGAGTTCATTTCTGATTATAAATCATTGTAAGAATCTCAAAGTATTGGGACTTTGAGATTAGGTTATTTGATTACAATTTAAAAGGGGGAGTGAATCCTAGTGAGAGGATTACTTTTGAGTACAGAGTGTGTAATTGATTGAAGTGATAGTGAAAATCCTAGAGAGTCTCAGAACTAGATGTAGGTTAAGATTTAAGACTGAACCAGTATAAATCTCTTGTGTTCATCTTTCTTCTACTCTCTCTGTTAGTCTCTAATTTGTGCATGAAGCTCAGAGGTATTTGAAAAAGAATTTTAAATCACCCAATTCACCCCACTCTCTTGGTGATATTCTACCATTTACAAGAGATACACAAGGTATATGAGATTAGAGTTACTACTTGGTAGCTAATCAAGTGATAACTAGTTCCCTGATGTTTGTATAGTAGTGATAATCCTAAAGTAATACAAACACAAATAATTCTTGTCACTTATATAAACTCTCCTCTATAAAATATGTAACTGAATGACTTGTGATAAGGGTTCTATAATCATTTGAAACTCACTAAATTCCTTTACTAGTGAGTAATTTATCATTGGTCACACATCTTTGATTTTTGGCCATTTTCTAGAGAATTTCCAGATTTAATATATGAACTTCAAAAATTCATAACAAATTGTAGAAAAATCCAATTGAAATGATTCCAAATGATATGTGACCCTTGATATGTTTACGTTTGACTAAAAATACTCCCCTTGACCAGAGAAATTCGTGCTATTCCAGTTTTACCAAAACACCCTTACTGTTCAGATTCTTGCTCTAGAATTAAGGGTCAACTTCAAAAATTCATTAGTTTTTGTATGCAACTCCTAAAATTATAAAATACCTATAAATTTAAAGCTTGAGATGTCTACTTTATGAATGTAAACTTTCATAGTTATTTGAAACCATTAACATATTTAAAAATATATCAGAAGTCGACTGCCTCTTAGGGTTTCAAAGTTGACAGTTTTACAATACTTTGTAATTTGGCCTTAATGTTTCCAAAATCTTGTTCCAAGATTTTTCTTTCAATTCTAAACACTTTGGAAACATCAAAATCACATCATTTCACCATGTTTTGTTTCTGGCCGAAAATCAAACCCTAAAGGCAAACAACACAAGTTTTCATTTCAACTTCATATTTGCCATAGTTCTTGCTTTATCTTCCTTTCTAAGTCATTATCTTGTATTTAAACACTTGTTATTCCATTTTTATCAACTTGGAAAGAACCTCCCCTAAGAATATTGGTGTCCACAACAGCAAGATAACATGAAAAAGAAACCAAATTCCAAGTCACAAAGTCATAAGGATGTTAAGGAGGTAACTTACTTGACTTGGGCTTAGCTTTCCTTGAAACGCTTCCTCCTTGAACTCCCTATTGTTTTCAACCTTGGCTCCAAAATAAAATATAGGAGTTGTTTGTTAGGACCTTATATACATCTATGGAAGTAGAAGGTAGTATAGCAAAATCCATAACCTTACTTACCTTAACTCTAGCTTCTTTGATTTCCTTCCTTCTTTGTAAGCTTCTTTTCTCTCTTCTCTCTTCTTGTGTATGTCGACCTTGGCATGCATAAAGAGAGAAAGAATTCTTAAATAATAGGTGAAAAGCATGCTCAAATATCTCTCTTTTAATTTTACCAAATTGCCCTTGTATGTAACTCTTTTTGACATGTATTTTTCTACCAATTTCTAGAATTTTCTTCATTCTTCCCTCCTTGGCCGACCTTGCCTCTTATTTTGGCACAAAAATGAGCTTGTTTAGGTGTCCTTTTGGTTCAAATTTAGGATTCTACTTTGAACCTCTCTTATTGGCCAACATGTCCAAGCTTTTTGACTTCTTTCACATTCCTTTATTGCTTGTGTCATGTTGCCCTTTTCTATGTCTCCTTGCTGGACGAAATTTAAGGCTTAGGGAGGAAGGGTTTTGGCTTTCAAAATGCATTAAATTAGGATACTTAGGTGTCCCTTACAAAGTCAACTTATTATCCCTTAATGACACTTGGCAACCTAGGGTTAATTGTTTAACTGTTGCATTTAATCATGTGTCAAATGTGTCTTCCTCTATTTTTTCTCTTATTGGCCGAAATTTTGACCTTTGTTAAGGGGTCTTTATGTGCTTTAATTCCTTGACGACACATGTACACTTAAGTCAATATGAAGTCATCTTATGATGTAAGCATGTCATAATTAAATCTCAAAGTCAAAGGGCTTCTAATTACATGTACTTCTTGTCTTGCCATGTGTCTTTGATCTTGAAAATTCCTCTTGTCCCTTTCTCATCTTGTCTTGGCCGAAATATAGGCCTCTTTTTGTCTTCAAAATTGGTCTTTAGTTATGTCAAACTATCTTGTACTCCTAGCTTGACACTTGGCAAAGTCAAGTATCTACCTTAGAAGCTTGAAAACATTCCTTTTTATCTCTTACTACCCTTGGCCGAAATCCATACCAAAAGGGTAAAGATTTGTCTTCTTGACTTCCTTTTGTCACTTACCTAAATTTCGATGAAATAATTCTCCACCCTTCTCTCTTACCTTTTAGGTTGAAATAAGTCACTATCATGGTGACTTTCACATTGTTTCATATGCTATTCTAATGTTGTTACATACATAATATGTTACCTTTATTAGCTAATGAAACAAACGCCATTAATAAAGACTTCATAAAAATTCATATATTTCATTAACATTGCATTAATTCATTTTATACAATGCTTTACATAAAAGCAGGGATATTACAGTTAAATTGATTGTTGTAAAATCTCAAGGTAATGGGACCTTGAGTAGGTTGTTTGATTATAGTTGTAAGGGGGGTGTATCTGGTGAGATTACTCAGTGCCTTTTGTAATCAATATGTGAAAGTTAGTGGAAATCTCAGAGGAGCTCTGGGGACTAGATGTAGGCCACAAGGTTAAGGCTAAACCAGTATAAATTTGTGTGCACACTTCAGTGATATCTCTATAACCTTTCCATCCAGATTTAAACATCGCTTAAGTTTGTTTTAATTTTTATAATTCACCCCCACTTAGGTGAATCCTATAACTAACACCAAGTTCATTAATGAACATTTTAATCCATACTGCCTCCTTAGCTACTGTTGGAAATTATGCCTTAGGGGCAAGTCATTGTACTTTAAACGTTATTAATATTTAAAGTATTTATTCCTTTTGTTATCATATTATTTGCATATTTGTTATGATAACTGTATCCTTGTACATATCATATAGATTGTCCTAAATGTCTCTGGTTGGTCATCTATGTGGGAGCAAAGATGAAATAAGACCGGTATAACTTTGATGAGTATGGAGATACGAATCAAAGTCATAGGCACTTGTAAGAGTACAAGATGCTGGGTCGACCCCCTATGAGAAAGCTACAAGGATTTAGTCATAAGCTTATCTCATGTATAACCATGTCACAACGCCTTTTGACCTGAGATCATCATGGATTCCTACATGAGAGTTGCTGATCTTTGACCTAGTCAAAAGTAATCTTTGACGGGGTGATGATAAAGGCTTTAATCGGGATCAGTGGTTTTCATGCAGAGGAATGTGAATGGTCAAGACATAATTTGTCCCTCACATCTGTAGAAAGATAATACCGGGGCCCTCGATGAGTGAGTCTAAGAAATGTATGGTTATACTACGATGGAACGGGGTTTCCTTTTGAATCGTTAGACTACTCAAGAATCAAGAAAGTAATGGTCAAGAACAGGAAGTTGACATTATCCATGCCTCATCCTTAACCAAATTATCGCTTGACAAAAGGGACGTGACATGGTTGTACGATAAGTTGTATCGTATCATCGATCTCCATATGAATTGGGTAGTCGCAATGTCTTGCTAGAGGCCGCTTGTGACTTGTGGGCTGGTACAGTATTGGCCCGCTGCCAACCTCATGTAAGTCTACAGGATCGTACACAAGAATAGCCCACACGAGCAATAGTGTCCAAATTCGTTGAATCTTAGATATATCTAAGATCTAATGAATACAACATTTAATCTAGTATATATATATATATATATAATTTCAAAATTAAATAATAATAATAATATTATTTAGATAATGATATTATTATATAATATTTGTTTTGTATTTAATGTATTTGATAAATTAAATAACCAAAATAAATAGAGATATCATATATTTGATTTAATTTGAATTGAGATATAGTATCTCAGATTTAGTTAAATAGACAGATATCATATCTCATATTTAATTTTCAAATAGAGATATCATATATATGATTTAATTTGAATTGAGATATAGTATCTCATATTTAATTAAATAGACAGATATCATATCTCAGATTTAATTTATAAAGATAAATTAAATCAGCAGGCTTTTAATTTGGATTAATTGAATAGATTTGATTAGATCTGTTGGACAAATTTAATTAATATCCAAATTTGAATTCAAGGTTAATTGAGATTAATCTTGAATATTTTAATATGGCCCAATCAGGGTTTTAGAAACTCTATAAAAGATATTGATCTAATCGTATTAAGAGAACGAACCAACAAGCCGCGAAAGAAATCCTAAAGAGAAAAACGTGAGACACAAAGTAAGAAGGCGCTAGCACGCTGCCGTATGTGCTGGAGAGCTATTCGGTGTGGATACCGATAGAGGGAGTGGATTCGTAGAGTCAGCTCCTAGATATTGATCGAGCAAGAAGGTATTAGCCCACGAGTTCTCAAGGCACGCATACCAGTTCAAATAGGTATGATTTTTCTTAACTAACCCGATTTAAACGTCGTTGATAGATCCTCTTAATGGGATTGGTAAAAATTTAATGGATGAATTCCTTCCGCTGCGTGTATGGATCCCAACAGCTACTTCTAAATCTACTATGTATTTAGCCTCGATAGCAAAGTCTGTCATGGTTACTTGCTTGGAACTCTTCCAACAAATTGCTCCACCATTTAAGGTATAGACAAACCTTGACTGGGATTTATAGTCATCTCTGTCACTCTAGAAACTAGCATCAGTGAATCCCTTCACTTTTAGCTTATCACTACTACCATAAACTAAAAATAAATCCTTAGTCCTTCTCAAGTACTTTAGGATCGTCTTTATGGATGTCCAATGACCCTCTCCAGGATCGGCCTGGTATCAGCTTATAATGCTTAAAGCATAAGAGACATCTGGTCTCGTATATAACATAGCATACATGATAGATCCAATTGCATATTCATATGAAATCCTATCCATGCGTTTCATTTCTAACAGTGTTTTAGGACACATAGCCTTAGAAAAGTGAATGCCATGACTGACAGGGAGAAAACCTCTTTTCGACCAATCCATGCCAAACCACTTTAGCATCTTATCTAAGTACGTGGATTGGGATAATCCCATCAACCTCTTGGATCTATCTCTATAAATCTTAATACCAAGTATATAGGTCGTCTCTCCCATATCCTTCATGGTGAGGTTCTCTAACAACAAAATCTTTGTGGACAGTAACATGGGAATGCCATTTCCAATGAGCAATATGTCATCCACATAAAGCACAAGGAAAACAACAGCACTTCCATTAACCATCTTGTAAACACATGGTTCATCTTCATTCTTGATAAAGCTGTTACCCTTAATAACTTCATCAAAGCAAAGATTCTAACTCATGGAAGCTTGCTTAAGTCCATATATTGACTTCTGAAGTTGGCATACCATATGCTCTAGGCCTTTGGATTCAAAACCTTCAAGTTGTGTCATATACACTTCCTCCTTCAAGAAATGATTCAAGAAGGTGGTTTTGACATCCATCTACTAATCCTCAGAATCATGATATGCAACTATAGCTAGCATGATCCCAAAAGATTTGATCATGGCTATGGGCGAGAAGGTTTCCTCAAAGTCAATGACTCGCCTCTGACGGTAACCCTTTGCAACCAAATCAGCTTTATAGGTTTGAATGTTGCAATCAGCATCAGTCCTTCTCTTGAAGAGCCACTTGCACCCAAAAGGAACTATTCCCTCAGGTGGTGGAACCAAGGTCCATACCTTGTTTTGATGCATCAAATCTATTTCGGACTCCATGGCTTTACGTAATTCTAAGGAGTCAACATCCTCAACCGCCTCAGTATAGGAAGTAGGCTCGTCATCCTTAACGGTTTGTTGATTCTCAATCATAAAACCATACCTCTCAGGTGGATGACTAACCCTAGAAGTTCTACGAGGCTAGGTTCCTAAAGTCACTAGTTGAGGCCTCTTGTGATCAACAGACTCAGGCTCTATTATCTATTCTTGTAGGTCTTGAATTTTTTCAAGTTCTACCTTACTCCCACTATCTACTTGAGATAGTAGATCCTCCTTAAGAAATGTAGCATTCTTAGATACAAACACTTTGTAGTCCTTAGGGCAGTAAAAGTAGTATCCCTTAGTTTCCTTTGATAGCCTACAACATAGAACAAGGTGCTCTTAGCCCCTAATTTATCTGGCGCTAAGGTCTTGACATAGGCTGGAGAACCCCACACCTTGAGATAACTCAATTTGGGCTTCTGGCTCCTCCATGTCTCATACAGAGTAGTATGAATAGATTTCAATGGAACCGTATTAAGAAGGTGTAAAACCGTATAGAGGGAGAATCCCCGAAATGATTTTGGGAACTTTGTATCCCTTATCATTGATCGTACCATGTTAAGTAAAGTTTGGTTCCTCCTCTCACACACCATTCTGATGTGGTGTGTAGGGAGCCGTCAACTGTAAAAGAATCTCATTCTCTCTTAGATAATCATGAAACACCTGGCTCAGATATTTGCCACCTCGATCTAATCGAAGCGTCTTAATCATCTTGCTAAGCTAATTCTCCACTATATTCCTAAACTCTTGGAACTTTTCAAAGGCCTTAGATTTGTGTCTCATAAGATACACATATCTAAATCTGGACTTATCATCAGTAAAGGTGATGAAGTGGGAGTATCCTCCTCTAGCCTGTGTAGACATGGGGGCATAAACATTAGAATGAATGAGTTCCAACAACTCATTGGCTTTGTGACTCACAAGCTTCTCAAGTTTGGTCTTCATCATCTTACTAGTCGAACAAGATTTAGAATGCCCATAGGATTCAAAATCCATGGAATCTAGATATCCATTATGATAGAGTCTAGACAATCTCGTCTTATTTATGTGTCCCAACCTACAGTGTCAAAGATAGGATCGATTACCTAACCTTAGTTTCTTAACTAGAACGCTAAGAATTTCACTATTAGAATCTAAATCCAAAACATACAATCCATTCACCCTAGATGCGCAAGTATAAACAAGATCATTAATAATGATAGGAAACTTGCCATCCTTTATTATAAAGTGAAACCCAACTTGTTGTAAACTGGAAATAGAAATAATGTTTCAGAAAATAGAAGAAACATTAATATATATATATATATATATATATATATATATATATATATATATTCAAGTGCAAAGAAAGGCTTGTAGGCAATACAAGGTCCACATCCCCTACAGCCAATGCAGCAACTCTTGCTCCATTCCTAACACGAAGATTCACCTTGTTCTTGTCCAACTTCCTAGGGTTCTTTAGTATCTGCAATGAATTATAGATATGAGAATCACAACGGGTATCCAATACCCATCAAGTTGAATCAATACTTGAAATTTTAAATTCTATAGTGAACATACCAGAGGTAGAAGCATCACCATGCTTCTTTCCCTTGAGGCTCGCAATGTATAATGGGCAGTTCCTCTTCCAATGTCCTTCCTTCTGACAATGGAAGCATAGAGTAGTAGTAGTGTCCTTAGACTTCCCTTTTCCTTTTCCTTTTCCTTTTCCTTTTCCCTTACCCTTCTTCTTCTTGGGCTTGGCTTTGGGCTTGAACTTGCCTATTCCACAGACTTGCCATTGCTCTTAGCAGTAGAAAACCCATCAATCAGAAGAGCTGGGTCCTATTCTTTTTAATAGCACCCTTAGTAGTGGTCAATAGACACAACAACTCAAGGAGTATTGACTCCACCTTATTCATTTAATAATTAACCACAAATCCATTAAATGAATGTTACAATGACTACAAGACCAAGTCAATACTTAGCTCATAGTCTATGATAAAGCCCGAAGAAGCAAGCTTCTCTATCAGCCCAATCATCTTGAGGACGTACGACGCAACTGTCATGCCCTTAGCCATCTTGCTGCCACACGGCTCCTTGGAGGTTTTGAAGGGAGTATTGACTCTTCCTTATTCATATAATAATTGACCACAAATCCATTAAGCGAATGTGGCAAGGACTGCAAGACCAAGTCAATACTTAGCTCATGGTCCATGATAAAGCCTAAAGAAGCAAGCTTCTTTATCAGCCCAATCATTTTGAGCACGTACGGTGTAACCACTATGCCCTCAACCATCTTGCAGCCAAATAGCTCCTTGGAGGTCTTGAAGCGCTCACTCCTCCCTTTCTTATCATAAAGCTCTTGCAAATGTAAGATAATGGAGGGAGCATCCATATGCTCGTGCTGACGCTGAAGCTCCACGGACATAATGCCAGCAGTATGCAAACTGCCTGCTCATTGTCAGCCAGGTGCTGTTTATAGGATTCCCAGTCAAACTGATCATACCCATCTTGGCCTTGAGTAAGAGCAACAGGAATCGAAGAATTTATGACATAAGTTTTTTTCTCAAAACGTAAAACTATTTTTACATTCTGATACCAGACCTTAAAGTTAGGCCAATCAACTTATTGGCATCTAGAATAAAGTGCCAATTATAATTTTCAGTTATTGACTCATGCTAAAAATAAAAGAGAGACTTTTATAAGTACTTCATGAAATTTAAACAACCAAATACAAAGACTTTTGAAACGTATGTGGCCCTCCTACTATTTACTCTAAAATCAATGACCCTCAGTAGTAGGCTAAGAAAACAACTAGAATCATTAGTTTTTGATTGAGCTTAGACCCATCTAACTTATCTAGTGGGTTGATCTAATAAAAAACATCTCCATATCTTCTCTGAGGTCATCAGGTTGATAATACTTTGTCATTTAGTGTCACATCACTATGTAACAACCTGGCATCATTGCTCTAAATGCATAGACCCGGTTGAGCCTGCAATCTATACATCTAGTCCACCACAAACCATTATCCTAAGTGTCATACACTTCGAATGGCACCATTACCCAACAAAAAGATAGGTCTTAGCTAAGCTAGCGAGTACTACGATGTAGAAGGGACTTAAGTGCCACCGATGATGGGAGGCAATGAAACACGCTAGATAATTTTCATGAGGGTTCCTTGTTGGTCTCATCTCAAATACTTTAGTTTGTCTTGAATGCATAATTAGACATATTAATAAACTAATTATCACATAGTTTACTTTTAAATAGCTTGTCTTATCATGCATACTAATCATAATTTCAAAATTCAAAAACTTTGAAAATCAAACAAACATTCTATAATCGCATTTCCATCAATACATGAAATCAACAACGTTAACCATATTAATTAGCCATGTAAGTGTAAATCTAGTGGGAGTCTCTCCGTGCTATTGCAACGGTGACTAATTAAAAAATGACTAAATCAAGGCTTAGTCTTTGAATCACTTTCCTAAACACCAACGATATGAATTAACATTATTT
The DNA here is from genome assembly GCA_025563575.1 of Acacia pycnantha. Classification (NCBI taxonomy): domain Eukaryota; kingdom Viridiplantae; phylum Streptophyta; class Magnoliopsida; order Fabales; family Fabaceae; genus Acacia; species Acacia pycnantha. Next base: position 229,765 of record JAMWYP010000042.1, on the reverse strand, counting down.
GACTCCATGTACCTTCAAGAAAGGCTAGATACATACACGCAAACACTTTGCAAATCCTAAACAATCAATGAATCAATTTTTCAAAAATTCAATAGTAAAAAGTAAAATCCCCAGACGTTTACGGCAACGAGTACGGCTTTGATACCACTTGTTGGTTAACATTGTTGTGTTGCTTGATGTTCAAGCAAGTTACTCATAAGGCTAAAAAACTAAAAAAAAAAAGTGTATCATTGTGGAGCCAGTAACTCCTTACAGTCCTCATGAGTTATGCCTAGGATCTACTGTAAAACACATATTGGTGTTTAGGATTACCTTTGATCACATGAAGATGTCAAAGAGTATGATGTCCTCCAACATTGATCCATGTGATCATATCTTGATTGCAACGAGAAGTCCTTCTTCTTGAATCTTCTGTCTCCTTGGATGCTTGCTAGGTAATAACAAGGTGAAGGCTTCATGTGTTTTGGTTTTTTTTCTCAAGACAATGATGATTTCTTGAGGTTAGGTATGATACAATATTTCTTGAATAAAAGGCACAAGATTGGTGTGTATTGCTTATCCTTGGCTGCCCCTTTTAGAGGCAAGAAAACATACTAAAGGTTGTGCCTTTTCTTGAACAAGAGAACACACCAAAAGTTATGCCTTTTCTTGAAAAGAAAATACACCTAAAGTTGTGTCTTTTCTTGAATAAGAAAATTCACTAATAGTTGTGCATTTTCATGAATAATTAATTATTCCAAGAAGTGTTTCTTAAATAATTAATTATTCAAGAAATGCTTCTTGAACAATTAATTATTTCAAGAATTATTGCAAGAAGCCTTATCCAATCCTAATTAGATTTAGTTTTGGATAATTCAAAATTATCCTTAATCACCTAACCTCTTGAATTTAAAATTTAAACTTAAATTCAAAATTCAAATTCAAATTCAAATTCAAGTTGGCCTAAGACCCTATTGGGCCCGTTAACATATTTGTGCCTATTAGTGGAGAAACTAATTTATCATTAAACCAAATATGGCGCCATATATAATTGGGTTTTGAGTCCTACTCCAACCCAATTGCACCTATAGTCTTGACAAAGCCCAATAACAATTATTGGCCCAAACTTGATAAATTAAACAATCAAGAATAATCTTAGTGTGTGACCCATTAGGCCCAATTAGTTACTAACATAGATAAACTTGAATTAAGTAGACTGCTTTAATAGGCCAAATTTATCTAATGACCATATAAGACACTTAAAATGCTCTGCAGCCCCAAAACTAATCGAGTTGATCAAGTGATCTACCTTTTTAATTCAGATACCGTGCTGGCATCATCCCTCACATCTTCATTAACATTTAGTCAAGAGCAAGGATAGACTACCACCTTTCTTGATTGACTAAATGTGGCTTTTCCAAAAAAAAAACTAGAAATCTTTTTCTGTTGACTCTAAGACAAATCATGACTCTTCATGATCACTTACTATGCATAGATTCCCAAGTAAACTAGAAGTCATCTGAGCCCTACTAGTCTTGTGAAAGACATCCCTTGAAGGGGATTGTGAGTCCTTTCATCATGTCCACTATACTCATATAACAAGTCATACCCAAGAGTACATTATTCTCCCCATTACTAGGAGGATAAAGTTGTACAATCAAATATAACCCTTGGACATAGTTTTCAATGACATCCTCAAGTCTAGGATGATCCGCACTACCAAACGGTAAGAGACATTACAAATCCAATGATACTCTCTACAATGAATCCTTGTAGAGTCTCTTGGCGAGTCGGTTCAATGCTATCTATTCTCTAATAGATCCACCCACGACATCAGTTAAGGCATTACTATGTCTGCATTCCATGAGATCCGTACTTTGTATCTTTATACAAGTAGATAATGTCGTACTAGTCTTGTTGAGATCACCAATGCCCTTTCTTTGTTCAGAATTATCTTTTATAACCCTTTTAGAATTAAAATTCAGATTTTAAATTTCAAACTTAAATTCTAAATTCAACTTGGCCTAAGACCCCGTTGAGTCTTTTAACATATTTGAGCCATTTTGTGGAGAAATTGATTTCCCACTCGAGATAATACATGTGACGCCATTTTTCTTCTTATTGGGCTTGGAGTCGTACTCCAACCCAATTACACCTTTACTCTTGATAAAGCCCAATAACAATTATTGTCTCAAGTTTGCTAATTTTAAACAATCAGAAATAACCTTTGTGTGTGACCCATTAGGCACAATTAGTCAATAACATAAATAAACTTGGACCAATTAAAAACCTCTTTAACGAGCCCAATTTATTTAATGACCTCATAAGACACTAGCAATGCTCTGTGGCCCTAGAACTAATTGAGTTGATCAAGTGATCTACCTTTCATATTTGGATACCTTGCAGGCCTCATCCCTCACAACGTCATTCACATTTAGTCGAGAGCAAAGATAGAGTATCATCTCTCTTAATTGACTAAATGTAGCTAATTCACAGAACTAGGAATCTTCTTATATTAACTTTATAACGGATCATGACTCTTCATGATCACTTGCTGTGCGCACAGACTCCCGAGTTAATTAGAAGCTATCCAAGCTCTACTGGTATCGTGAATGACTAATCCCTTGTAGGGGACTGTGAGTCTTCTTATCATGTCTATCTATACTCATATATTCAAGTTACACCCAAAAGTACATTGTTCTCCCCATTTTCAGGTGGATAGAGTTGTACAGTCAAAGTATAACCCTATGACATAGTGTTCGATGACATCCTTAAGTCCAGGACGATCCACACTACCAAACGATGAGAAGACTTTACATATCCAATGATACTCTCTACAATGAATCTTTGTGGAGTTTTTCAGCGGGTCAGTTCGGTGCTATCTGTTCTCCAACAAATCCACCCACAACATCAGCTAAGGCATCACCATGCATGTTGCTTGTATTCCATGAGGTCCCTACCTTGTATTCCATGCCTTTATTCCATGAGTTCCCTACCTTGTATCTCATACATGTAGATGATGTCGTACTAGTCTTATTGAGATTATCAATGCCCTTTCTTGGTGATTCAAGACTAGGAAAAAGTGTTAGGCAATAGATATCTAGTGTTCTCGAGTCATCATGATCATGATCTCTATCATTGATTCTCAAGAATAACATATGTTCTATTCCTAGGGTTTTTATCTCCAAACACACATTTACGTTAAAATAAAGACGAGACATAAATATGGTAAAGGATAAAATATGCTCATTTATTAATAATGAAATACTACAATGTAGAAATGGTACTAATCTGTCCTTACATATTGTTTCTAGGACACCTAAATACTAATATATATAAGTGTATCACTTCATCAATAATATTCATTTTTTCCTTCACAAATATTGTGTCACAGGCCTAGTATCACTATACACGATAAATCTAAACCAAAATCCTGAGTGGCAAAAAACACCAGTCTGGCCATACGTAACGCGCATTCACACATACTTTTGGAAGATAATGCTTTCTTCTTTTGGCAAATTAAATGCTTAAATAACGTCAGGCATTGATGTATTTGATTTGCTCTAATATATATGTCGGAAACCTAGCCTTCAGTTCCTCACCATTTTGTCTTCATGGCTTATTAAATTTTCTTTCAGACTTCCTCCAATAATGTCTTCAAGATCTAGCTAAAAAGAGATAAAGAAAGTAGTGGGGTCCATATATCAAGTGGGTCCCATTACTTCTATTATTTTCTCTTCTCATAGACTGCGAAGTTGCTGTAAAATGTAGACGATCCATCTCCTCTATTTGTTTAGTTGTCATCTGGGTGTGATGTGAGACACTGTTATCTCATTAACAGAAGCGTCAATGAAAGTTTTAGAAGTAGATGACTGATCTTCCAGGGACTTTCTTCTGGAAAATGCAGGAGGATTAGGTGATGGTAATGTCATTGTGTCACTTGCAAGCATGAATACAATAGTAGACATGGTTGGTCTATCATCTGGATCTTCTTGTACACAAAGCAATCCAATGTGTATGCACTTCAAAACTTCATTTGCCATATATGAATCTTTTAGCATTGGGTCCATTAATTCCAAACATTTTCCTTTCAACCACAAATTCCAAGTCTGCAAGAAATGGCAAATTTTGTATATGCATGTCTTAAAATTAGGTCAATGGTCATTGTTGTATAAAAAATTAAAATTTCATGATGACAAGAGATTAGTTTGAATATAACTTACATAAATTAGAAGACTTTGGCCTTGTTCAGAGAGATAGAAACTGCAAATCTTTTTTCCACATATAATTTCTAGTAGAAGAACTCCAAAACTAAAAACATCTGATTTCACTGAAAATGATCCTTCCATAGCATATTCTGGAGCCATATAACCACTATTTTGAATAAACTCAATTAGCGCTTTTTAGTTCATGATGAACAAACATTTTCTTAGCAACTTAAATACCAAATTCAAAGTAAAATGAGTTTTAGATGACACTTACTAAGTACCCATTATTCGTTTTGTATTTCCTTCATTTTGAGCTCCTTCAAAAGTCCTTGCCAGACCAAAATCTGATATTTTAGGATTCATATCATTGTCCAAAAGGACATTGCTAGCCTTCAAATCTCTATGTACTACTCTAAGGCGAGAGTCTTCATGAAGATACAAAAGTCCTTTTGCAATCCCATTAATAATATTTAGTCTTTGATTCCAATGTAGTTTCTTTCTATTTTCATCATCTGCCAACAAATTTTCCAGAAAAAGATTTATTAGTGATGAAAACACATGAATTATAGAAGATTTCTTAGTTTTTCTCCAAGAGTCTTTCTTGGAAATTTTGGTTCATAATAGCTACCAAAACAACGAAACTTGTAACTAAAATTTGTTGCTGTGACTTGTTCATAGTCCAAATTTGGTTATGAAAAAAAGTTTCGTTCTATGAAACAAGGATACTGCAAAGAATAAATGATGTATGTATAATGTAAAACACAAATGTTTGTTGCTCGTATAGGGTGAGCAACAAGTTGCTACGCGCTTTTTATGCCATCCAAATTAATTCTAGATTGCTACATCTAATTGTTAGTATTCAAGTATTTTGGGATTGAAAAATGCAAAATAAAATTATCTTTTAATGCTAACTTAATAATCATAAAGAAAATATATTATTAGATAAATAACACTACAGACACTGAGTACAGTTTATATAGATATATATTCAGAAGTTTTCCCTCTAAGTATCCTTGCCCTTAATTAGGGTAAGAGTTTCAACATTATATATATATATGACCTTGTCTTCTTTTAACATTACCATTTCACTTAAATGTACGAAGTCAATATGGTACCTTATCCAGCAAGAAATCTTTGACGTTTGTAGTATATCAACTATTTGGCGTTATTAGGATGAAAAATTTATATCGTTTTTGGAAATTAGAGTATGAATAAATAGTTAGCTGCAAATATTTATATCAATTTTTCATGATATATTCACACACAAGTAAAACGAGAATAATCATGGATAAAGATCATAAAGCAATTGGGGATTTTGCATAGTAGGAAGAAGGAAAGGGCTTAATGTATTGTTATAAATTAAATGTAGGTGGATATAAAACAAAAATGTTTTCATTATTAATGATAAATAAAGCAAGCTCTCTGGCTTAATGTACTGTTTTTATTGGTTTGTTTGAATTGTTAGTTGATACTTTATAATAAGAACTAGAGGAAGTATGATACAGGGATTTTTAAAGGGAAAAAAAATTACGGGAAAGACAAATTGCAACATGTCATTCCTTTTAATAAGAGTAACGTTACTCGATATATGTAGGATTTGACTGAGGTGAAAATTGCAATACAATGACGGCTTAAAATTTGTCTCACTCATGGAAAGGTTATTTCAACACCAAGTCATAAAAATGCTATCTATGCTATCCATATTTCAATCAAGAAAGTTCATCATCAAGGATGAGCATAGGACTTTTGTTCTTAATTATTTGTTATATCAGGGTAATTTGGTAATTGCAACTGTTTTGATTCTTACTTTTGTTTTACTACTAATTTATACGAATGTAACTATTTTAAATGTGGGCCCTGCTAGAAAAATAGCCCCTATTTTTTTAAATACTAGCCAACAATTGTTAACGGTTGTTGTATATAACCATCTACTGGGCTTTTATTTGACAGTTGTAGTACACAACCATTAACTATATGTTAACTATATATACTTGACAGTTTCTACCAAAAAATATATATATATACTTGACAGTTATACTTAAAAACCGCCAAGTATTGAGACCAACATAAGTCACATGATCTTACTAAAGATTTAATACGTAACGGTTTTTACGTTTGAACCATCAAATATAAAGAAAATAACTGTTAAATATCAATAATGCTGTAGTAGTGTTGGGAAATTTTTCCAAACACAAGTTCTCATAATTATATAAAAGAATAATTACAGGAAAAGACAATGAATAGTCAAAATTATATAAATATCTTACTAATAATGCATTTTAACCTACTAACTATGATTAAGACGCTTGTTAAGGAAGTATCATATATATGCATTCATGGTGTTGCTAGCATATTAGATTTCATCTTTTCTCATGAATGATAATTTTGAGACATTAAAAAAATTAGAAAACATACCGAAAAGGTGGAAGTCAAGGCTAGAATTTGGCAAGTACTCATATACAAGTAACTTCTCATTTTTCTCTATGCAGCAACCCAAGAGTTTGACAAGGTTTCTATGTTGCAATTTCGCTATGAATATCACTTCATTTTTGAACTCCTTTGAACCTTGACTTGATACTTGTGAGAGTCTTTTAACAGCAATTTCCTTCCCATCTGGCAATGTTCCCTAATGAAAATACTGATGACGATGACGATAATAATAATAATGTTTAAAAAAAAACAAATGATATCTATTTGACAAATATCTAATTAAAAAGCTCATCATAAGACACCCAAGAATAGATACGTGCATACAGATTGAGTTGGGCCTCAATAGTATGTATCCTTCTGCCCAACCTTATAGGACATCTTCTAATTTGAGGCCTAGCCCAGCTTGGTATGGACATGCTTTTAATTGGGCCGAAACTAGCAATCATAATTAAGTTCATCACATGCTTTTAATTTCAAATTCAACTTTGATGTGATGTCATTATTGATAGTCAATGTGTAACTATTTATATAAGTGCTATTTGAAACCTAAATCACCTAAACTTTAACTCTATAAAAAATGTACATGTGCATGAATAAAAAAGAGCCTTTTAGCATAGCTGCAAAACTATAAAAAAGCTCAATAGAAAAGTAAATATGAAAAAACTCTGTTTGGCAAGGTTTCATGTTGTGATGAGCTTTTATCAAAAAAGTAGCTTCTTAGATGAAGCAACTTCTTGGAGCTTCTTGTGCCTATCACAGTGGCTTTTTCACTTTGAGAAAAAGGACCAACTGCCACACACACACAATATCACAGTGACTGTTTTACGTTGCAAATGTCTTGAATAATTCTGGGCAAAACATGAGAAGGGATTATTTTACATTGCAAATATTTTATGGGCAAGGATTTTTTTTTTTAGTATTCAATAAAATTCAGTTTTTTTCCATCTCAACTTACTTTTCAAACGCTGTACCAAACAAAAACCCATCTAAAAAAAGTTACTTATATCACAGCTATCCTAAACACAAACCACATTTACAATATAACTTTAAAAAAAAAAAAAAAACCCCATATAAAAAAGTTCAGTAAAACAAAAGTCACTTCTACCACCACTATTTCAAACGAGCCCAAACATCTTTTAAACCATACATTAAGGGAAATTTCACCAACATATTAGAATGAAAAATATTATTTGCTTCCACTATTTTAAAATAATATTATGTATCTAAGTTGAGACGAGTTAGATTGCTTGGATGACCGGATGGACTCATGACTCAAGTTAATCAGGTGTACTTGCTCGAATTTTTATTAATTAGAATTTGAATTAAATTGTATCATATACAACATCAATTCGAAAGTTTTTGTCTATACTGTCTAGAGCCGGGAAATCGGGTCGAACCCGTTTAAGCCCTGGACCCTGCAGGGCTAGGCTTGAAAAATATGCCAAAAATTTAAAATTGGCCCTGTAGGGCTGGCTCTGTAGGGCCTCGAGCTTAATCGGGCCAACCCTGTAGGGCCTCGGGCCGGCCCTGTAGGCCCGTTTAACTGTAATTTTTTTAAAAAATAAAATTAATTACTTAAATTTTCACTTAATAAATCTGTTTATTTGTAATTACTTAGATTTTTTTAGTTTAAACTATAACCCTTTTTTATGTTTATTATTATTATTATGTATTAAAACACATAATTAGTTATTTTAAATTTTAAAGAATGGATGTTTTCATATTAAATAAACACATACTTTGGTATTACAATATTATAGAAGTAATAAATTATAAATATATTTTGTGTAAAATAAGTATAATTATTTCTACCTGTCAGTAAAATCATGCATGAACCGAAGGAATCTGCAGACACGCACAAAATTACGAGAGGGAAAGGCATTTTGTCGTGGGTATACATAAAGCAATTCCTTTGTTTAATATTTTTTGAAAAAAAAAAGTAAAAAAACATATTCTTTTGTGTTTATTTGTTTTTTATTACGAATTAATGAATGTGTTTATTTGTTGAAAGATTTATATTATTTAGATATTAATGTTGATAAAATTTATTTGATAGATTAGAACTTTAATGGTTGCAATTTACTAATTATATTTCTTTGAAAAAAAAAATTCTAAGGAAAAATGGTTAAAATTTGGAATAGTAATTTTCAGGCCCTGTAGGACCAGCCCTTGTCCTGGTACTATCAGGTCGGGTTTTGAAAAACAGATATTTTCCTTATCCCAAGCCCTGTAGGGCCGGCCCTGTCAGGTCAGGTCGGCCCTGATTCCCAGCTCTAATACTGTCAGAATAGGCCATGGTTATTCGATGCATCAGTAAACTCTCATCTCTTTTAAGTCCTCCTCATTGACCACATCATACAAAAGCGTCATTTTCATTGATGGGTTAGAGGATGTTTTCTTAAAATCCGTGAATTTGGCAACTAGCAACTAGGTACTGTACACTTAAGGAACAAAGAGAGTATTATATATCACGTGTTCACAAAATGTTAAGCTAGCAAGTAAATGGACCATCTCAGCATATTATTAATAAGCCTAAACTAAATTTTTTTGCAATTATAAATTTAAAATGAATGAAACCTTGAGGAGGGAAAAAATCAAACCAAGTTATTATAATCATAATAACATATTAGTACCTTATAAACAGTACCAAATCCACCTTCTCCCAATTTAGAATCTTCCGAAAAGTGATGAGTGCTGTGTTGAATAACTTGTAAAGGGATTGTGGGAAGGTCTGTGTTCAACGATGATCTCTCTCTTCTAGACAAGTCATAAAATATAGGTGCGCCTTCCAATGGTGGATCATCTACAGGAGCAGCATATAAATTCACATTTGATCATATGATCGACAGATATTCACTTTCATGTGTGTGGCTAAAGTATAATTGCAGGTTATTAGTCTTTGCTCGTAGGGGAAAAGTTAAATTCCTCAAGTTTGAACCGTGTACGTACAAATAACTCCCTTAACATTTAAAACTTAATAATAAATTACCATAAACTTTAAGTTATATTCATATAGCACTTTCAAACATTAAGCTATGTGCAGATAAGTAATGAAACAAGATTAGTAATGAGCAAGTTATCTAAAAAATTGTGACGTTTCAAAGATATGATGAAGGAGTTTATCTATAAAGTTTAGGGGAGTTATATATAATTTAGGCTAAATAAAACGTCACAGTAATGCTTTTTTGATTCAATTCATCGGCTGTGATTGCACCAGCAAGTTACCGTGTTAAGTGAAATGATGCCATTTTAAAATTTTGGATCAAATAATTTGATACAAAAACATACGAGACAATTGAAAGTGATGAATGGTGGAAGGTACGTATATCCCTTCATCCATGTGATAAATACCTTTTCTATTCTTCATCCTTCGCCATAAGTAGATAAAAAAACTTAATATTGCCACTGCCACTAATAAACTAATGCTGATGATCAACGATTTGTACTTCCCAGCTCCATCAGTGCCTGCAAATATATACAAATTAGCATTAAGATGTGACACTCAGATGGGTGTTGATTGAAAAATTAAATGAAGCAGTTAGAAATAGTGAAAGTTACTAAAAAGTATTAAGAAAATAAATTAAAGTTTAATTTGTAGAAAAGTTAAACGATAATATATATATTTTTTGCAGTAGATGTCAAAATAATAAGAGAATCAAATGAGTTTGAAAATAAAAAATATCTTAATTTTTTATTCTAAAACTAAATATGAACTTGGTGTAAATTTTATGAGTCGAAATTGCATGAAAACCCTAATCTAAAATTAAAGGGGGAAATCAAGGAAACAGAAGAGATATATGTTTATTATAGTACGTACTATATGTGGTAGGACTATGATCAGGACTGGGGGGCTGATAAAACATGTAATCGTTGTATTTGATCATACAACTTGGCGTCCCAAGTTGCCATCCTTGCTTCTGCTCACAACATTGAGTGGCGTTATTCATCATAGCCTCCAAACATTGCCTGCAACTCTTTCTGTCAAGGTCTCTACTACACTGTACCAACCCATACCTTCTTCTTCCACCTCCCATATCAAATTCTCCCCATGCACTTAATTCCTTCGTCACCTCCGTCGTCACTTGTCGGATCAGACCCCGCATGTAACTCTCCGTTTTCTTCCACTCCGTCGGATCCGACACCTTCTTATTTGCTCCTTCCATAGACCACAACGGACTCATTGTCAATTTCCCAAAGAAGTTCTCGTTTGAGTATCGGAGTATGCAGTAGCTGTACCTATATATATATATATATTGCAAACAAATACACACTTGCATCAGGAATAGTAATCAATACTACAAAAAACAGAGGTTTAGCAACACAATTTAGTGACAAAATTTGATGATTCTGCAGAAAAGAGACTAGATTGTCCCTAGTTAATTGATTAGGGACGGAATTTAGTCGTTAAATTAGCTTAGCGAAGGAATTATGTCACTAATTCGCTGTTCATTTTTTCTAGTCAAAGTGGTGAATGGATTTTTTTCAATCCAATTTTGCGATAAAGAACAAATAGGCATTGGATGGAAATAGAAAATAGATGCCTCATTGTGAGGATTGAACTGAAAATTTATGGACTAGTTGAATGAAAAAAAAAAGGCTGCATGCAGTATAATATAAAAACATATTTTATAATATATTATGATAAAAATTTAAAGTTAATATGTAATCAATCTAAGAAGAGGGATGCTTTTGGAACTGAATATTTGGTCAATAACATCAAAAGTTTTATTTCTAACGGACTATTTTTTTGTCACTGAAATATACTTTCAAGCCCAAAGAAATAAACTTTCAAAATGTGTATGAGAATAATGCGTCAAATTAAATCCAAAAATAAGCGTGCTTCATATATAGCAGTCGAGGTAGAGTCAAGAATTGCAATTAGGGGGTAAAAATTATAGAATAGAACTTAGACGTTTATGAAATTGCATTTAAGATCTATAAACATTCTTAAATGTTCATTTTAGTCCCTCCTTTTGAAACTTTTAGTGGGACTAAAGTGATATCAAAATTTTTATAAAGCTGAAATACAATTTTCTAAGCTTTTGAGTTCTTTTCTATAATTTTAGAGGGTAGGGCCACCCCTAACCCTCCCCTAGCTCCACCCCTGTTAGCAGGATCAGTACCATATTGCAGCAGAAGGTTGATTGGGACAGCGTTGGAGAAGCTCTCTGGTGGCAGTTGCGACACAAAACTGGCAGAGGTATCCTGGGTCATCACCACGGCAGTCGTAGAGGCCGTAGATGGCGGAGTTGGTGGTGTTTCTGACAGAGCCGTGATTGTAGCCTTTGCTTGTGGCGGAGTCAGTGGAGAGCCATAAGAGGAGCTGGTTAAGATTGGCTTTGTATGAGGAAGTAAGAGTCTGTGGGATTTTGTTATGGCAGTCATCCCCAACGTAATTTGGGGCTAGAGAAATACTTGTTTTGATGAAACTGATCAAGATTATGAAGAAGATCATCAGAAATCCAGGAATGGGAATAGTGGGTTTTGGTGATTCCGTCATAGGGCTGGTTACAAAGGCTCTGTTCCAATTTTGATATGTGTATATATAGGAAAATGAATAGATCGTTGTATCGGTAAACTAGTGCAAAATATAGAGTTAATTTCATGTATATTGGGGTTAAGATGTAGATTAGTCAATAAAGTAATAAAGTGTTACGCCAGGAGTACCGAATACAAATTTAAATGGGCTATAAATACCCCAAAAAAAACAATTAAAAAGTTCAAAATATCACAATGCTGTTAGTACTAAAGTAACTACCGTTTAAAAAAAGGGTTAACTTTTTTAAACAGACCAAAAGTACCAATAAACAATTAAAAATGGGTAATTGGCACAATCAATAATTAAAAATAGGTAACTAGCACAATGACATTAAAATCAAGCTAACGACCATTTTCGTAGGCTGATCTTTAATAGAGCTTGGTGGCTGAATTTTCAACACAAACAAATCAGAGAAAGCTACAGTATAGGACATGGGACAGTAGAAAACCAAAGAAGAAAACTGGATCTGCTTGAAATTCGCTGATGAAAGGCTGTGAAGAACCAAGAACAAGCCAATGTTGGTAGATATTATTTGAGCAGAGGACATCAGGTTCGCTTTTGACCCATTTGGAGCGCCCTCAAGTTCTTGCTCTGTTGTTGGATGTGGAAGGAGAAGAGTACGAAGAAGAGACAGAGGTTCTTGAGTCGCATGTCAAAGGCAGAGATCTAAGGTTAATTAAGGGATAAGTCTGTTCGAAGAACTAGATCTATGTCACCTTAATACTCTCACCAGCCAACTGTATAACATTTAATTCGCACCAAACGGATGTTAGCTTGATTTTAACGTGCTAGTTACCTATTTTTAATTCTTGATTGTTATAGTTATCCATTTTTAATTGTTTATTGGTACTTTTGGTCCCTTCAAAACTTATTTGTGCTAGGTGCGGTTAGCATAACACTTTATTGGCTAATCTGCACTTGGAAAGTAACAGCCGTTACTTTACTTCTAATGGCATTGTGATATTTTGCACTTTTTATTTGTTTTTTGGTAGTTATGGTCCACTTAAAACTTTTTTATGTTAGATGCTCCTAACGTAACACTTTATTAGTCAATCTGCACCTTAACCCTATATACTGCCTCCCATCATACATATAAAAAAGAATATTCTTATTTTTGGAATACCCTTTTCATATCTATAAGGGACACTAACATAGCTTGACTGAAATTTTAGTACTATTTTTCATTTTTATCTATATTAATTATTGCTTAGTCTCTCAGCATTAGTTAACTTATTTCTCATTCTTCCTCACTCACTTTTTTCACAAATAAGAACGTTTTTTTAAAAGAAACAATAAGTTGCAATTTTTACAGTATTTATTGCATTTAATCACTTTTAACCAAATTTTTATAAAAGGATGCGAGTTAGGTTTTAATAATTGAAGGGATAGAAGTTTTATTTATTTAGTTTAGTTTTATTTCTTTTATTCAGAAATAGTTCATCTAGCTCCGTAGGAATAGGCAGGTAGGGCAGCTCACGTGGTATTCTATACCTTGAGGCTTGAGCTAGGCCGGCTCCATAGACAACTTGTTATGTAAAGTAATTATAATTATGATTACCATGAAACATTTTAATATTCAATCTTAATTTTACTAAAAATTTGAAATTGATATTGTAGGTTTATATTATGTTAAAATAATAATGCTTGATAATTGATATAATTATTTACCTTTTAAACTTACCATTATTTTGGATGAAAATAATTATCTTTTTAGTTTATAAATTAAATTTTTATTTTCGTTTTTTTAATTCTTACAATGTTTTTATTGGTATTGGGACAAACCATGACCGACCTAAGTATGTTTATCCGGATGGGCTTTGCTAATGCGTGAATACATTGTTCACAACCTATAAATACTTTGGCTAAACTTTATATTTAATACCCATGTTGATATTGAATGGTACAATTTTATACAAAAAAGTGTTCAATTAGTGTGTGGTTGGGATATATATATATATATATATATATATATATATTTTTTTTTGTCCTCAAAATTTAATCTAATTTAGGATTTATTCCCTATATTTTAATTAGTATTAATCGCATCCCCGTGCTTTCAAAACATCAAATTAATGGTTGTCATCATCACTAAAGAAAATGACATTAATGACAAAAGATGCATTGAAAAACGGAAACGACTTGAAGGCAATTTGGGTGACACGAGCTGGCCGAAGAGCATTAATTATGTCAAATAAGCAGAAACAACTGGAATTGTCTGAAGAACACTGATATAAGATTGATGTAGAACGGGAGCAGATTTCCTCAGAATCTATTTTCTCATTTTCTTCTCAGAATCCCATTTCCATCCTTGGATGGAAAAATTGACGGTTCAGATTTAATATTTTCTAAAACAATTATGATAGTGTTTAATAAATTAATTTTTTTATTAATTTTGTTTGTATTAAAGGTATAAATTGTGTATATCATGATCTAATAGTTTAATTTTATTTATTCATGTTCAAAATAATAGTTTTATAAAATATTAAATCTAGATCATCAATTTTTTTTAATCTGAGGGTACAGATTAGATACTGAAAAGAAAATGAGAGAAGAGATACTGAGAGAATCCAAACCCCGATGTCGAACTGCAGTCTTGTTATTACTAGATCAATTCGTTATACATTATTGATTTACTATCCCCATTTTTTTACTTCCTCTTATTTTTAATTAATTTGATTAGATTAAAGAGATTAGTTGAAATGTTAAACTTTTGTCCCCTTCTGCCTCCTTTAATATGGACACTACTAAGTTACTACCTCCGGTCCTAATTATAGTAGCACTTTTGTTGTGTAATTTGCACTACAAAAGTACTCTTATAATTAGGAGTATTATTTTATGTTTTAATATGTCATTTTGCTTTTTATGAAAAAAGTTAACATTTTAAATTTTATTTTTGTTACTGCTCGTTTTTACTATTCTTACAGGGTACTTTTTTTGGGTAAAATCTTATAAGGTACTATAATATGAAGGGAGATCTTTTTTTTTTTTAATCATCTTACAAAGTAGCAAGACAAATTATTCATTAATTAAATGATTTTACGTTGTCTTTATTTTATGTTGGTTTATCTTTATGAAGTTTAAGTATGACTCTTTGTCTTCTCAAAGAATGGGTTAATAAGACAAAGTTGAAATTTTTTGTTAATTTTTAGGATGAGTTAATAAATTTGAAGCCTATCCTATGTTCCTGTGAAAAAAAAAAATACTAAAATTAAAGGACTTACTAACAAGATTTTTTATTTTGGCCAGAAAGATGTACGCACAAGTCCACCACGTTCACATACGGATATAAAATAAACAAGACACAAACACCTAAACCCAAACACAATAATAAAGATTCAATTTCAAATATGACACCAAAAAGGCTTAAGCCCAAAAACTAAAACCCTAAGCCCAAAGTAATACCAACACGACCTAACCCTAGATCAGATATAGAGAACCGCCAATGTGAGTTGGCATAGATGGTAAGGGATCCAGGACTAGGCCCTTGGGTCGTGGGTGGGGACTGATGTCGAACCCCTCCAAAACTTATTTTTTAGCAAAAAAAAGATATAGAGAACCACATGTGTCCCCGCCACCGCCAGAAAAGTGAAGAGGTACCGACTACAACACTGGAAATAAGGGATGTCGGTTCAACGAATCTCTCTTTCAGTTTCATCCCTGTTGATTTCCTATTTACTACTATTGAGAGAGCAGAGATTCATTTTCCAGCTAAGTATATCATTTATCAATTATTTGTTTTTTTTCTAGTCTAAGGAGACAAACCCATAACATAGGCAATGAAATTGGTTCTTTTTCCTGTACATTCTGCTCTTTGAACCGTGTATATGTATATGTTGAATTAGTTTCTGTGTTCTTGTGTTCTATGTATAGGGTTGTGTGGAGGGTTGTAAGTGTGCATCAATATAATTTGTGATTCAATTTGGTCTTTGACATGGGATTGTAAAATCATGAACAACTTTGTTATGTCTGAAACTGTGTCAATGGTTTGTGTGTTTCTTTGTTAGGAACAACTTTGTTATGTAAAATCTGGAATGTTAGGACTAATGGTTAATTAGTGTTTTGTAATTCATTATTAGTGTCTCTTGTACATATGCTAGTTGTCATTGGACACCTGTATGACTAGGATTCTTTTGTAACTATATTTTTGGATACCTTTCCATTATATAATGCACAGTAGCCAGAGGACCCATAATTATTCTGTGGACAATTTCATTCCATTCTTATTTTATCCTTTTCTTATCTTGGTACCAGAGCCATTCTCTTTCTTCCTTTTTGCTCTGCTGCAATGGCTTTTGCCTCCTCACCCGCGACTACCTCCTCACCCATTTTTGAACATGCGTCTTCTCTTCCAGTCACAATGGCGGCGCCTCCCAAAACCTATGCTCTCTTCCACTCTTCTAGTCAAACCTTGACGATCAAGTTGGATCGATCGAATTATTTGGTGTGGGTTTCAGTCGTTTTGCCCTTAATCGAAGGAAATCAGCTTCAGATGCATATCGACGGTGCTGCTCCAGTCCCTCCGATGACCGTTCTCTCACCGGTCTCCAACACTGTCATCTCCAATCCCAAGTTTGAAGAGTGGTTTGTCGTTGATCGTATGCTCCTTGGTTGGCTTCGCAACACTATGACCCAAGACGTTGCAACTCAGCTCCTCCATTGTCGTACCTCCTTCGAGCTCTAGAGTGAAGCTCGAGCTCTCACTTCAACGGTCTCCAAGTCCAAGATAATGGTGTATCGTTCTGAGTTACATGGTCATCATTATTATATTCATTTTATTGATGATTTCAGTAGATATACATGGTTATATCCTCTAAAGAACAAAGGGGACACAATTATCTCTTTTAAACATTTTCACAAAATGGTTGAGACTCAATTTCACACCAAAATTAAGTCCATACAGTGTGACAATGACATTGAATACAAACCTCTCATACCTATTGCTGAAAATTCTGGTATAATCATGCGTTTTACATGTCCCTACACTTCTTCTCAGAATGGGAGAGTAGAATGGAAACACAGACATATAGTGGAGATGGGGCTAACTCTTTTAGCTCAAGCTAAGATCCCTATGGCTCATTGGGTTGAAGGATTTTAAATGGCTGTCTATTTAATTAATTGTCTTCCTACCCCAACATTAAATGGGAAGTCTCCATTGGCATGCTTATATCACATTGAGCCTGAATATCATTCTTTGAAGACTTTTGGGTGTGCTTGCTACCCTTGTTTGAAGCCCTATAATTCTCATAAGATGACTTATCATAGTCATAACTGTGTATATCTTGGCCCAGCAACAAATCGAAAAGGCTATAAGTGTTTAAGCCCAACTGGACGGATATATATCTCTAGACATGTGGTTTTTGATCTTGTTACTTTTCCCTTTTCTATAGGTTTTTTTCATAAGTCTGATCCACCTCATGATGATACTCACTCTTCATTTCCTCTGCTCATAGCTGATCCAGTCGTTGAGCCCACTACACAAGGTATTCTTAAGCCCAACTCACGCTACTCCACATCTTCTCTTCACACCACCTCTCCTAAGTCCAATTCACACCCTTCAGCTCATCCCAACCCTCATCAGCCCACTAACACCTCATCTCCTCCCACTTCCATCTCCAAACACAATCAGTCTCCCATCTCATCTTTTGAACTTACTGACCCAGGTACCATTTCCAGCCCAATTCTCACTTCATCTCCCAATCACTCCATTTTTATTTCTCCATCGTCCTCTCCGTCCAGACCCCTACTCTCCTCGGCCTCTCCTTCTTCTCTATCCCTACCCTCATCCTCTCTCCCAAATGTTCATCCTATGGTTACAAGAGCCAAATCCAGCATTACTAAGCCAAAATATCCATTTGTTGGCCTTCTTGCAACTGAAACCGAGCCCTCTCTCTCTCTCGTGCCTCTGAACCTCACTCTCTCACTGATGCATTAGCCTCTCCTTACTGGCTCCATGCTATGAAAAATGAGTATGAGGCTCTTTGTCATAATCAAACCTAGGTTCTTGTTCCTTATATCGGTCAGAAACTTGTTGATTGTAAATGGGTTTTTAAGACCAAGTTTCATGCTGATGGTTCCATTTTGAAGCATAAAGCTAGACTTGTGGCTAAGGATTTTCAACAATTTGATGGGATTGACTATGGTGAGACTTTTAGTCCAATTGTCAAACCAACCACTATTCGTCTTATACTCACACTGGCAGCCACTTTTTGATGGGAGGTACGACAGTTGGATGTTAATAATGTCTTTTTCAATGGCTATTTGAATGAAGAAGTGTTCATGAGACAACCACCTGGCTTTAAGGACTCTACCAAACCTAATCACATTTGTAGAGTTACTAAGGTGATCTATGGTCTTAAACAAGCTCCACAGGCATGGTTTTATAGACTTAGACACACTCTGATTGGTTGGGGCTTTCAGAATGCTTGTAGTGATGTTTCTTTGTTCTTTCTCAAGACAAACAATTGATGGTATTTATCCTCGTTTATGTTGATGACATTCTTATCATTGGCAATAATCCAAGTTTTGTTCAGCGGTTTATTATTAAACTCAATGAGGTTTTCTCTCTTAAGGATTTAGGTTCCATTTACTATTTCCTTGGTTTAGAAATACACCGAGATTCCTATGGTTTTTACATTAACCAAACAAAGTATATCTTGGATTTGTTGAAGAGGTTTAATATGTATGACTGTGCTCTTGTGCCTACACCTATGGTCACCGGTAGACCATTTTTTGCTGAGGATGGTAAATTATTGCCAGATCCATTTCTCTACTACATCTAGACCTGACTTAGCTTACTCTGTTAATAAGCTTAGTCAATTTCTTTGTAAACCTACTGAGGTGGAGTCAAGAGAATCTTAAGATATTTAAAAGGTACTGTTCATCATGGTATCCATATCAAACCTGTTAGTTCACTTCGATTGATGGCTTTTACTAATGCTGATTAGGCTACTAATCTCGATGATAGAAAATTCATGGGTGGATATTGTGTTTATTTGGGAGGATCACTTGTATCTTGGTGTTCCAAAAAGCAAAGAGTAGTCTCCAAGTCAAGCTCAGAATCAAAATATCGGTCCCTATCTGATGGAGTAGCTGAGCTCAAATGGCTACATTCTTTATTGACAGAAATTGGCCTTTACATTCGTCAACCCTCCATAATCTGGTGTGACAACTTAAGTGCCAAAGCTCTTGCTTCTAATCTTGTTCATCATGCTAGGAGTAAACATATTGATATAGATGTTCACTTCATCAGAGATCTAGTCTTATCTGGATCTATTAGAGTTAAATATGTTCCTTCTTCTCATCAAGTAGCTGATTGTTTCACTAAACCTTTTATCACACTCTCAATTTTCTTATTTTAGGAACAAACTCGGTGTGTTTTCCACACCCTTTCGTTTGAGAGGGAATGTTAGGACTAATGGTTAATTAGTGTTTTGTAATTCATTATTAGTGTTTCTTGTACATATGCTAGTTGTCATTGGACACCTGTATGGCTAGGATTCTTTTGTAGCCATATTCTTGGATACCTTTCCATTATATAATGCACAGTAGCCAGAGGACCCTTAATTATTCTCTGGACAATTTCATTTCATTCCATTCTTATTTTTTCCTTTTCTTATCTCGGAAGAACTATGTTATGTCAAAATAGGAACAACTTTGCTATGTATCAATGTTATGTATGAAACAATTTTCAATTAGTTTTTGTGTTCTGGTAATCTGTGTATAGGATATGAAATGTTGAATGACCAAGCTGTAGCTCTGAACATGGAGCCTTTCTCACGCATAACTTAAGCCATTGTGAGATTTTGCGTTCGAACGAAGGCGCTTTGTTGTATGTTATGTTCGAACGTAAATATTTCGTTTGAATCAAGTAAGCGAAGTTCGAACGTTAATAGCAACAACTCTCATTTGTCTGTGGATTTTATGCACCATTTGTGGGGTGTGTTATGGTGCTTGCATCCAAGCTTTCCTTCATTGTTATGTAGCTTTTGAGAAGGCTAAATTGCATTATTGTAATTGCTTTCGTCCATCTTGCATTGAATGAAAATTAATGTCATATTGCTTCAAGTGGAACCAATATTATTAGGCATTTGTGTGCATTAGATTGCTTCACTTATACTGACCATTTTTAAAAGAATAATTTTGATATGCATATTTTAGCAATATACTGCTATTTAGCAACAAAATCTTCCATAAGGAATTATGATTGAGTGCTTTAATCCGAGCATTGCAGGAGCCTTCTCTTCTTAATGGCATTTGTGGGTTTGCAAGTTATAATACTGAGGGCCAGCTATGTTTTGTAATATTTGTTATATCAGCACCACCATAAGTATGTATCTTTGCCTACTCTACCAGGCAATTTGTGTGATACTTTATCTACTATGTTACAAAGCACTACAATAATTGTGGACATCAGCCAAGAGCTAAAGGTTGGCATCATGTCTAGTATGGATGTTTCATATTGATTTGTTTTATTGCTAATCTGCAACTTTTTTTGTTGTTGCTAATTATAATTTGTTTTCTATATTCTATATTCAATATTGGAGATCATCCTTGCCTTTTCTAGTATAAGGTTGGCTCCCCTTTCCTAAACAAAAGAATTTCTTGATTTTCACAATTGGTTGATTAACAATTTGACTATTCACAAAGATGTATTTTTTGAGTTAAATTTTGCCCCTCACACCTTTGTAGTCCCGCGATTTCTGTTTTATGGGGAGTACCAATACTATTTTATGCTTCTTATGTTCATGGCTGTTATAATTTGCTAATGCATGGAATTAATTTAGATGGAGAGTATTCATGTTGGCTGGTTTATTTTTCAGCAGTGTCACATTACTTCTTAAAATATACCCATTTTGGATCACAGAACTTGCCCGAAGAAATTCCCAAATAACCATCTTCTTCTTCTTCAATCAATTTGTGTCTTCCTTTACTGTTGCCCTCGTCGCTGAAGATGGAATATAGCCTAGAGGGAGGTGAATAGGTGATTATAAAAAATATTTTCATTATACGCACAAGAACGCTAAACAGAGATAGAGAGAGAAATTATATTGGTTTGGTCTAACTCTTCGACCTATGTCCAGTCCCAAGCACTTTGGGATTTCACTAACTCTTAAACACAGAATACAATTACACACTCTGTAACTCAGGATGATCCTTTTACTCTAGGACTCACTCCCCCTTACAAGTCGTAATCGTACACCCATACTTAAGGTTCCACAACCTTAAGATTTAACAACTAAACAAATAATCAAATAGTGTTTAAACTCCTCACTGAGTAGATAAATGATAAACACTGAAGAACAAAGAAATATCCGAAGATATTAAGTGAAACTAATAAAACAGTAGATTGCAATAAGTTCGTATTGAATGCGCAGAGTTTCAGTGGTTGGCGAATTCAATACTTATGGTATTTATAGTTGATGGCATTTATGACCGTTGGAGAAGCTTGAGGATTCTCTATTGTGACTCTTCAAAATAGCCGTTAGACTGAAGAACCTTGATAGTCACATTTTCTGTTTAATGATCTATGTGGATTTGCACCGTCATGACATTCTTTCATTCTTTCTATTTTGCCCATTGTGAAACAACATTTGTTGTATGAACGGAATAGCTGATATGTCTTTCGATTGATCAGAGGTATGTTAACTATGATTGTGTCTCGATAAGGTAAGTGCATTTAACGCTCTTTGACATTCAAAATGCTTTATGATAATTTGATGTTAATCCTTGGAATAAATCATCTGAAACTCATTAGCAAACTGATTAAAAGCAATTAGGAATAGTGATGAGTGATGATATGAAGAAATAAAATCACAATCGATTGATTTAGATTTCCGGGGACAGTGGTTTGAAAAACAGAGAAGTTTGACTCTAGTTAAAAAGATGTTGCCTTGAGGCATGGTGACTCGAGGCAACTAGCTTATTAACTCGGTGCAAAAAACGTGGTTGGAAAAAATGTGAAGAATGAAGCATTGCCTTGAGTCATGGTGACTAGAGGCAAATAGCTTATTGACCTTATTGACTAGAGGCAAGAAGAGTTTATCGCGTTAAAGTGTCTTTGGAAGGGTTGCCTTGAGTCATCATGACTTGAGGCATTTTTTGCCTTAGTCATCATGACTTGAGTCATGGTGACTTGAGGCAAAAATTGCCTTGAGATAAAATTCCTTGAGTCATGGTGACTTGAGGCATTTATAAAATGACTTGAGGCACACAATTGGCACAGAGACCAAAATCGTTTGAGCAATAAAATAGTTACCTCAAGGCATTTAAATAATTGACTCGAGGCACCTTAGGGCACGAAAAAGGATTTGAAACAATTGAATTGGATAACTTGAGGCATATTTAATTTACCTAGAGGCAAGTATTTTCAACACTTATTAACTCCAAGTCAAAACACTTTTATCTCGAGGTAGCAAAGTGAAAAACATTTAGACATTGAAGCATATAACTCGAGGCACATATTATTTGACTAGAGGCAAAATGAAACTTCAAATTTTTTATCAAAAATTAAGAATTAATTACATTATAATTGTTATCATCAAAACATCAAAAACATGAGAACTAACAGTCGCCACCTCCTCCTCCTCCACACATCATTGCTGCAAATCCTACCATCCCTTATTCTTCAATCAATCTGAAGCTTCTTCTTCTTCTTCTTTTTCTTTTTAATTTGTGTTGTGTCGACTGTGTGAGGGGTGGTGGATGAAGGAGAGGACGGCGACGACCATTGACGGAAGTGAAGGTCATAGATGAGAGCGAGGAAGAAGGTCGCAGATGATAGTGATGGAGAAGGTGTAGTTGTTTTATATTTTAGAGGCATTATAGGTATTTTATCTTTCCTTCCCACTTAACCAATGTTTTTTTTCCTACCAAACATTTTATTTTCCCTCAACTTAAGTTTTATTATCATGTCTACCAAACAGCTCAACTTTTTAAGTTTCCTTTCAATCTTCTCTTCCATTCATTCCCCTCCTTTAAATTCTTTTCCCTCCTTAAATGTTCCCCGTACCAAACGGGCCTAACACTACAAAAAAAAACGACTATTAGTAGCGGTTAAAATGAACTATTTGTAGCGGTTTTAGGCGCAACTAATGACATTTGTAGCGGTTAGAGTAACCGCAACAAAATCCACTGTGGCAAGCTGATTTGTAGCAGTTGTCTAAAACCGCTACTCATGTAATAAAAACCGCTATTGTATTAGTAGCGGTTTTGAGTTACCGCTACAAGATGCTCTCAAGATGACGAATTTCAAAAAAATTGGCGCTCAAATTTTGTAGCAGTTGTAAAACCGCTACAAATATTTAATCCGAATTTAAATTAAAATTTGTAGTGGTTGTTGTAGCGGTTTTACAACCGCTACAAAATATTGTAAAATTGAAAAAAAAATCATAATTTGTGTCCATTGTTACAATATTATGTTAAATATTTTTATTATTTAAGTGAAAAATTAAATGATAATAGTTAATATTTAAAAAATTGATTAACTTAAGTTAGATAACTATAAATATTATGTAGGTATGATATTGAGAATGTGTAAATAATAAGGATTTATTGTGTTGTCCACCTCTGAGCAAAAAAATTATGTTGTACATTAGATGATATTTGATTATGTAAAGAATGTTGATGATGATAAAAGAAATATTGAGGAAATATACTTAAAGTTCTGGATAAGGAAAAAAAATAGTATCAATATTATAAGAAGGAAAAAATAAAACATTGAAATCAAAGATTTTGGAAGGGTTGGGAAGAAATGAGAGAAAACGAGAGAGAAGGGGGTGGGAAGAAATGAATAAGTGTATGAGATGAGGTGTGGTGGGGATATTTATAGAGATATACGTAACATTTTTATCGGTTGATGTAACGGATTTTGTAGCGGTTTAATGTTTTGTAGCGGTTAAAAACCGCTACAAAACAGTTTTTAACGGTTTATTTGACAGTTTTTGTAGCGGTTTCCGTTTGTAGCGGTTACAAAACCGCTACAAAAATTCATTGGTATTTTTTAAAAAAATAAATAAATTTCAAAATATCACATTTTGTAGCGGTTATACTAACAACCGCTACAAATATGAACATATTTTTTTAAAAAAATAAACTTGGCGGGATTCAAAATATTCAAATTTCAATATTATACACTTTGTAGCGGTTGATGTAACAATTTTTGTAGCGGTTCACATTTGTAGCGGTTCACATTTGTAGCGGTTTTTTTTCGTTTTGTAGCGGTTTCAAAACCTCTACAAAAATTCATTGGTATTTTTTTAAAAAATAAATAAATTTCAAAATATCACATTTTGTAGCGGTTATACTAACAACCGCTACAAATATGAACATATTTTTTTAAAAAAATAAACTTGGCGGGATGCGAAATATTCAAATTTCAATATTAGACACTTTGTAGCGGTTAATGTAACAGTTTTTGTAGCGGTTCACATTTGTAGCGTTTTTTTTTTTTTTGCGTTTTGTAGTGGTTTCAAAACCTCTACAAAAATTCATTGGTATTTTTAATTTTTTTTTCAAAATATCACATTTTGTAGCGGTTATACTAACAACTGCTACAAATATGAACATATTTTTTTAAAAAAATAAACTTCGGCGGGATTCTAAATATTCAAATTTCTATATTACACACTTTGTAGCGGTTCACATTTGTAGCGTTTTTTTTTTTTTTTTTTTTTTTTTTTTTGCGTTTTGTAGCGGTGTCAAAACCGCCACTAATGACGCGCCATAAGGGGCCAAACTGGCGTCATATTTGTGACGGTTTGTATAAATAAACCGCTACAAATTTGGCGCCAACTTCACGCCATATTTTGTAGTGGTTAGTTTATGATAACCGCTACAAATGTCATTCATGCACCAGCGCGCCACTTGGCGCGAGTCATACCGCTACAAATTTGTAGCGGTTTCGGTATAAACCGCTATAAATTCACATATTTGTAGCGGTTTATTTTGACCGCTACAAATTAACCGCCACAAAGTGGCATTTTTTTTTTTTGTAGTGTAAGCCGTGCAATAGCTTTTTATGAACACTTGTATTTCATGCCCCATCAATATATATATAATAACCCATCCTTCAAGCCAACTTCTAAACGGCTTATCATTGGCTCCCCTCACAAAACACTATTCATAAGCCGATGATGTCATCAATCATGTCTCTGGCTTCACGCGGCTCATTCAAGCCGATGATGTCATCATTCATGTATCTGGCTTCACGCGGCTCATTCACGGAGTCACGGGACTCTCTCTCCCCCTTTTTCCTTTCGTACCGAAAGCTTTTCCTCCTCTTTTCTCATCTTCCTCAGACGCTCATAGATTCTCATCTCTGTAGCGAAAGGGTTTCAACCTTTTTTGTGTTACTCTTCCGGGAAATTTTTAGGCAAGCGACTCAGGGATCGTGAGATGAGAATTTCTTCTTCTCCGACTCTCTCTCTCAATCATCTGCTCCGAAGGGTAAGGGATCTCCTCTCTCAGTCGATGCTAAGAAGGTTTGTACTCTTCCGCCATTCTTCCCTTCGTATTTCATCTCTCCCATTCTTTACTCTTCATCTTCACAGATATACTTTTTTTTAATGATTTTTGCATTTTAAAACCTAATCCGCACTTTCTTCTTGCTCTTCTGCCAATTTTTTTTTATTGGAATTTGTTTATTTGTTCGCTAACGATTTCTTTTGTGAATTGTTTGAACAAAAATCCAGAGCAGTCATTGGTAATGGTAAGGAAACACGGAGAAAGAAGGGATGCTACTGTCAAACACCAACATTCATGTAAGAACCTCTATTTTTTAAACTTCCTTTTCCTCCTACGATGAGCCATGATAGTATTTTTTTAATCTAATTTAAATGGAAGGTATTTTTCTGATTTGATTGAGCGCCCACCACGAAGCATGACAGTCCAATTTGAGGAGAAATGGGTTGCCATTGTCCTCAAGGGACACTTTCTTCTTCCTTAAATCTCACCGCAACACCACCCACTTAAGCCCAAAACTTTCAATTTCTCAAGATCGTCGATTATTCCCATTACCGAATCCTTCTATTACTGAGAAGATGAGCAATCCGGAGGCAATATGTTTCACCCAAGAACAAGAAGATCTCGTATTGATATTATGATGGTCATGTTTGCTTTTCTTGACAAATATTGATATTGATGTTTATGGTCCAACCATCTGTTTAGTTTCAGAATTTTTTCTGCAAAGTATGTAATATCCTTTTCAAAGCATGTAATATTTCATCCATTAATATTATACTTTGAAAAAGGAAAAAACAATGTATTTTGGGTCTTGAGTTGACACAAAGGGAAATGTCCAAGCAAATAAAAGGAAAGAAGGGAAATTGAATTCTGTAATGAAAAAGGAAAAAGCATGTAATATTTCATCCATTAATATTATACTTTGAAAAAGGAAAAAGCAATGCATTTTGGGTCTTGAGTTGAGCCTTGGCAAGAAGGGAAATGTTCGAGCATAAAAAAGGAAAGAAGGGAAATGGAATTCTGTAATGAAAAATGAAAAAGCATGTAATATTTCATCCATTAATATTATACTTTGAAAAAGGAAAAAACAATGTATTTTGGGTCTAGAGTTGAGCCTTGGCACGAAGGGAAATGTCCGAGCAAATAAAAGGAAAGAAGGGAAATGAAATTCTATAATGAAAAAAGAAAAAGCATGTAATATTTCATCCATTAATATTATACTTTGAAAAAGGAAAAAGCAATGTATTTTGGGTCTTGAGTTGAGCCTTGGCACGAAGGGAAATGTCCGAGCAAAAAAAATGAAATAAGGGAAATTGAATTCTGTAATTAAAAAGGAAAAAGCATGTAATATTTCATCTATTAATGTTATAATTTGAAAAAGGAAAAAGAAATGTATTTTGGGTCTTTAGTTGAGCCTTGGCAAGAAGGGAAATGTCAGAGCAAAAAAAAGGAAATAAGGGAAATGGAATTCTGTAATGAAAAAGGAAAAAGCATGTAATATTTCATCCATTAATATTATACTTTGAAAAAGGAAAAAACAATGTATTTTGGGTCTTGAGTTGAGCCTTGGCAAGAAGGAAAATATCCGAGAAAAAAAAGGAAATAAGGGAAATGGAATTCTGTAATGAAAAAGGAAAAAGCATGTAATATTTCATCCATTAATATTATACTTTGAAAAAGGAAAAAGCAATGTATTTTGGGTCTTGAGTTGAGCCTTGGCAAGAAGGGAAATGTCCGAGCAAAAAAAAGGAAATAAGGGAAATTGAATTCTGTAATGAAAAAGGAAAAAACATGTAATATTTCATCCATTAATATTATACTTTGAAAAAGGAAAAATCAATGTATTTTGGGTCTAGAGTTGAGCCTTGGCAAGAAGGGAAATGTCCGAGTAAAAAAAAGGAAATAAGGGAAATGAAATTCTGTAATGAAAAAAGAAAAAAGCATGTAATATTTCATCCATTAATATTATACTTTGAAAAAGGAAAAAACTATAATATTTTGGGTCTTGAGTTGAGCCTTGTCAAGAAGGGAAATGTCCGAGCAAGAAAAAGGAAAGAAGGGAAATGGAATTCTGTAATGAAAAAGGAAAAAGCATGTAATATTTTATCCATTAATACAATACTTTGAAAAAGGAAAAAGCAATGTATTTAGGGTCTTGAGTTGAGCCTTGGCAAGAAGGGAAATGTCCGAGCAATAAAAAAGGAAAGAAGGGAAATGGAATTCTGTAATTAAAAAGGAAAAAGTATGTAATATAACATATTGATATGTGTGATGGGCTCTTCTGTAATGAAAATGGAATGTGCATGTAATATAACATATTGAGCCGATGCAAAGCCAGAGAGAATTTTGGATGGCTTATGAACAATGTTTTGAGTCTTGAGCCATTGATAAGCCATTTTTGAATGGATTGAAGGGATGTGTTATTATTTATATATTGAGCCTCAAAATATATAAAAATATATAGCCATACCCATTACAAAAATATATACCCATTACAAGTACATATTTGGTTATTGAGAGTACTTACCCTTCAAATTGCCGAGAAATAATTTGCCCAGCCTTGTATTTGATTTCTTCCTTGTGTTTTAATTCTTCTCGTGTAAATGATAATTTATAAAATTGAGTTAAAGCAACTTTATATAATTTTTATAAAAATTATATTTAGATAAGACTTACCAACAACAAAATGACAAATACAACAAAATGACAAATACTACTCCTACGGCCCTATTCCCAACATGACTGTGCTTCGTAAGGTTAGATAAAATTAATATTTTAAGGCGAGATCTAAATTTGTAATGGGTTTTTTGTAACATTGCTCATATAAAAATCTAAAATATTTACAGAATGATGAGAAGAACAAAGGAGTTATAGTCAATTTTCACGGGTGTCATTTATTATCCCAAAGCACCAACTCAATTGATAACTTTCATTTCAACGGATCACTGCTTTCGCATCGGAAATGATACTATTTTGTTTCATGTCTGTTCTCTTTAGAGGTTGACCACCCAAAATAAGGTCTGTAATTTTCCCAAAAAAAAATCATGCTTGCATGTCTTTCCTTCTAAGAGAAAACCACCTTCACTTTAGGAGTTTGAATTTGAAATTTACAGTTTGAATTTAAATTTAAAATAATTTCTTTATAGAGGTTAAACAAGCAATTGTATGTAATATTTCATCAGTTTTTTTTTCCAGATTGAGAGTTAAAATAATTGATCATTAGTGGTTTCACCATGACTTACAGGGAGATTCATTTGTAATCAACTGTCAAATTCACAAGCTTTAAACGAGATACGATTAGTATTATGAGGGATGCTCAAAGTGTGGGACAAAGGCTAAATTAAATGATCCTTCATCAATTTGTCCTCTCTGCAAGAAAATTCCAGAGTCAATTGAAGCAAAGTACTTACTTCCAGTGTTCAATCTGTATCAGGTTCATGTGTGGCTTTTTCAGTCAGACGTTTTTAGGGTTTAGGGTTTTTAATCTTGTGTTTTTAATGTTTGTGGTTTTAATTAATGTTCTACGTTTTTAATGTTGTTATGGTTTGATTCCTCTATTGTGTTGTAACCTCTTTCAGCTTTATTTAAAAACTCTTGAGTGTGTAATTAAACCCATGTGCAAGGGCATCAATGTATAATTCTGCCCCACATAAACCACTAGGCTTCCTCTTAGTTGAATTTTAGAAAATGCAATATCTTCAATATTAGAAGGATTAAAATCTCAGAAAGATACCAGATAAAATTATAAATATGCAAAAGGAATACCCTGCTGATTAGAAAACAGAAATCAGGAAGGGTAAACACCCAAAGTTACATTTAGGTCTCAAATAAAAATCTTGTCAAGAACAAAAGAATGTCTCGCTTTTTTTTTTCAGATATTATCTTATTTACCTCTCAATAAAGTGAAAAAAATATTTGAGTTAACCAGCAATAATTAGCACTAAAATAAGATATATATGGAATAATACATAAAAACGTCACCTCCTTTAGGAT
This sequence comes from Acacia pycnantha, assembly GCA_025563575.1. Lineage (NCBI taxonomy): Eukaryota > Viridiplantae > Streptophyta > Magnoliopsida > Fabales > Fabaceae > Acacia > Acacia pycnantha. The sequence continues at coordinate 200,158 of JAMWYP010000042.1, read as the reverse complement.
AATGAACCTCTGCCCAAAACTTAGAAATATCAATGCATGGCATTACAAATAGGAAATCCAAACTAAGTAAAGAGTGGCTTATAGTGAAAGGGCACTTTTAATAGTTAAAAACACATCATTAAAACAATTATACTCCCTCCGGACCTAATTATAGGAGCACTTTTGTAATGCAATTTGTACTACAAAAGTGATCTTATAATTAGGACCGGAGGTAGTAGAAAATAGCATACGATATAAAGCACAAATTGTATGCTTCTTACATGTGAGTTAGTATTCTTTAACCAGATCCATACATCACATTGTTGTTTAACATTATTCAAGGTTCATTTTTAATATGTCTCTAAATCGATTGGAGGATATTGTTATTTACCATTGTTGATGTTTCATTTCTAATAATATGTAGTCATTCATTGATATTGATATTTTAATGTTCCTTAAAAATAAGAAAGTGCATCACTTATAAAGTATAATATTTTTAATTAACCTGAAAAATACTATCATTCCGTTGCACGGGGAAATAAAAGCTCGTTGTAAAAGCAATGTAACTTTTACAAACATTTTTAATGAATGGCTTGTTTGCTGATTTGACTGATTTATTAGATCTTGTACAAATGATCGCATGTAAAATAACAAAATTTTTCTTTTCTTTCAATTTTCTATTCTGTGCAATACGAAGAAAAAATAATTGCAATATTTAAACCACATTCAAAGGCACTTAATTTTTTTTTTTTTTTTAAATCTCAATCAAATATATTGAATAAATGAATGACTAAAAATTAGCAGGAGGATAAAAAAATATATTGATAATTATTTATAGAGTAATTTTTAATGATATTTATATTTTATGTTAATTTGAATATAAATTTTGGACAATATTTTTTTTGAAGATAGATAAAAAAATATATATTAAAAATATAACTTTCATACATTATCATATTTTTATCTTGTGTGACTTTCTCCACAAATATATAACCAGATAATGTAAACAAAGCCTTATACTTCTAATTCAATATAGTATATCCGATAAAAACATCAATTTAAGTATATTACGTTATATACGGCAAAAAAATAGAAACGGGTGGAGAAGTAGGTAAAACACACGTTTTTATTGTTCATTGTTATTTTATTTTATTCAATTTTTAGACGCAATTATCCAATATTTAAAGTCACATCTGGACTAATTTGGGTTTAAAAAAGGTTAAGTGATCAAATGTCTTGGGGATCAATGCGACTTTAATACGTTGATGAACAATTATCCGAAAGAACAACATAAGTAATTAGATAAGATATGATTTTAATTAAATAGTTACTTTTTTTTCAAATAAAGTAATTACTTAATATTTATGTATATAACTATGTGTTCAATTAATTCCCACTGTTAATCAGGATCCCCTGATTTGGTGCTTTAATTTGTGTCACTTAAAAAGGATAAACACTTTGATGGGGAAAACTATTTATATTTGTTCATTTAATAACTATTTTAGTTTCTTAATTTTATCACGTGTTTTATATCATCTAACCCTAACAAGATTAGTTTCACTAATAAGAAAAATGTCACCATTAAAATTTTAAATGTCAATAAAACATTGTCAAATATTGACATATTGTATTTAATTTTTTAAAACAACATTGATTAGCACAAACAACCATCATTTGACACGGTAACAATGTAATAGTATTAGACAACTAACAATATACTATTATCTTAAAGGGAATATAATCTAAAATAAAGATAATTTCTTAATTATTACTCCCCCGGTCCTAATTATAGGAGCAAATTTTGGAGTTGGTTTTGGTCCTAATTATAAGAGCAAGTTTAAACTTTTGTCAATTTTTCCCTATAATACCCCTATTTATAGTTATTATTAGGAGCATTTATATATATATATCTGTGTGTGTGTGTGTGTGTGTGTGTGTGTGTGTGTGTGTGTGTATGTTTATGTGTGTCAATATATATATGTGTAGATGTGTGTGTGTGTGTGTTTTGAATAATGACAATTGAGAAAAAAATTATTTAATTTAGTAAAATTTAGAATTTTGTGTTGGGCGCTCATAGAGTAAAAGTTCATTGGCCAATCTGCACTTTAGATAACGGATGTTAACTTTTTGTAACGGCGTTGTGCTGGCGGCACCTTTTTAAAAGTTTGTTGGTATTTTTAGTCAACTTAATAGTTAATTGTGTTGGACGCTCCTGAGCCAATAATTTATTGGCCAAATCGCACCTTAACCCTTCAATAAATGCCAAGGGTAGTAATGGGACGGTGCAGATTGAGCAGTGTGCACATAGTGTCATCGAGAGTAGCAATTTGCAGTTGGGAAGTGATACGCATAGAATAGGTTTGCAGTAGGGATTGTACATTCTCTTCTTATATTGTCCAATCATCATATTATAATATTATTATATCCTCCTATATTTTGTTCATAATTTTTATTATTATTAAAATATAAATATGTTTACTTATTTTAATTAAATTATATTTTTTAATTAATACCGGTTTGACCCTTGACCCACTACCTTCACCGGTTCAGTGACCGGTCCGGTTTTCAGAACCTTGATCTGTATGCATGTATGTGTGTGTAGATATATGGGTGTGTGTCTCTATGTATGTAGATAGATCTATATGTATACACACATATATATACACACATATATGTTTATATAGCAAGACCATTATTTCAATTAGAAAGCGTGTGGAAAGGAAATTAGATCTATATGTATATACATGGCTATATAAAAAGCAACTAATTAATATACATATATACTAAACTAATATGTCATGGATGTCTAACGTAAGGTAAATTAGAAACATTTATAATCTAGATCTTATTAGCTAGCTCTCTCTGCTAACTCTTTTGCTTAGCAAGGTAACTCGTTGGCTTAAATTTTTCACAATTTATATCCACGAAAAACATTTTGCATGGGTAAAAGGGCGATCTATGTACGTGGCTAGAACTCTGTCTCTGTCTCTCTCTGACTTTGCTGTATGTCGACTTAGCGATATTAATGGCGGGAAAAACATGAAAAAGCCACAAAGGAGATATATAACTGCAAGATGCTTCCATGTCTCTTTTTAACCACACCATGAATACCGTTTCCAAATTGCAACTTGTTTGCCATGTGTCCTAGCTGTTTTCTTACCTCATTTACATGAGCCGCGCAATTCGTAAGTCACGACTAAAAATGTTTCTTGCCTCACATTCCTTGGCCCTTGCAACATTTAATATTGAATGACAAAGTCTCTCTCTAAGGACCTACTTAATTTACGTACAAAGCTTAAGTTGGAAATATTTAAAATTATGAATTACTTCTTAGATCAACCAACTTATTATTATTTTTTATTAGACATGTTGGATTTATCATAAGATTATAAAAATGATAAATGTCTTAGTTTTATTTAATTTACCAATCCTCGTAAATTGAGGGGGAAAAACTATGTGCTATATCTCATTTAAGATTCATGACAGTGTGCTTATATAATATGTTTTTCACAAAAATTAGTACTAATGTTCTCCTCATGTATAGGACCTAATTGAGGAGATTGCTCCCATATTTTTTTTTTCCCTCTAGATTACCCATGTTGATACTACATCAACAATAATTAAATAATGCACACCTTATAAAGTGAGTAATGATTTTTTTTTCCCCGGAATAAAGTGAGTAATGATTACTAGTATAGAGAAATTCATTAATGCTCCACATAGAGAAATTCTACAGTTTTTTTTTTAAAATAAAATAATCCTAAACGTTTTTATAAAAAAATGTAGACTTTAATTGTGAATTTATAAATTCCAAAAGCTATGAGTATCAAACAATATAATATGTTGCATTTCATTCGTTTATAGACTAAAATAGTGTGCTCCTATTATACTATACATGTGAAGCTTACTGTAGCTTCTGGTGGTACCAAAAGCTAAAATAGCAAATTAGGATAAACAAGAGCAATTCAGAAAAAACATATAATATTTATTATAATTACCTAAATTAACTGACTTCTTTAACTTAACTTAATAAGTTAAATATTTCATACATTATATATCGGAAGAATATTAAATTATTTAATATTTGAATTTTTCTAATATTTATATGATTTTTTTTTCTTTGATAATAAAATCTACAGATGTTGATAATAACTTCAACTTTCGCAAAAAGATTAAAATATTTTCATAATGTAAGTGATTAATCTTTAAAATTTTAATAAATTTCCCTAAAAATTAAATAAATTTCAATTTTTCATACCGTTACTATATTATATTTTTAAATGATTTAAATTAAATTTTACAAAGATTTATTTCCCTAAGTATGTTTGATCTCAAAATCAATGTCGTATTTTCTTTCAGAAAGAACAATCTAAAAGGTTCGTTTGGTATTTCTCTTAAAAATATATTATTTTTATGATAATAGGATACATAATATTTTTTGTACTATTTTTGTTACAATCAATCATACAGTATTATTATTTATATTTTGTCGTATTAAAGTCACAGGAATGCTTTAATTTGTTCTTGGATTTCCGGGAAACATTCTTCTTGTTCTTTTCAATTGAATTTGAGCAGACAAAGACAACTGGAATTGCAAGAAAACAAATAAAATTATTATGGAGCTGCAGTTCAGCACATGGATCAGATTTTTCTTTTTTGGTTCCCTTTTCGTTTTGTATACTTTTACGTGTCAAGAATTCATATTTAAGATTGCAATTATAATATCCAACTTCAAACAAATGTATGTAATTGGTTTTTAAGAAACATCAATTTTATCATTCTTACTTCACTGTTAATTGTTATAATTGTTATGTTTTTTTTTACTAATATAAAGTTGGAAATCAAATAGTTTGAAAATGTTACATGATGGTTGTTTCGTAAATACATCATATTTGTCAATGTTGGAATATAATAGTTCACCCTTGGTGGATTTTGGCCCAAACCCGATTCAAGAGTCATGCAAATATAGAGAGACATGGGTTCATAATTGTAATACCCGATTTTTGATTTACCGAAAATCCTGAATATATGACCATATTTAAATCGCAATTGTGGAATAGTTGACCATATTAAATTGACTAGTATATGTGACATAAGGTCACATAAAATAATGGCTATTTTAAGTTCAAAAGAGCCATGGAAAGGTTATAAAAACACTTAGTTAAATTAAGTGTCAATTTAGCAAATTGGAAAGAAGCTTGCACTAATGGAGATTAGTGGCAAATAATTGTAATTACCTATTAGGACTATATTTTAGCTTAAATACAAGAGGTAGAAAACAATGAAAAAAAAAATACTCCCTCCGGTCCTAATTATAGGAGCAATTTAACCGATTTAGGGGGAATTAAGGAGAGGAGTTAAATTAGTTAATTTTACTCATTTTCCTAAAATATCCTTATATAAATTTAAAATGACATAAGTTGCCCTATTATAAGTGTTTCTAATTTGCCTTACGTTAGACATCCATGACATATTAGTTTAGTATATATGTATATTAGTTGCTTTTTATATAGCCATATGTATACATATAGATCTAATTTTCTTTCCACACGCTTTCTAATTGAAATAATGGTCTTACTATATAAACATATATGTGTGTGTTCGGTCGTAGAACATAGATCTCTAACCCTAGGTGGGCTAGGATGTGGATATAGGATCAAATAGCTCTCCCCCAAGTATCTATGGATAAGATACCTAAGAGGATTGGAGATCACAAAGCACCAGGACTTGACCTAGGAGCGATTCCTAGGGCCTACGTACCCTGAAGAGGGATCAAAGTCCACGTAGTTCGATTATACGGGAGGCGTTTAGCCAAGGGGGTGGTGTGTGTGCTCTGTGTGCAGTATATGCAATTGAGAGAGAGCTTAGAAGATAGAAGATGTGTACCTCTTTAGGTTAGCCAACTATATATAGAGGCTACCTTAGGGTTAGGGTTTGGACTTGTTGGGCCTTTGGTGCCTCCAAGCCCAAATGTGTTAGATGTCTCCTGTTGGGCCACACCTTGGATGGGCCTAGTATTTTATTCCATAACAGTTGCCCCCAAGCTTGGTAGTTCAGGTCTCTGAGCTGCCGAGATTCATTGACTGCTTTCTGAGATCCCCTGAATCCGACTTTACTTTCGTAGCGATTTTCATGGGCTAACTGTCTGGTTTATATTCCTGCATTTAATAACATGTAAGCAAATCACAATAAAAGGAAAATACTTATTGTTTGTGCAAATTGTTCAACGTGCTCATTTTGGATACTTGTCCGAGCTTGCATTAAACTTTCTGGTTTGCATTGGTGCTGGTTATTGATAACACGCTTTTCCATTCAACAAATCGTTGTCTGCTCCCTTGCCCCCATCCTGGTAGTACAGGTTCCCGAGCTGCCAGGATGTGTTACTTTCAAACCCGGACTAGGTGTAAGCTACTGTTGGGATTCCGTGCGTGCTGACCCGAGATTCCGGGTTTATATACTTTAAACCGAGATTTCGGGTTTATAAACTGTAACCTAGAGATTCGGGTTATATATTCTAACACCGAGATTCCGGTTTAGATACTTGAACTCCGAGATTACGGGTTATATATTCTAACACCGAGATTCCGGTTTAGATACTTTAACACCGAGATTCCGGCATTTCGAATGTTTTCCGAGTTTGCATTTTGCAATAATGATGGCTACTGATAATCATGATTTTCCACTAACAACTCGTTATCCACTCTGTTGCCCCCAGCCTGCTAGTTCAGGTTTCTGAGCTGTCAGGATGCGTTTCTTTCCAAATTCGGACGAGGTGTTCGTCATTGTTGGCATTCCTAGTATGCTTACCTAGCAGGGATCCGCCTTACGGTTTTGTTCCTGCAAAACTCTAAACAACACTTATCTCAGCTTTACCGTGTCCCAAAGGGTGCACGTTCTAACCATTAGATCCGGCTTTATCATCTCCCAAAGGATCACGTTTTAACCGTTATTTTTACGGAACCCGGATTTTAACTAGATTCAGTTAAGCCGGGGTCCGCCTTCATCCCTTTTGTAGGGACGGACTCCACAATTTATCTGGGATCCAATTAAGGAGCGCGGATTTAACCGTATAAAACAGACTTTGACATGATTCATGAAAGCGGGTTTGTGCACCTCGGATTCACGCATGTTTAGTTGTACATGATTTTCAAAAACGAGTTTTTTTACTCAGAATTCATACATGCTTTCCTTCGACATGATTTTCGGAAACGAGTTTATTTACCTCGGATTCCTACATGTTTAATTTGTACATGATTTTCAAAAACGGGTTTCTTGACCCTGAATTCTACATGTTTAATTTGAACATGATTTTCGGAACTGGGTTTAAGTACCTCGGATTCCTACATGTTTTATTTGTACATGATTTTCGAAAACGGGTTTCTTTACCCTTAATTCTACATGTTTAACTTGTACATGATTTTGGAAGACGGGTTTGATTACCCTGCCCTCTACATGTTTAATTTGAACATGATTTTCGGAACCGGGTTTATGTACCTCGAATTCCTAGATGTTTTGTTTGTACATGATTTTCGGAACCGGGTTTATGTACCTCAGATTCCTACATTTTTGTTTGAACATGATTTTGGAAGACGGTTTCATTACCCTGTCTTCTACACGTCTATTTCGGACATGATTTTCGGAAAGCGGGTTTGTGCACCTCGGATTCCTACATGTTTATAGACTTGGAGGCTGTAGCCATCTTTATACGGATCCCGGATCTTAACCAGATTCGGTATAACCGGGCCCGCCTTCAAAACTTTACCCGGAGCTGGGACGCTTAACCAGATTCGATTTATCCGAGGTCCGCTTTTTCTCCTTTAGGAATGTCAAGCACGCGTTGGCTCTTTGATAAGAAAAATTCTATTTATTCATATGTGGAGTCAGATTATGTCATTGATGTTATGACATGGTGGAAATAGGCCAAGTGCAACAATATTCTTGATAAAAACGAAGCAACCAGCTTTCCTGCTATAACACTTAATAATGCTCCACCAAGAAACCACTTTCCAATGTTTAAGCAATTTACGAAGTGAAGAACTTACGAGAGTTTACAACCCCGCTCAAACTTTGTATCTTTGCTTAGTTGCAGCTGATACTATCTAGGCGTAAGAACACAGATTCTGTAGGAAGATCCTCAGCAGAATTCTCCACCCTTTAAAAAGAAACGTCCTTAGAAGAACAACAAGATGCTCATAGGCCAAATCTTGCTTTGAAGAAGTAGAAGATTCCTCTTTCTGATTTTGTCTCATATGGAAATTATTTAATTGACCCGTATCAGTAGCATCAGGATTGACCCACAATGCCAAGAGATTAAAAGGATCTTTTAGCAAATGCAACTTGGAAGAATTAAATTTCCATCTATCCAATAATTGCAAAAATAGATTTCTTAGCTTTAAAAGCGGCAACTCTAATTGAATTACTAGGCTTTCACAAGGTTTGATAGAAACCATTGTAATTCACAAGTGTCCACCGTAATTCATTTTTGTTGCATTTGCTGACGTTATGCCTTCATTGACTAATAACATAAACTAATCTATGCGATGACAATCTGGGAATTACAGTATAGCCCCTTCTGCTAGCAGCTAATCTCCATAATTCTCTAGCACTTCTAGCGTGATTGTACTTATAAGATAGTTGTGTTTCAGAGCCAGATACATAAACAATTCATCGCTATGAAAAAGTAATAGTAACAAGTGATGTTTGAGATGTACCTCTAGCTGTCAGTGTTTGAGAATGACGCTAACAAGAGATGTTGAGCAGTATAAATATACTTCTTCAGCCAGCTCTTCTTAGTTTCCCTAAGCTGATATAGCTTCCTCAGAAATGTGGATTCCCAAGAATACAATTTCAGGATCCTCCCATTCTTTAATATTCATATAAGGCATAGGAGAATTATAACCTGGTTTAACAAGCAGCACAATATTTGTATGTTCCTTTCATTCTGTTGCATAGAAGCATCAAGATTACCTTCAGATACTTTCAATAAGAAGTCACGAAATACAGGTGTATGCGAGGGGAACTCTTGGCGGCAAAGACTTTTTGGCCATTTACAGCTCATGCATGTCGACACTTCAGCTGTTGGCACCCCGGTACTGAACCTTCGAAGTGGCTCATAGCTGGCATTCCCCTGATCTTGGTACCTCAAAATCTCGACACGCCAATATTTCAGGACCATATTCTAATGATTTAAGTACAATGGATAAAGTGATTCCTCTCGGCGTGCATCCCAAACGGATTTAATTATTGCCAAGTAACTCAGCCCTGCTAACGATGAAGCTGCTCACTATCCTGGCATATGCGAGAATTACATGCATAGCAGAGTTCACAATTAATCTCGGTTGCATCAGTCATTCCTGTTCTATATCAATAACTTGGTTCTGCCCCATCTCGGCCACTCGTAATCCCAGGCTAATATCGCATCTTCATCCCGGCATTCTGTTTAAAATAATGAAGCAGCTCACTACTTCGGTATTCTGATACTTGCCCTCAGAATTAAACCATCTCGGTATTCAATCTTAGTTCATTCTCTGAATCTCGGCAAATCGGGATAGTAACCTTGGCATGCTCATCTGTCAGTTTGGTTTTAAAGGGCAGCATGAAGCCAACCATTCCCACTACTTCCCGGGACAGATTTGTTGATGGCGCTTATATCATTTATGTATCGGGTTGACTGATCTCGGAAGCCGACTTCAGTTATTTGAATGATGTGCTTTGCCGGAGCTTGAATGGAGATTTAAATCAAACCTCTTTCGTCATTACAATGATATATCAGGAAGACAAATTCAGATGGATCCCGGTCTCTCTTTTTCAAATCTCGATCTCGGCCTCCCCGAACCTCGGCAGCCCAACGTCTTGGTTCAACTATTCCAGGAATGTCAGAACGGGTTCAGGCCAATCGGACTCGTTGAGGATTAGAAACCGCAATTCGGCATATGCGAGTCACAGCGGTGCTTGTATCTCGGCATGCAGCCCATAGCTAGGTGATGTATTATATCCCGGCATGCGAACGAAAGCAACTTCCGGTGGATTTGGATCAAATGTTACAGTTATCCGAAATTCAATATGAAATACTGAAAAGGGAGAAGAATATTTCCTGATTGAGAAAGCGTCCTTTGGGAGACATTGTGAAGGAGCGCATTCAACAATGACTTTGAATTGAGTTCCCTTCTCGCTCACGAAGACATGCCCATCAAAGCACGTTGAACGAACTTTATAACAGCCTCTAGCTTCTTGAATTCAATGCAACCTCTAGAATGAGAGGCATGCTCCTGACTAAACCCCTTTTTTTCCAGGACGAAAGGAAACCCTAATTGCAGCGCCCAATAAAGGAGCCATCGATTTGGTCCAGAAGCGCGGCTCGAGTCATGGTCAGAGGGAAGTGAGGCAATAAAACCTGTGTGCCAACAAAAAACCCCACGAAGCGAAAAAACCATCATCTCCGCAGCTTCTTGGCGTCCACCAGGAGAATTTCATTACATGAATTTCAATCACTGAATTAACCTCACAAACCCTAACTGCAAATCCCCAAGTTTGATCGATTGACAGTTAGGAATTGGACTCATTTTGACCATCTTCAGTCACGGGAATCAGAAATTTACCGAGTCCCCACGGTCGGCGCCAATGTTCGGTCGTAGAACATAGATCTCTAACCCTAGGTGGGCTAGGATGTGGATATAGGATCAAATAGCTCTCCCCCAAGTATCTATGGATAAGATACCTAAGAGGATTGGAGATCACAAAGCACCAGGACTTGACCTAGGAGTGATTCCCAGGGCCTACGTACCCTGAAGAGGGATCAAAGTCCACGTAGTTCGATTATACGGGAGGCGTTTAGCCAAGGGGGGTGGTGTGTGTGCTCTGTGTGCAGTATATGCAATTGAGAGAGAGCTTAGAAGATAGAAGATGTGTACCTCTTTAGGTTAACCAACTATATATAGAGGCTACCTTAGGGTTAGGGTTTGGACTTGTTGGGCCTTTGGTGCCTCCAAGCCCAAATGTGTTAGATGTCTCCTGTTGGGCCACACCTTGGATGGGCCTAGTATTTTATTCCATAACAGTGTGTATACATATAGATCTATCCACACACACACATATGTGTGTATACATATAGATCTATCCACACACACACACACATATATGTGTATACATATAGATCTATCCACACACACACACACATGTTTATATGTGTTCACACACACACATATATCTACACATATATATATTGACACACATAAACACAGATATACATATATATGTACACACACATATATATATATATAAATGTTTCTAATAATAAGTATAAATAGGGGTATTATAGGAAAAAATTGACAAAAGTTAAAACTTGCTCTTATAATTAGGACCAAAACCAACTCCAAAATTTGCTCCTATAATTAGGGACGAGGGAGTAGATTATAGGGGGGCGGGGTAAAATACATGGAAATTAAGGCAATTATATATGTCAAGTTAGGGATTAATACTTACTTGATTTTTGCTCAACTTATGCATTGGATTTCAAGTTGATTAAAAAGCAACAAGGACATCCTAGAAGAGCTGACATTTTCGTCCAGCAGAGGCCAATGGAAGACACTAGAATATTTGATAAATAATGCTCAAAAGCCTTTGATAAATTAAACAACCAACTACAAAATGACATGTGGCAGTTAGGGACATTTAAGCTCTTGATTAGGGAGTTAATTAAAGCTTAATGAAACAGCCCTAAAAGTTAATAGTGACATCATCAACTTGTCAAAGAAGTAGCTGGAAACTTGTTGAGGAAGGGGAAAAACTTGTTGAGGAAGTAGAGACAACTTGCAAGGTAAGTAAGGGCTTGGATTTTCTCTATAAATAGAGAAGCTCTCCTCTTCATGTTCTTCACACCAAAACACAAAAACATCTGATCATAGTTGAGAGAGTGAGAGAGGCAAAATGGTGAAGCAAGAGAAGGAGGAGGAAGGAGTTCAAGAGCTTAAGGTAAGGTTCTTGATTTTAAGCTTTGTGATTTTTGTAGAGCTTAGGTTTAATCTATAAAATTGTGGAGAAAATTCCTTTACATGTTTTTAAGTTCAAAGAGAGGTTTAGAATGAAAAATTGATGAAAAACGTAGTGGTGGAATAACTGTTAGAATCAAAGGATCAAAATTGTGAAAGATGTGAAAATTCCCAGCTGATTGTTTTCTTAGAATCAGTCACGTTGAGGTTATTAGTTTATGTAGCAAATGAGTTTTAAAAATCATGAAATTTTTCATGAATACCATAGACATCTAGGGCTTTCTAAATATATAAAATATGTAACATTTTGAGATATAAACAAGGAGTTATATATTTTTGAAATTAAGCCTTATTTCTGGAGATATAAATTGAACAGTGTTTGAAAATGCTAAAAATGGGAATGATTCTTGATGTTCTAGCTTCTGGGAATATTTTTCCTTGAACATAGACATGTCAAGGGTCATGATTATTTTTGAAGCACTCAAAAAAATAATTTTGTAGAACTAATTATGATTTTTCGAAGTTGCTGCAAAATCCTGCCAGAAAATCCAGCAATGCTTTTTTGAGAAAATGTAAGGGTAAAAATGGTATAAATAATCCACTAAGGGTAAAAAGGTAAAAATATATGAAAACAACCCTCATGATATTATTCTAAATGCAATGGTAATATGTTAGGATATCTGAAAAGTCTGGAGTCGAATTCATAGGACGAACATATTACTAACTACGTGGAAGGAAGGTACGTTCGTGTATTGGTAACTTTAATCGCCTAAATCTTGTATGTCTGTATTTGATGTAATGATTCATGAAGTCATGGAAAAGACTAGGTCTTGGGTCATGCACCGTGACTATGATATGGGTCTTAGGTCACCTGTTTATATATATTCAGCTTTGTGCGAGTTATAGTCATGATAACGCCATATGGTTGTTTTCCTAGCGCTGAGGACACGTGGATTTGTGGCACAGGGTGAGTGCAAAAGTTGTGAACATTGCATTTGTTGTGTGCAAGGTGCTATGTATTGTTGTAACCTTACATCTGTTATGTGCTATGTATGGTTGATGCTGATATGTAATGAATATTTGTCATATATATTGTTTATATCTAATATAGAGGTTAACTATGACCTGAGATTCAATGGGTATTGAATCTCAGACTTGATTAAAGGTTTAGGAAAGGAACCTGGATATAAGAAGACTGCGTGGACGGGTCGGGAAAAGGCACCGATGGACAGAGTACGTGAAGAGGCATCAGACGGAACAAATGCCGGAAGAAGTTTAATAGGGACTAGTTCTGGCATGAATATGATAAAGTTGTTTCACACCATTTGGTGCTTAAACTAGGGAAGGGTTGGTCTATGTGGTTCAGTCATAAGTTACCATGAAAGACGGGGAGACTTCCACTAGACTTAAACACCAACCTGGCCAATAGGTTTGATTAACTGTGTTGGGTTCTAAGCCATAGGTCTAGTTACGATCTATATTTGAGTTTGTAATTGTATCACAGGAATATTCCTTCAGGAAATTTTTAATGTAACAAGCATATGTCAGGCATCATCATATGTCGGGGCATATGTCATCAATCACTCATCGTCCAAACGTTAATTCATGCTCTTCGTTCTGCATTACTCTGACTTGTAGCACTGTATTCCTCAATACTAAGTGTCACCGGGCACAATAAGTGGTATGGAATTTGGGGTGTTACAATAACTAGAAATATTACTTCATGGTTTAATAAGTTTATTCCCATATAATCGTATGCTTAAGAGTTACATCTATTCCTATGTGACTATATGTGCGCTATCTATAGGATGTGGGATTGAGGGAATATGTAATTAGAACATAACGCACAAAAAAATGATTTCCTTCCTCTAAGGGGTTCTTCAATAAGAGTTCTCTCTTTTATTTCTCTCTTTGGTATATTTGCTATGTAACGTGATGGGGGTCCACATCGGTGCTCCGGTTACGTATGTGTACTTCAGCAAGTTAGTCAAATTCCAAGTACGTCTGAAATTATTACATGGTATCAAAGCCAGGATTTCTTGAGGTATTTGTATAGTCTCGCATTGTTTGGTAGCACGGATTGTTCTAGACTTGGGGATATCATCGAACACTATATGCTAAGGTTATACTTTGACTGTACAACTCTATCATCCCTAGACTAGGGGATATCATCGAACATTATATCCTAAGATTTCTTGAGGTTGTTCTTGATTGTTTAGTTTATCAAGTTTAGGCCAATAATTGTTCTTGGGCTTTGTCAAGACTATGGGTGTAATTGGGTTGGAGTGGAACTTCAAACCCAATAACATGGATGGTGCCACACTTGGTTAATTAGTGAAAAATTAGTTTCTTCACTAATAGGCCCAAATGTATTAGAAGGCTCAACGGGCTCTTAGGCCAATTTGAATTTTGACTTGAAGTTTGAAATTTAAATTCGAATTTAAAATTCAAGAGGTTAGGTTATAAAAGATAATTTTGAATTATCTAAAATATAGAGTAAATACCCTTTTTGGTCCCTGAAAAAACACGCGCTACCCATTTTGGTCCCTGAGTAAAAAAAATGTCATTTTGGTCCTTTTTAGGGACTAAAAAGGACTTTTTGGGAATTTGTGAGGGATTAAAATGCCCACAAAAAATGAGTAAAAGGACTAAAAGGGACCTTTTTTTTACTGTTTAAGGACTAAAAATGACATTTTTTTTACTCAGGGACCAAAATGGGTAGCGCGTGTTTTTTCAGGGATCAAAAAGGGTATTTACTCTAAAATATATATTCAATAAAGATTGGATAAAAAATAAATAAAAATTAGATAAATATCATCTTGAATTTCAAATTCAAGATATAGATATAATCCATTATCTTGAATTTTGAATTCAAGATATATTTCAAGATAAGGATAGAATCCATGTTGTAGCAATGCGCCAGACAAGCTTTTAGAACAAGTAGTCATGATGTCACATTTTAATATGCCCTATTTCATTTTTTTTTTACGAGCATAACTTTGTCACGCCTTTTGTACTATAGGCGATATGCTATTGCATTGCAATGTGCATCTTTTCATCAACTAACTGTCTGTTTTCTGCTATAGCAGTATGCGTTGGGCTCAAAGGGGGTGACAATGGGAGTATGATATCAATGGCTTGTGTATGGATTAGTGGGTGAAAAATGAATCCCTTTGTCCTATGCAGTTCTATTCAGATGCAGGATATCACAACCAGAGAAATAAGACAAACAAAAGAAAGTTCTTAACACTAGCAGGCTTGCTCACAAAATTATGAAAATTTAGGCTAAAAAATTCCTTCCATGTGGCTCACTCTATACTCTCCCTCATTGTCACTTTGCCCTACACTAAACAATCCAGTGTCGTCAATTCTCCAAGCCTACACGTTTCAGTTCCCTTAAGACAATTTTGTTCTACCAGGTTATGCAAACAATTGCTTTACTGCTATAGGTTTCTGTTCATACTCTAATTATATGTTTAAAAGTTTTTAAAAACAAATTCGCCTGAATTGTAGGCAACTAACTTAGCCATTTGTCACTCAAATTTTTATGCATAGCAATGCCCCCATTACAGACAACGAGTGAATTGGGAGGGTGATGGCAGGGGCGACGGTTTAACAGGACGAACAATGCAAGTTGAGAGGAGGGCTGATAGATAGAATCAGGAGAAATTGTGTTTGTTTTTTCTTGGCACCCACTGCTAGTCAACAGGGGATTGTCTTATTCAAAATGTGTAAGGGAAGGAAAAACGAGATAGGGGAAAACGGAGGTGTACCAAAATAGTTGGGCTGGTGACAGCCATGGGCGATTTACGCCTTTCCCATGTGGGCAGTGCTGGTGGAAACAGAGTCTTCCCCGTCACCTGAAGTCTTCGAGGCAGTATCCATGTTGGTGATCTCCTGCGAGCTCTTGCCGCGTCGGCGCTTGTGGGACCCTGAAGGGGCTTCGGGCGATGGCTCCTCAGGTGGTCCATTCATCTTGAAGATTGCATCGGGGAACGGCGGCAACGGGTTGTATCGTGGTAAGTGGGCATGGGGTTGGATGCTAAGCAGCGGTCACGGGTGGTAATGTACCGCTATAGAATCTACAGATAGAGAAGGAGTGTAGTGACTAAGCGCTGCAGCGTCATGACTTGCGAGGCTAAACCCTCAGTGTCATTAGCTAAGGGAAGGGCTATTGAGGGACCAACAGGTGAGCTGGTCAGAGAAGCCGTAAGGGTACTGCGTTTGGGTTTTTGGCTAGAGATACGTTGCACAGTGGCCAGGGAGAAAGAGGCGGGAAGGTGGAGTTGTTCTTTTGTGGCGTTGAAGAGGACATCGACCTCACGATAGAGCTCAGTAATGAGGGTCGGGAACCAGAGGTTGACTGAGGTTGATATCATGCTAGTGCAAAGATCGCGGTAGATGAAGGCATCGACATCAATTGGTATGCCCTCCAGGATGCAATACAGCAAGAACGCCTCGATCTTTGGAAATCGTTTGGGTGTGCAGTGTGGGCAGCAAACGGGTGCAAAGGAAGTGGAACTAGACTCAGGCTTCAGTTCGAAGGCGACTGCCCAGAAAATTATATGACCCTTCCTTGGAGGCATGCTACTCTATATCCGGGACACATAGCCACGCAATGACTCGGGCGCATGTGTCAGGGTCATCTCCCCACTGGAGTAAGGTTTGGTATTCATCATCGGTCGACTTCAACCCATAAACTGCTCAAATATCCTTGGCGCTACACGGTTTTTATATGAGGCGATGGCAGAGGTGATCAATTAGGGTTGAGGGTCGCGAGAAGTCGGGCTAAATGGGCGAGTGGATTGGAAAGAGGTTTAGTGGAATGGGTAATGGTAAGGTTGGTGGGTTTGATGTACATAGGGGAGGAAATTTGAACTCTTGGACTGAACTCGTGGCCCGCTTGATTTGTCGGTATGCATTATTGACCAATTCAATTCGGAAGATCGATGTTATGGCATAGGCTTCTTGTAGCATAATACTACGCATGGGTCCACGTTTTATTGTTCACGCGTGCGTTTCTTTAATGTTCTTTGATGGTACCTTAGGTTCACCATGTGATGGATTAATTTATTGGAAAAGGGTAAAAATTTGGGCTGCCTCCCAATAGGGCTTGGTTTATAGTCTTGACTTGACTTGTTCATGATTTTATTTTAGAAGAGGCGGGGTTGACCATCCCATGGTTCTTTTCCCGTCAAGCGAGGCCGAGCTCGTCCTTATATGGTGATATCGCCATACAGAACTCGATGTGCCTTCTTGGGCATCGATATCCACCCCGATTATGTCTACATGGGGCGTGTTGGTGCTTGATGATATGATGAGGACGAAATATTCCTCTGTGGTCTCTAGGTAACGTAAAGTTCTCAAAATTGAGAATGTCACTTGGTCCCAGTTGACTCGCATAATGAGTTCGCTTCTTTCAACATCAATTATTGTTCTACTGTTGCCATAAATGGCCTTCCCGGAATGATAGAGACCTCTTGATCACTTGAAAGTCTAGTATAATGAAGTGTACCGGGAAGATAAATTTGTTCAACTTCACTAATATATCTTCAATTTTCCTTCTAGTTGGACAATGGATGTCATCACTCCGATTTGCAGGGTTACGGTAGTGGGTCTCGCTTCTCGATTGCCGGCATCTTAAATACGTGGCATTAAATTAATCTTTGGTACTTAGATCACGGAGTGCTTTGCCGCATAGTTGGGGCCAATAGCATAAGGGATTGTGAAATTGTCCAGGATCTTTTAGCTTTGGATGCGATCTATTCAATAATAACACGTTGCTTTCCTTAGTCATGGCTACTATTTCAAATTCACCCGGCCGCCTTTTCTTTGACGGGATGTCGTTCATGAATTTCACATAGTTAGGCATACGTTCTAGCAGCTTCCGCGAGAGGGATGTTGATATGTAGTTGCTTCGGCATGTGTAGGAATTTTGGCAATTGTTTCTCTTGACTTTGCTTTTGGAGCCTTTGTGGAAATGACAAGAGGTTGCTTTAAGACTCGTGATGGTCTGGGTCGAGAGGCATGTTGGGATGACGATGTTGTAGCATCTTGTATTACTTTTTGATATGTGAACATCTGTGACATATGTTGGGAATGTTGTAGCATGGGACTCCTATCTTTTTTGCTATAGCATTGATGGGTCTTGGTCTCGATCCATGGATGTCTTCGGTGGCTTCTCATCCCTTCTTTGTCGGCTTGATATTGGTTCCCGACATCCTCGATAGGCCTTTTTGAGACCTTAATTGGCTCCAGATTCTTCTTCGCTTCGGTTTAATGTCCTTTACTTGTTCTTTTCCATGGTTCCAAAGGGACTTTAGTGTCGCTAGGCGAGAGAGCCCGATGGTTTGTTATTAAGAGCTATAGCAAGCCGGCCAACTTGGTTCTCGAGATTGCAAAGGGATATTGCGGCTTTGTATGATGGTGTCGTTCTTGTCCATATACTCCTTGAGTAGGCTTTCCATGGAAGATTGAAGGGCTTAGTCGGCGCCTTTGTTGCCTTGCTTGCTTGGTTGAACCACAGTGGATTCAATGATCTATAAAGTACGAAGGGCCTGCGAGGACCAGCGAGGTGTAATATCTGAGTTTCAGGCTTAGAGACTTGAATAATAAGCCTAAAGTAGACGACGACTAAGCACGGTTTGGGTAGAGTCCCAAGAATGACGAGTGATAGGAAGCACTCTTAGGGACTAAGTAACTTAGGCTATACAAGTTAGTGGACCTGTATGTATAAGCTTGTGGAATTAAAGTGCCAATGGAAAAAGGGCATAGAAGACCTATATGGTATAAATTCGGTTGGAAAAGATGCCACTAACTATGTCTAAGGTATAAGACAATTAGTTGAGTGAAAATGTGGCACCATAAGTAAGTTTACGCCATTTTGAGGGCGTAGAGATTTATACAGTTCGTTTTTGGAGATAAAGAGTCGGTTGTAATAATTACTTAAGGACACGTGTCATTGCGAGGTTAAAAAGCAAAAGTAAGTGATTGTTACGGGGTATGAAAGTTCAAATCCTTACCCATTAAGGATGCAATTTTGTCCACATGAAAGGAGAGAGAGAGAAAATCGAGATGATTTCATTTGTACTTAAGCCTAAACACAAGTACAAGTCCTAAGGGACGCTAATCGGTGAAAAGGAGACCAATAAGGACCAAATAGGGGCTTCTTTTTGGATTAAATGGAATAAATGTGGGGCCATGAGAGGGTCCAAAATGGTGCCACATATTAAGAATATATCAGGGGAAAAGATTTGAAAATTGAAGAAAAGTGGAAAAGGGAGCACCCTTTTAGCAGGCGGTGCACTATAAGGACCGCAGTGGATAAAAGGGTGAATTGGAGTTAAATTAAATTAAAGTACAATGGATCAGATTTTTCAGACCCAAATGACGCCACATATACCCCTGGAATTATCTAGAAATTCTTGAAGAAAAAGAAAAGAGAAAACAAGCCAAAAACCGGGGTACATGCACTTAACCACTAGACAAAAGGGTGTTTCAGGAAAAATAGGTCATTTGCACGTTTTGGAACATAAAAATATGACTTCCATGGGCAGGGATGTGCCCACATAGTCAGCTTCTGGAATCCTTTGAAGTTTCTTGGGAAGCAAGTCAATAAACCCTGAACTAAACATGCTATTAACCGAGTGGACAAAAGCTTTGGCTTGGATAATTCAATGTACCATGAGTATTTTAAAAAGACATAATCTGTCATTTTTTGGTTGCCAAGGGGAGTGATCCAGCTGAGAATAGGAAGGTCCAGCCAAGGTTTCAACATTTAGAGAAGAAGCCAGATCACGCGATCAAAGCTCCCGATTTATGTAAACAGAAAAACCTAACCTTTGAAGTTTGAGATTATGGTTTCGTCCACTTGACTAGGGCTTGGTGTTTTGATCTGATTTTTTTGATTTTAAGGGTTCCAATGGGTTCAAAACGTGATTTTGTATGGGGTTAGGTCAAAGTTAAAGTTTACGAACCCAAAAACACTGAAAACCTAAAGAACAGCTTGTTGCCAGCTTCAAGGTTTTCTGGGCAGCGAAGCTTCACTCGTGTTTTTAAAATATTAAATGAATTCCTTTGCATTGAAATTTTATATGAATAAATTATACATTTGGGGCTTCATTTTGATATGATATTTTGTAATTTTCAAGGGTTCCAACCGAGAGAAATAAATTTCACAAAGTAGCTCAAAATCTGAAACCCTGTTTTGGACCAGCAAGCAGTATTTTCAAGTGATAAATTATTTTGTATGTTTTGACCTCGGGATATTTTTATCACAAACTAGGTATCATAAGGGTTCATATGCCACTGATTTCGTGTCTATTGGAGTTTTTTGAATTTATTAAAAATGTTTGAAGTTGAGCCAAAATCATAGAATTTCTGGATTTTTGGCTAGGGCTCAGATTTCTTGAAAAATGGAAGGGTATTTTCGAAAATACTAAAAATGAGGTATTTTAATGTTGTATAGGGTTAATGCATATTTTCAAAGGCTATCAGGCGTGATAAAACCCTAAGTCGATATACATCCCAATGTAGTAATGCTTGTGTTTACTCAAGTACTTGATATGTGTTTGTTATATGTTTGTTTTCCATGTGTGCTTGTATATTTTTGCCAAATATGCATACAGAGCATGTTTGGGTTCGAGTCCCTAACTATTATGTTCCTAGCTAAGGAGAGGTTCGAGGCTAGCCTTGATTGGCGGCTCTACGGGTCAATAGGTTCGGGGCGGCTCGGTGCGGCGGCTCTGCTGGTCGTGACTCCGTAAATCAGGGCTTGCCTTGGTAAGGTAACTGACGATATGTGGTAGTCGGTTATTGTGTATGTTTCGTTTGCATATATGGTATGTTTGGCATTTTATCTCGTGATTTATATGTCATGTGGTTGTATGCATACACTATACACATATAGTACATGAGTTTAACGGTTACTCTAGGGTTCATTTTTGAACTCTAGGCGTCTGTAGATATAAGGGATTGCGCTTGAAGCTGCAAAGACCTTCTTGGAAAGGTAAGGGCATACAAAAAGCGAGACTAAAGAATAGGGAATGCCTTATTATATTTTGTAATTCTATCTTGGGATGATTTGTATATATTTTTTGGATGGTTGTACCCTTAACCACTTCGGGGACTATTTACTTTTTGATAATCATACTTTTGCCGATACAATACGTTGTCCAAACCAATACAATGCTACATTGCGCTCACTCGATATATGTTAAAATGGAACAACTAACTATGGAAAGGTAACCAATAAAAGGAATCTCTCTAACCCGCCACCCAAGAGCGAGGCCGGTAGGGGTGTAGCAGTGGGTGGCTAATCTTGAGATGTCCTAGAAAATTCGGGTGCGACTCCATCCTGGGTTGTACGTATTGGAGTATGGGTTGTTGTTGTTGCCTCCCTTGTTGTAGTTGTTCACATAGTTGATAGATTCGGGGTTAGCGAACAGGCTGAGAGTAGGGATGCTCTCCATCCGTCACGTCACAAGCTACTTGAGAAGGTTGTATTGACGAGGTGTTAGGTGGGAGACTCATTGACTTGATCATATTGGTCGGTGAAGACACTTACACGTAAGGGTTGTTATTGCATCAAGTTCATGAACTCCTGCTATTAGTCTAGAAGGAGGGAGTCGATCTGCGGCCACGCGATGAATGTTCATGTCCAAACGTTCCAAGAGCTCGTGAGCTTCATTATAGGATTTCATCAGAGTGATCCTTTTGTAGAGGCATCGACTATGGATCTTGTACATCCATTCGAACCTTTATAGAAGGTTTCCAATTGCACCCATTCGACCGGTATATGTTGTGGACATCTTCGAGTAGGTCTTTGAATCATTCCCAAGCTTGATAAGTAGATTCGCTAGGACGTTGTCGGAAGGCGGTGATGTCTTCTCTCAACTAGGCATTCTTAGTTGGAGGGAAGAATTTGAGCAGGAATTTACTACCTAAGTCGTTCTAGGAGATGATAGAGTGAGCAAGTAGAGTGTTCAACCATGCTCGAGCCTTGTCTACGAATGAGAATGGGAACAATTTGACTATGAGAGCATCATTTGTCACTCATAGAATGACAAAAGTGTCACAAACCTCCATGAATCACTTGAGATGCGGATGAGGGTCTTTTGATGGGAGTCCTCAAACTGTCCAGGTTGAATTGAGCATTTGGAACATGACACCTTTGATTTCAAAGTGTCCTACGGTCGAGGTCTGGGGGTGTGATGGCGAGTTGAGTTTGGTTAAGTCAGGAAACCAAACTCCATGATTACTCGGTCTAGATCGGTGTGTTACGATTCGGTTGGTGAGGATCTAGTCATCCCTTTATTGAGAAGGTGTCGCTCATCTCGATCCACGGCCTCAATTAACATGTACTTTTGCCATGTGTGCGAGTCACTCAGGCAACTCCTTCACCTCTCTGCTTTCTACGCCTTTATTTATAGGTTCGTTCAATTTACGGATCATACGGGTCAAGGTTTGCGAAGGTGAGCTATGCATGTACTCCACGAAGGTACACAGAAAATCAAAGATAGAGAGAGTGAGCTTGGTGAGGTGAAACACAACTTATCAAAAGAAACTTACAATCTTAAAGGTATCTTTAGTCCTAGGACAATGGCGCCAAAAACTTATTGGTCGAATTCATTCGGCAAGTGAACTAGTCGAACAAGTAATAAGAGTAAGTCGAGTTATTGTCCACAAAGATTGTTGATACCAAAGATGATGTTAGTTTCCTATGACAGTTGTTTGATGTGAAATTATATTTGGTTTGGTTGTTTTCACTATTGCTAATGACAAGAAATAAATGAGTGATCGAAAGTCAAAGGAAGGTGTCGGTTTAAAAGTTGGTTGAGTTCGTGATTTCATCCTAAGATTGCATTGTTCCCCCAGTTTGCATACAACGCATTACTAACACAATTATGTTGCACGGCTTTTCGCAATGCTACAAAGATACTCGCCTTTCACAACGTCATTCAACTAACCCACCCACTATCCTATACTGAAGTGTCCACATTTCTAAAATACAAGTGTTGGGATCCGTACACGCAAGCGGAAGGATTCTCATCCATTAAAATTTTACAAATCCCATAGAGAGGATCTATCAACGACGTTTAAATCAAGGTTTGTTAGAGAAACCATACCTATACGAGCTTGTATGCGTCCTTTCTCGAACACGTGGGCTAACACCTTCTTGCTTGATCAATCTCTAGGAGTCGACTCTACGAATCCACTCCTCTACCGGTATCCACACCGAACGCCTCTCCAACACGTAGGCGGCGTGCTAGCGCCTTTCTTACATTGCGTCTCGCATCTTTTCTCTCTAAGGTTTTTCGCGACGGTTCCTTATTTTAATATGACTAGATCATTATCTTTTATAGAGTTTCTAAAACTCTAATTGGGTCGTATTAAAATATTCAAGATTAATCTCAATTAATCTTGAATTCGAATTTTAGATATAAATAGCAATAATTAAATATGTCCAATGTATCTAATCTAATCTATTTATTTAATCCAAATTAAAAGCTTCTTTGATTTAATTTATTTCTATAAATTAAATATGAGATATGATATCTTTCTATTTAATTATATCTCAAATACTATATCTTTATTCGAAAATTAAATCAAATACAATATCTCAATTTGTTATAGTTATTTAATTTATCAAATAAATTAAATACTATATAATAATATTATTATCTATAAATAATATCATTATTATTTTCGAATTTTAATTATATATATATATATATATATATATATATATATCCATCCTAGATTAAATAGGTATTCATTAAATCTTAGATATATATATAAGATTCAATGAATCTGACACTTTTACCTGTGTTGGGCTATTCTTGTGTGTGACCCTGGAGGCCCACATGAGATTGGCAACAGGCCAATACTGTATCAGCCCACAAGTCTCATGGCGGCCTTCTAGCAAGACATTGCGACTACCCAATTCATATGGGGATCGATGATACAATACAACCTATCATACAACCATGTCACGTCCCTTTGTCACGCGATAACTTGGTCAGGATGAGGCATGAATAATGTCAACTTCACGTTTTGACCACTACTTTCTCGATTCTTGAGTTGTCTAACAATTGAAATGGAAACTCATTTCCATCGTAGTATGGTCGTACATTTCTCAGGCTCACTCATCAAGGGGTCCAAGATATTATCTCTCTACAAATGTGAGGGACAAATTCCATTTGACCATTCACATTCCTTTGCATGAAAACCACCTGGATCCGATCCAAGCCTTTATCATCACCCCGGTCAAAGGTGACTTTTGACTAGGTCAAAGATCAGCGACTCATCATGTAGGAATCCATGATGATCTCAGGTCAAAGGGCATTGTGACGCGGTTATACATGAGAAAAGCTTATGACTTAATCCATACAGCTTTCTCATAGTGGGTCAGTCCAGCACCTTGTACTCTTATAAGTGCCTATGATTTTGATTCGTATCTCCATACCTCATCAAAGTCATACGGCCTTATTTCATCTTCACTCCGGTGTAGATGGCCAGACTGTGTGGACATTTAGGATAATCAATAAGATATATCCAAGGATACAGTTATCACTATAAACATGTAAATGAAAATGATAACTAAATGAAGAATACTTTAAATGACATTCATGTTTAAATTACAATGACTTGCCCCTAGGGCATAATTTTCAACATACAGTCCTCACTCTACTTCTCCCCTATTCCTATGGCGATTTCAAGTTTAGTTTGTCTCGTTTAAACATAGGTGTTTTGGTTTTTTATCGGTAAACTTATTCCGGCATCTATAGTTTAGGTCGAGTCGCAAGCACGAGTGCTCTCCTAGCAAATACTTTCTAACAAAGGTCTAAGCAGTGACTCCCTTGAGCGTGCTAAAGCCACGATCTAGCCCTTAGTTGGCTAACGAACTATGAATTAACTTACTGTTAAACAAACTAAATTTTTTAAATTAAGAACTTAGCAAACTAGATTCATTCTACAACTTAGAAATTCATCCTCACTCGGCCTAATGGAAGTTCAGTTCATGGCTCCGATGAGGGAAACACAAAATAGAGTAACATAGAACAACCCATGGAAGTAAAACAAAAGAAAGAAATAAAGAAGCTCGTTAGAAAGGTTGACAAAGATAAGAGGCTTCCTTGTCACGCAACGTCTCTACGTCTTCTATGATTCGTCTTGCTCTAGGGAAGAGTTGGGTTTGGTGTGCAGTTCTCTCAATCGAGTATTCTCTTGTTCCTTCGGTGTGAGTCGGCTTGATTGGAATTATGCTATACTGTTTGACTCTTACGACTTCGACGACCCTTTAGGTTTTGTCGTGCTTTCCTCTTATAGTTAGGTCTTCTTGTGTCGTACGTCTAGTAAGTTGGGCCTTCCAAATCTATTAGGGCTAAATCCCTAGATTCGGTTGATTGATCCTTCTTTTAATATTGCGGGATTCTTCAAATCTTTCTCTCGATTCCCCACATCTTCTGGATTCAGCTTAGTCAATTCAACCGCCGTTAAGCGTCCGTCTAGCCGACCTATGTTAATTTCCTCAAAACTCGTGAGGAAAGGTTAGAGTAATGTAGCACATACTTTGTATCACTTACGATGCTATAAGCATATTGGTCGCATTGTATTGCTAGTACGTATGTGAGCATACCGATGCTATAGCATTTTATCGCCTTTGTCATGCGCTTTCAAGGTAAACCATTAAAGTGGTCCTTTTCTTATGCACATGAGACGGCACAGCAAACTCGAGTTTGGTTTTAATGAACTCAAGTTTTGGCAAGACAGAAACTTAGCAAAACTCCAATTTCCATTTGGAAACTCGAGTTTGGGCTAAACACCTTCTTGTTCGATCAATCTCTAGGAGCCGACTCTAGGAATCCACTCCCTCTACCAATATCCACACCGAACAGCTCTCCAACACGTACGGCAGCATGCTAGCGCCTTCTTACTTTGTGTCTCAAGTTTTATTCTCTAGGATTTCTTTCGCGGCTTGTTGGTTCGTACTCTTAATACGACTAGATCAATATCTTTTATAAAGTTTCTAAAACCCTAATTGGGCCGTATTAAAATATTGAAGACTAATCTCAATTAACCTTGAATTCGAATTTGGATATTAATTAAATATGTCCAACAAATCTAATCAAATCTCTTCAATGAATCCAAATTAAAAGCCCACTGATTTAATTTACCTTTATAAATTAAATCTGAGTTATGATATATGTCTATTTAATTAAATATGAGATACTATATCTCAATTCAAATTAAATCATATATATGATATCTCTATTCGAAAATTAAATCTGAGATATGATATCTGTCTATTTAATTAAATATGAGATATTATATCTCAATTCAAATTAAATCAGATATATGATATCTCTATTTATTTTGGTTATTTTATTTATTAAATAAATTAAATATAAAATAAATACTATATAATAATATCATCATCTAAATATTATTATTATTATTTAATTTCAAAATTACACACACACACACACACACACATCCTAGATTTAATGTTGTATTCATTAAATCTTAGACATACCTAAGATTCAATGAATCTAGACACTATTGCTGGTGTTGGACTATCCTTGTTTGCGACCTTGTAGGCCCACATGAGATTCACAGCGGGCCAATACTGTACCAGCCCACAAGTCGCAAGCGGCCTCTAGCAAGACATTGCAACTACCCAATTCATATGGGGATCGATGATATGATACAACCTATCATACAACCATGTCACGTCCCTTTTGTCACGCGATAACTTGGTCAAGGATGAGGCATGGATAATGTCAACTTCTTGTTCTTGACCATTACTTTCTCAATTCTTGAGTAGTCTAACAATTGAAATGGAAACTCCTTTCCATCGTAGTATGGCCATACATTTCTCAGACTCACTCATCGAGGGGCCCAATATTATCTCTCTACAAAGGTGAGGAATATACATACAAAAACAAACATGGCAAATACAAACATACAACAAAACATATAAAAATATTTGAGTAAAACGGTTACTACCTGGTGGGGAATATACTGTCTTTAGTATTCCAATGTGCCCGATCACTTTTCCAGATATACCCTTGCCCTATATATCACCAAAATACCTTATTTTTAGTATTTCCAAAAATACCCTTACATTTTTAATTAAATCCGAGCTCTTTGCTTATCTTCCAGAAAATCCAGTGAATTTGGCCCAACTTCAAGGATTTTTAATAAATTCCACAAAACTCATATTTACAAGAAGCCAACGTCATTTGAACAATTAGGATGTCTATTGTCCAGGAAAAATAATTACAGAAACAAAAAGTACATACATTTTGTCGAGTGGCCAATTTTTCACCCCTGGTCCAGATTCTCCTGATTGTTTCCTGGTCCAACTTTAGCAATTTTTATCTTAGTAGAAAACTCCAAATAATAATAAAAAGTATACATCATGGTGAACCTTAATATATCTAATTTCAGCTTAATCCAAGTAAACAGGGCGCCTTCTTTTGTACTTTTCTTCAAATTTTCAGATATTTTCTTCTGAATGGACATACATATGTGGCGCCTCCTTGTCTTCTCGTAGTGGCCCCACACTTGTCCTATTCAGTCCAAAAGAAACCTCTAACCAGTCCCTATCAATCCCTTTTCTACCAGTTAATCGCCTGTGGGACCCGCATTTAGTGTTTGGGCTGAGTACAGATAACATCATCTAATTTTTCCTTCTCTCTCCTGGGTGGACGGAATTCAATGCTAAGGGGTAAGGAATTGACTTTTCTTCCCTTGTAATCATTACTTACTTTTTGCTTTTTTTTAACCCTGCAGTGACATGTGTCCTCTAGTAATGATTACACTGACTCCTTATCTTCAAAAACGCAAGGCATCCCTGACTGCCCTGAAAATGTATATTTCCTTATACCGGTATATTTTCACTCAACTAATTGTCCTATACCTTAGGGCATAGTTAGAGGGCATCTTTTCCAACCGAATTTTTACCGTATAGGTCTTCTGTGCCCCTTTTTCCATTGGCACTTTAATTCCACGGTTTATACACATTAGGTCCACTGACCTTTATAGCCAAGTTACTTAGTCCTTAAGAGCCTTCCTATCTCTCGTCATTCTTGAGACTCTTCCCGAACCGGGCTTAGTCGTCTACCCACTTTTAGGCTTATTCTCAATTCTCAGGGTCCAAAATTCGGGATATTACATTTTAGCTTATCTATATCACACTTGTGGAGAGCTTATGAGAGTAACTAGTAATATGGAATATATTTAGCCTACGGGTTCAGTCGGAGAAAATAAGGATGATATAAGGATGGTTAGGGATTAATGAAAGATAAAGAGTAATCATATTATGGCATTTTGTGATAGGTATGTTGTGTTATGAGTAAATGTTCTTTGGGCATATGAATCGATACTATTATGCTCATGCTTATTGTGTTTGCTTGCATTCTTGCTTATTATATATGTTTAATATGTTTGTATATTAATCACACCTAGCACCCCATGGGTGGTGTCAGTAGTTAAGGTGAGTAGTGACTATGTTACTAAGATAGTGATCTCATCCCATTACTTCTCACACTTTTCAGGTGAGAGGTCAAGGGGCGACGTGATTGGTAAGGCACCTGAGGCCTGAGGCTACAACTGTTAGTAGCCACAATATACTTGTTTAATTCCATTTATTACCACAGTTAGGATATGCATTTTAAATTCATGATCGTGTTGAACTCTAAGTAGTCATTTATCTAGATTTTGATAGTAGACAGTTTGAGGCCTAGGGTTTTCATGGAAATGCATTATTATAGCTTATGAATTATTACGTGATAAATTTTGGACCTATAATTGTTATATCTGGTTGTGTGAGATTTGTGGGACAGGGGTTCGGAGCTCCCATGGATTTTGATATTTGTTATATTAGGGCATGGTAATTATGCCCAATGCATGACGATAAATGAAAAGTTTTCTTAAAATTCACTTTAAGAGTAAGGAATATGAGATAGGGTAAAGTCCGCTGATGGCTCCCATTCCTGACTGGCTCCCTTGATAAATCATCTAAGGTATTGAAATATCCATTCTTTGTAAACTTTTATCCTTTAAAAAATGAGGTTCTACTTAAGCCAATTGGTCTATTTTATTTGAACTAGTTTGTGCTATAGAGTTTTCATCATTAAAGTAATTATTGCAAGCTGAGAAGGATGAATTGTCTAAGTTAATCTTTCTTGCTTCCCATGAAGCTGCTCATCGCCAAAATATGTCTCCCAATGGTTTTGAAGATAAACTTTCGGAAAAGATGGGTCCTAAATTTGGGAGGAAATTCACCAAGAGGGGAGTTACTGTTGGAATCCGTACACGCAGTAGAAGGATTCGCATCCATTAAAATTTTACGAATCTCATAGAGAGGATCTATCAACGGCGTTTAAATCAAGGTTTGTTAGAGAAACCGTACCTATACGAGCTTGTATGCATCCTTTTCTCGAACACGTGGGCTAACACCTTCTTGCTCGATCAATCTCTAGGAGCCGACTCTATGAATCCACTCCCTCTACCGATATCCACACCGAATAGCTCTCCAACACGTAGGCAGCGTGCTAGCGTCTTCTTACTTTGCATCTCACGTCTTTTCTCTCTAGGGTTTTTCATGGCAGTTTCTTATTTTAATACGACTAGATCATTATCTTTTATAGAGTTTTTAAAACCCTAATTGGGCCGTATTAAAATATTCAAGATTAATCTCAATTAATCTTGAATTCGAATTTTAGATATAAATAGCATTAATTAAATTTGTCTAACAGATCTAATCTATTTAATGCAAATTAAAAGCCTGTTAATTTAATTTATTTCTATAAATTAAATTTGAGATATGATATCTTTCTATTTAATTAAATCTGAGATACTATATCTTTATTCGAAAATTAAATCTGAGATACAATATCTCAATTTATTATAGTTATTTAATTTATCAAATAAATTAAATACTATATAATATTATTATTATTTTTGAATTTTAATATATATATATATATATATATATATATATATATATATATATATATATATATATATCCATCCTAGATTAAATACAGTATTCATTAAATCTTATACATATCTAAGATTCAATGAATCTGGACACTTTTACTCGTGTTAAGTTATTCTTGTGTGCGACCTACAGGTCCACATGAGATTGGCAGCGGGTCAATACTGTATCAACACACAAGTCGCTAGCGGCCTCTTGCAAGACATTGCGACTACCCAATTCATATGGGGATGGATGATACGATACAACCTATCATACAACCATGTCACGTCCCTTTTGTCACGCGATAACTTGGTCAAGGATGAGTCGTGGATAATGTCAACTTCCTATTCTTGACCATTACTTTATCGATTCTTGAGTAATCTAACAATTGAAATGGAAACTCCTTTTCATCGTAGTATGGCCATACATTTCTCAGACTCACTCATCGAGGGGCCTAGTATTATCTCTTTACAAATGTGAGGGACAAATTCCATCTTGACCATTCACATTTCTCTGCATGAAAAACCACTGATCCCGATCCAAGCCTTTATCATCACCCGGTCAAAGGTGACTTTTGACTAGGTCAAAGATCAGCGACTCATCATGTAGGAATCCATGATGATCTCAGGTCAAAGGGCATTGTGATGCGGTTATACATGAGAAAAGCTTATGACTTAATCCATGCAGCTTTCTCATAGTGGGTTGGTCCAGCACCTTGTACTCTTATAAGTGCATATGACTTTGATTCGTATCTTCATACCTCATCAAAGTCATACTGGTCTTATTTCATCTTCACCCTCACGTAGATGACCGACCAGGAACATTTAGAATAATCAATAAGATATATCCAAGGATACAGTTATCATTATAAACATGCAAATGAAATGATAACTAAACGGAGAAATACTTTAAATAACATAAGCATTTAAAGTACAATGACTTGCTCTTAGGGCATAATTTCCAACAGACTCCTACTTGCACTAGGTGCAATCATTAATTACTCTAATTCCCATTGTCCTAACATGACGCTCATGTTTTTCTTGTGCAAACGGCTTAGTAAGAGGATCAACAACATTGTCTTCTCCTGGTACTTTGCATAATTTTATATCACCTCTATAATTGATTTCTCTGATAAGATGAAATCGCCTGAGTATGTGCTTGGTCCTTTGATGTGACCTAGGCTCCTTGGTCTGCGCAATAGCACCGCTATTGTCACAGAGCAAGTCTATTGGATTTGAGATTGTAGGAACCATCCCTAGTTCAGTAATGAACTTTCTGATCCAAACAGCCTACTTAGCTGCATTCAATGCTTGTAATATACTCAGCTTCTATTGCAGAATCAGCTACAGTGCTATGCTTATAGCACTTCCAGCTTACCGCACCACCATTCCAAAGGAATACATATCCAGATTGCGATCTTAGATCATCTTGGTCAGTTTGGAAACTCGCATCTGTGTAACCAGTCACAGAGAGCTCATCTTCCAATCCACCATATACCAAGAATAAGTCCTTAGTCCTTCTTAAGTACTTCAAAATATTCTTGACAATAGTCCAGTGACCCTTACCGAGATCTTGTTGATATCTGCTGGTCATACTTAAGGCATATGATACATCCGGTCGAGTACATAACATGGCATATATGATAGATGTAGGGATCCATACATGCAGCGGAGTAAAAACTTTTACGAATCCCATCGGAGGATCGCTCAACGACGTTTAAATCAAGGTTTAGGGTTTCTGAACCATACCTATGCCAAACTATTTGAACTGGTGGGCTACCTTCTCGATCAGTAAAAGTGGACTCTTTGAATCGCCTTCCTTTACCGGTATCCACACAAACCGCCTTCAGAAACACGAACGGAAGCGTGCTAGCACCTCTGAACTGTGCGTCTCTCTATATCTTTTTCTCTCTAGGGTTTCTCGACAAAAAGTCCCATAGGTTTTTCTGAACCTACAGGCGTATTATATTCAAAATTAAACCTCACTAATTTGAAATTCAAATTTTGAATCAGGATTAAAAAAATATATTAATTAAATCTATATGATAGATCTAATCTAATCTATTTATTTAATCCAAATTAAAATCCTTCTGATTTAATTTATCTCTATAAATTAAATCTGAGAAATGATATCTATCTATTTAATTAAATCTGAGATACTATATCTCAATTTAAATAAAATAAAATATATGATATCTTTATTCGAAAATTAAATCTGAGATACAATATCTCCATTTGTTTTAGATATTTAATTTATCAAATAAATTAAAAACAAACAAATATTATATATAATAATCTTTATTAAATATTATTATATTAATTTCGAATTTAATTATACATACATATATATATATATATATATATGTATATATCATAGATTAAATACAGTATTCATTAAATCTTAGACATATCTAAGATTCAATGAATCTGGACACCTTTGCTCGTGTTTGGCTATTCTTGTGTGCAACCCTGCAGGCCCACATGAGATTGGCAGCAGGTCAATACTGTACTAGCCCACAAGTCGCAAGTGGCCTCTAGCAAGACATTGCGACTACCCAATTCATATGGGGATCGATGATACGATACAACCTATCGTACAACCATGTCACGTCCTTTTTGTCACGCGATAATTTGGTCAAGGATGAGGCATGGAGAATGTCAACTTCCTATTCTTGACCATTACTTTCTCGATTCTTGAGTAGTCTAATTGAAATGGAAACTCTTTTCCATCTTAGTATGGCCATACATTTATCAGACTCACTCATCGAGGGGCCCAGTATTATCTCTCTACAAATGTGAGGGACAAGTTCCATCTTGACCATTCACATTCCTCTGCATGGAAACCACTGATCCCGATCATAGCCTTTATCATCACCCGGTCAAAGGTGACTTTTGACTAAGTCAAAGATCAGCGACTCATCATGTAGGAATCCATGATGATCTCAGGTTGACGGGCGTTGTGACGTGGTTATACATGAGAAAAGCTTATGACTTATTCCATGTAGCTTTCTCATAGTGGGTCGGTCCAACATCTTGTACTCTTACAAGTGCCTATGACTTTGACTCGTATCTCCATACTCATCAAAGTCATACTGGTCTTATTTCATCTTCGCTCCCGCGGAGATGACTGACCAGGGACATTTAAGATAATCTATAAGATATATCCAAGGATCAGTTATCACTATAAAGATGCAAATGAAATGATAAATAAAGGAGAATACTTTAAAATAAACATGTAAAGTACAATGACTTGCCCCTAAGGCATAATTTCCAACAGACTCCTACTTGCACTAGGTACAATCATTAATTACCCTAATTCTCATTGCCCTAACATGACGCTCATGTTTTACTTGTGCAAGCGGCT
Organism: Acacia pycnantha; assembly: GCA_025563575.1. NCBI lineage: Eukaryota > Viridiplantae > Streptophyta > Magnoliopsida > Fabales > Fabaceae > Acacia > Acacia pycnantha. Next base: position 166,840 of record JAMWYP010000042.1, on the reverse strand, counting down.
TAGTAAGAGGATCAGCGACATTGTTTTCTCCTGATACTTTGCATAATTTTTGTATCACCTCTATCATTGATTTCTCTGATAAGATGAAATCGCTTGAGTATATGCTTGGTCCTTTGATGTGACCTAGGCTCCTTGGTCTGCGCAATAGCGCCACTATTGTCACAGAACATGTCTATTGGATTTAAGATGGTAGGAACCACCCCTAGTTCATTAATGAACTTACTAATCCAAAAGGCCTCCTCAGCTACATCCGATGCTGCTATATACTCATCTTCTATTGCAGAATCAGCTACAGTGCTCTACTTAGAGCTCTTCCATCTTACCGCATCACCATTCAAAATGAATACATATCCAGATTGCGATCTTAGATCATCTTGGTCAGTTTGGAAACTCGAATCTGTGTAACCTGTCACACAGAGCTCATCTTCCAATCCACCATATACCAAGAATAAGTCCTTTGTCCTTCTTAAGTACTTTAGGATATTCTTGACTGCAGTCCAATGACCCTCACCGGGATCTTGTTGATATCTGCTGGTCATACTCAAGGCAAATGAGACATTCGATCGAGTACATAACATGGCATACATGATAGATCCAATGGCGGAGGCATATGGAATCTTACTCATGCGATCTCTTTGATCTTGTGTACTAGGACACAGATCCTTACTGAGATGGATGCCATGAGACATGGGCATATAACCCATTTTAGAATCCTGCATACTGAGTCTATACAGTATCTTGTCTATATATGTGCTCTGACTTAGGTCTATCAGCCTCTTGGATCTATCTCTATAGATCCTTATCCTAAGGATGTAAGTGGCTTCGCCTAAATCTTTCATTGAGAAATACTTTCCTAACCAAGACTTGACACTCTGCAAGGTAGGAATGTCATTCCCAATGAGTAGGATGTCATCGACATAAAGCACTAGAAATACAATTATGCTCCCACTAACCTTCTTGTAAACACAAGGTTCGTCAATATTTTGAATGAATCTGAACTCTTTGACTACTTCATCAAAACGATGATTCCAGCTCCGAGATGCTTGCTTCAATCCATAAATGGATCTTTGAAGCTTGCAAACTTTACCTGAGTCCTCTGGACGCACAAAACCCTCAGGTTGTGTCATGTACACATCCTCAAGGAGCTTTCCATTAAGGAAGGCTATTTTGACGTCCATCTGCCATATTTCATAGTCATAATATGATGCAATGGCAAGAAGGATTCTGATTGATTTGGCCATTGCAATTGGGGAAAAGGTTTCATCATAGTCCACACCATGAGTTTGAGTGAGTCCTTTTGCAACCAGTCGTGCCTTGAAAATATTTACTTTGCCATCCATGTCAGTTTTCTTTTTGAAAACCTACTTGCACCCAACGGTTTTTACACCTTCAGGTGGATCGACTAAGGTCCATACCTCATTGTCGTACATGGATTGCATTTCACACTTCATGGCATTAAGCCATCTTTCGGAGTTTGGGCCCACCACGGCTTCTCGATAGGTAGTTGGCTCATTCTGCTCAATGAGCAAAACATCAGGCTTCTAGTAATCAGAAATCCATATCTGTGAGGCTGTAGCCGTGTTCTATCGGACCTTCGTGGGCCTTGTGTTACTTGAGTAGGCTCAACAACTTGTTGTGAGTCTTCTCCGTTTTCCATCTGTGGTTCTATGTCGTCTTGTGGCTCTCGAACTTCTTTAAGGTACACCTTACTCCCACTGGTTCTTTTAGAGATGAACTCTTTCTCCAAAAGAACACCATTCCGAATAACAAACACTTTGTGATCGGTAGGATTGTAGACATAGTATCCTTTAGTTTCCTTAGGATACCCCAGAAATAGGCATTTTGAGGATCTGGATGATAATTTATCAGAGGCTTAGTGTTTAACATAAACCTTACATCCCCAAATTTTAAGAAAGGACAAACTGGGTTTCATCCCAGTCCATATCTCATATGGTGTCTTTTCAACTGCCTTTGACGAAACACGTTTTAGTGTGAACGCAATTGTTTCTAGGGCATGGCCCCAAAAGGAAGGAGGAAGATCTGTTTGACTCATCATAGATCGAATCATATCTAATAGAGTTCGACTCCTCCACTCAGAAACACCATTCCATTGAGGTGTTAAGTTGTGAGATGATCCCACAACTCCTAAGATGGTCAATGAACTCTTGGCTCAAATATTCACCACCCCGATCGGATTGAAGGGCTTTAATTGTTTTGACAAGTTGGTTTTGCACTTCATTTTGGAATATTTTGAACATTTCAAAAGATTCAGACTTTTATTTCATTAGATAGATATACCCATATCTACTAAAAATCGTCTATGAATGGAATGAAGTACAAATGACCCCCTCTGGCAGTATTCATTTGTCCACACACATCGGTATGTATGAGGCCCAATAAATCAGTGGCTCTCTCACTGTGCCCAGTAAAAGGCATCTTTGTCATCTTTCTCAATAAACAAGACTCACATGTATCAAATGATTCGAAATCAAATGAGTTATGAAATCCATCTTGATGGAGTTTCAAAATGCGTTTCTCATTTATATGGCCTAGATGACAATGCCATAGGTAGGTCGGATTCAAATCATTTGACTTGAACCTTTTAGTAGTTATGTTATAGATATGTCCATTCAATTTTCTACTGTCCTTGAGACCCTACATTTATTCAAATGTGAGATCCACATGGAGTATCTAATACCCATGTTGAGGAAGTAGAAAAACGAATATCTATGACATAGATACTTGAAGCGATAGCCTCGCTATCCTTCTTGTTCTTCTCCAGATCTTCGAGGTAGAGTTTGCGATTCCTTTTCAAATGACCTAGTTCATTTTAAAAGAAGCAGACTCTATCCTTCAGAGGTTTTTCCTTCTTGGCTTTCTGTTTCATACCCCTTCCTTTCTGAATGGACAAAACAGTACTGAGCCTCTTCTCCAGGCTTAGCTCAGCAGTTTTGAGCATCCCATGCAGTTCAGAAATTGATTCCTCCAAGTTGTAATACATGACAAAGTTATCATAACTTCCTGGGAGTGAGTTCAAGATCACATCTGTAGCTAACTCCTAGGACATGGGGAATCGAAGCCTTTCAAGGTGATATAGCCTTTCATTTTCAACAAATGAGGACTAACTGATTCACCTTCAGCCATTTTACAAGAAAATAAGGCCTTTGTGGTCTCACGCCTCTCTTGCCTTGCCTGTTAGTGGAACATTTCCGTAGGATGAACAATTATCTCAGAGGCCTCCACATATTCTAGATCTCTATTGAGGTCTAGAAGCATAGTGGTAAGAATCAGGCATCTTGCATCCACAGAGTCATCCTTATGCTTCGTATAAGCATGAGTCTGAGCTCTTGGATCAGTAGCTGCAGGCTTGTCAGGAATGGGTTGATGGATGAGATACTCTTTTCTTTCGTGTTTAGGATCAACGCTTAAGTTCCCAAACATGTCAAGAAAGTTTGTCTCATCGAGTTCGTCCTTCTCAAGGACTGATCGCATTGATGGTGTTGAAGTATTACTAGACTACATGATTCTACAACTAAAGATATGCAAAGTTTAAGTAGTAACCTCCCACTGAATTAAGAACCATCATTATAATTAGTGGGCTAAGATCCATATTTGGCTTAAATTTAAGTCCGCTTTGGCAGGGCGCTTAAAATTAAATTATTTAGGTAGGCAACTTTTTGCCAATTACATCACATGTAACTCTTAGATCTTTATGGGATTCGACCATCATATGACTTGGCATGTTTAATCCCATCTAATTCCTTGAGATCCAAAACCGTTTTGATAATCTCAATTAAGTCAGGAAAATAATGAATATTGAGTATCATCATTACTTACTCTTGTCTCACCAAGATAACTCAGATGCATCCACTTTGGTGGAACATACAAATGAGCGACCTAGATTTTGACAAGTATTCATTTATTGGTGACTTTATGACTTAAGATTTTATTTAGAGGGTATAATTGATATAATTTAATTAAGGGTAAAGGTGCAAAAATACACATATGCTTTAACCTGAGGAGCGTTCAACACCATGTGCTTTTTTTAGGTGCAAAAGTACACACGTGGTTTCAAATTAGGTGCAAAAATATCGTTTGACCGTTAAATTTGACTTTGACCGTTAAGTTTGACTTTTTTACTGACTGGACAATGATGTGGCATGTCTACGTGGCATCTACATAAGCTTTTTTTCTAAAATTTAATTTCCAAGTCAAATTTATAAAAAAAAACAAAAAAAATCATATCATCATCTTCTTCCCAGATATTCCAGAAACCCAGAAGCTCAAAACTCAAAAGATGTCAAAAACGCAGACCTCACTTTTTTTTGTTCATATTTTTATCATGATTTGGGGCGGTGGAGATCCTTCCTTAGGTTTTAGATTTTTTTATAAAGCAGCAAAATTTTTTCAGATTCCAATTAATCAAACCCCCACTTCATATTCCCTCTCCCCTACAAATCTTACTCGCCTTCCTTTTCTTTGTCCATCCCTAAACCCTAATCTCCAATTCTCTCCAATTTCTAACTAAATAATTAATCCCCTTCGCTTCTCCCACCTTCAATTCTCACCAAATTTTCTTACAATGGAATCTTTCAGACTCGTCGCCTTCCCAATTCTCAGTATTCTTCTCATGGCGTTCTCTTATCTCGGCCAAGCTCAAGATCTCGCTTCTCTTTCGGCAACTCCTCCTTCAAGCGATGGTTAGTTTTTAGGTTTTACAATCTTCGATTCTTCTTTTTTCCCCTCATCGATTTATCTTCTTAAGTGTGAAATCTGGGTTTTTCTGATTCTATATTTGGGGGATTTTGTTGTAGGAGCTGCCATTGATCAAGGGATTTCCTATTATGTTGGTTGCGCTCGCCATTACCTACTTATTCCATTGATTTTGGATTATTTCGATCCTCAGATTCTTTTTTTTTTTTAATATTTTTTTGCTTCTTCTATATTTATTCGAGGGAATTCCAAGTTTTTTTCATCGCTTCTGGGTTTCTGGATACAATATTTGGGAAGATGAGGATATGATTATTTTTTTTTATAAATTTGACTGGGAAATTAGATTTTAGAAAAAAAAGCTAATGTAGATACCACGTAGACATGACACGTCATCGTCTAGTCAGAAAAAAGTCAAACTTAACAGCCAAACGGTAATTTTGCATCTAATTTGTAACCACGTGTGCACTTTTGCACCTAAAAAAGCATACGGTGTTGGGCGCTCCTTAGGGTAAAACATATGTGCATTTTTGCACCTTAACCCTTTAATTAATCCTATTAATCCTACTTATATGAATGCAATCATTATTGTATCTCATATAATATTAAATTAATTATGAGTGATCTAATCAAATCATAATTAAAATTCTAAGTTGATTATGAGTGATCTAATCAAATCATAATTAAAACTCTAAATTAATCATGCCATGATTAAAACAAGACATAATTAAAATTGTGACACAACATGACTCAACCTTAACCTAAAATCCTCTCAAGCCAATGAGAGGACTTCTCTAAAAGCAAAAAGAAATACATCAGGAGAAATCTCGTTTCAACATACGAGGGGAGTGTGATGAGAAAAGAATGTACATCAAGAGTATTTAGAGAGAGAGGCATGGCTCGCAGGCCATATTTAAAATTTACAACAATTGTAAAACACTAGAGCCATGTTGTTCACCATACCCAAACAACATTTGAAAGGTAAATCACAACATATATTAATTCATACAATTATGAAATAAAATATTATGATTAAACTTATCATGATTTAAATTCTCTAATTTATATTATATTATAAATATAATATAATATCATGATTTAAATTCTCTAATTTACATTATATTATAAACTATATATAATATAATATCATGATTAAATTCTCGCGCTACGAACAATCAGTCGGGATCCCTACATGGTTCGAGTATGGTCGCGCGAATGAGAGAGTCGTCCTTAACGTGTCTGATCTTGAACGTCCGAACGTGGTCATGTTGAACCTGACTGTCGTTAAATCTGGACAGTTCAGAAAAACAAACGAAGTTGAAGGACGAACCCTAACGTCCCAGCGACTTCAAACATTCCGACCCCAATCAGCGTCCATGCATGATCAACGAATCTAAACCTTTCAGAACGTGGTCGTGCTTGAACATATTCGATCCTAACATGATCGTGCGACTTCAGTGTGATCTCCGATCTGAACCTTTCAGAACGTGATCAAGAAAGCCACAAAATCCGAACCTAACCCTAGCGCGAACTACCGTATTCATAACGCGAACCAACATCGATCAAAACCCTAACTTTTTGAAAAAGCATAATCTTTTAGAAAAAATATGAACGCTTCAAAATCGATTTATCATATATATCGATTTTAAGCATGCAAGATTTGGTTTAAAGCATATATATCACATATATATGCAAGAAGAAAAACCCAATCTAAACGCTCGGTTGAGTTGGCTCTGATACCACTGTAAGGATCCGTACACGCAGCGGAATAAAAAATTTTAATAATCCCATCGGAGGATCGCTCAACGGCGTTTAAATCAAGGTTTAGGGTTTCCGAATCATACCTATGCCAAACTATTTGAACTGGTGGGCTACCTTCTCGATCAGTAGAAGTCGAGTCTTTGAATCGCCTTCCTCTACCGGTATCCACACGAACATCCTTCAAAAACACGAACGGAAGCGTGCTAGCGCCTTTGAACTGTGTGTCTCTCTATATCTTTTTCTCTCTAGGGTTTCTCGCGGCTTTTCTAATACGCTCGACAAAAAGTCCCGTAGGTTTTTCTAAACCTAGCACGCGTATTATATTCAAAATTAAACCTCATTAATTTGAAATTCAAATTTTGAATCTGGATTAAAAATATATTAATTAAATCTATCTGATAGATCTAATCTAATCTATTTATTTAATCCAAATTAAAAGCCTTCTGATTTAATTTATCTCTATAAATTAAATCCGAGAAATGATATCTATCTAGTTAATTAAATCTGAGATACAATATCTCTATTTGTTTTAGATATTTAATTTACCAAATAAATTAAATACAAACAAATATTATATATAATAATAGTATAATCTTTATTAAATAATATTATTATATTAATTTCGAATTTAATGTATGTATGTATGTATGTATGTATGTATGTATGTATGTATGTATGTATGTATGTATGTATGTATGTATGTATGTATGTATGTATGTATGTATGTATCTGTATGTATGTATGTATGTATGTATGTATGTATGTATGTATGTATGTATGTATGTATGTATGTATGTATGTATGTATGTATGTATGTATGTATGTATGTATGTATGTATGTATGTATGTATGTATGTATGTATGTATGTATGTATGTATGTATGTATGTATGTATATATGTATGTATGTATGTATAATGTATGTATGTATAATGTATGTATGTATGTATGTATGTATGTATGTATGTATGTATGTATGTATGTATGTATGTATGTATGTATGTATGTATGTATGTATGTATGTATGTATGTATGTATGTATGTATGTATGTATGTATGTATGTATGTATGTATGTATCCTAGATTAAATACAATATTCATTAAATCTTAGACATGTCTAAGATTCAATGAATCTGGACACCTTTGCTCGTGTTGGGCTATTCTTGTGTGCGACCCTGCAGGCCCACATGAGATTGGCAGCGGGCCAATATTGTACCAGCCCACATGTTGCAAGTGGCCTCTAGCAAGACATTGCGACTACCCAATTCATATGGGGATCGATGATACGATACAACCTATCGTACAACAATGTCACGTCCTTTTTGTCACGCGATAATTTGGTCAAGGATGAGGCATGGAGAATGTCAACTTCCTGTTCTTGACCATTACTTTCTCGATTCTTGAGTAGTCTAATTGAAATGGAAACTCCTTTCCATCATAGTATGGCCATACATTTCTCAGACTCACTCATCGAGGGGCCCAGTATTATCTCTCTACAAATGTGAGGGACAAATCCCATCTTGACCACTCACATTCCTCTGCATGAGAACCACCGATCCCGATCCAAGCTTTTATCATCACCCAGGTCAAAGATGACTTTTGACTAGGTCAAAGATCCGTGACTCATCATGTAGGAATCCATGATGATCTCAGTCATAGGGCGTTGTGACGCGGTTATACATGAGATAAGCTTATGACTAAATCCATGCAGCTTTCTCATAGTGGGTCGGTCCAGCACCTTGTACTCTTACAAGTGCCCATGACTTTGATTCGTATCTTCATACCTCATCAAAGTCATACTGGTCTTATCTCATCTTCGCTCTCGCGTAGATGACCGACCAGAGACATTTAGGATAATCTATTAGATATATCGAGGGATACAGTTATCAATGTAAACATGCAAACGAAATGATAACTAAAAGAGAATACTTTAAATAACATAAATGTCTAAAGTACAATGACTTGCCCCTAGGGCATAATTTCCAACAGAAAGCCCTCAGGTTGTGTCATGCACACATCCTCAAGGAGCTTTCCATTTAGGAAGGCTGTTTTGACGTCCATCTGCCATATTTCATAGTCATAATATGCTGCAATGGCAAGAAGGATTCTGATTGATTTGGCCATTGCAACTTGGGAAAAGGTTTCATCATAGTCCACACCATGAGTTTGAGTGAATCCTTTTGCAACTAGTCGTGCCTTGAAGACATTTACTTTTCCATCCATGTCAGTTTTCTCCTTGAAAATTCACTTGCACCCAATAGTTTTTACACCTTCAGGTGGATCGACTAAGGTCCATATCTCATTGTCGTACATGGATTGCATTTCAGACTTCATGGCATTTAGCCATCTTTCGGAGTTTGGTCCCACTACAGCTTCCCGATAGGCAGTCGGCCCATTCTGCTCAATGAGCAAAACATCACGACTTCCAGTAGTCAGGAATCCATAACTTTGAGGCATTTGTCGTGTTCTATCGGTCCTTCGTGGGCCTTGTGTTACTTGAGTAGGCTCAACAACTTGTTGTGAGTCTTTGGTTTCCATCTGTGGTTCTACGTTGTCTTGTGGCTCTCGAACTTCTTCGAGGTACACCTTACTCCCACTGGTTCTTTTAGAGATAAATTCTTTCTCCAGAAAGATACCATTTCGGATAACAAACACTTTGTTATCAGTAGGGTTGTAGACATAGTATCCTTTAGTTTCCTTAGGATACCCCATAAAAAGACATTTTGAGGATTGGGATGATAATTTATCAGGGGCTTGGTGTTTAACGTTAAACCTCACATCCTGAAATTTTGAGAAATGACAAACTGGGTTTCTTCCCAGTCCATATTGTTGGGATCCGTACACTCAGCGAAATTAAAAACTTATGAATCCCATCGGAGGATCCATCAACGACGTTTAAATCAAGGTTAAAAGAATATGAATCGTACCTATGCGAAGGGTTCAGCGTTTCGTTCAACTCGGCCTGGTGTGCATCTCGAACGTCGTGCATCTCGACCGTCGTACGTCTCGAACGTGGTGCCATCTCGTTCGATCAAACAGGAGCTAACTTTGAGAGCACTATGCCGAACTATTTGGACTGGTGGGCTACCTTCTCGATCCGCAGAAGTTGACTTTTCGAATCGCCTTCCTCTACCGGTATCCACACGAATAACCTCGAACACAGACGACAGCGTGCTAGCGCCTTCAGTATTCTCACGTCTCTCTATCTTCTCTCTAGGATTTCTCGCGGCTTTCTAATACGCTTGACAAAAGTCCCGTAGGTTTTTCTAAACCCGATAGGCGTATTATATTCAAAATTAATCCTCATTAATTTTGAAATTCGAATTTTGAATCTAGATTAAAAAATAGATTAATTTAATCTATCCGAGAAATGATATCTATCTATTTAATTAAATCTGAGATACTATATCTCAATTTAAATTAAATAAAATATATGATATCTTTATTCAAAAATTTAATCTGAGATACAATATCTCTATTTGTTTTAGATATTTAATTTATCAAATAAATTAAATACAAACAAATATGGGAGAATTACACTACTCAGGTCCCAAGGAAGGAAAAAAATTACAAAAAAGTCCCTTGAAATCACAAAATTACAAAAAAGTCCCAAGAGAATTTTTGTTGTAAATACATACATTTCGTGTTGTAAATACATACAAATATTTACAACAGGAAAAGTATATATTTACAACAACACAAAAAGTAATTTTCATTCCGTACAAATAATATCAAAAAGTCTCAAACCATTTACAACAGAAAAGTATATATTTACAACAACATTTAAACATCGACCATTTACAACGAAAAAATATGTATTTACAACGAAAAAGTATGTATTTACAACAACATTTAAAAACTTCGTACAAATAATATCAAAAAGTTCCAAACCATTTACAACAGAAAATGTATGTATTTACAACAGGAAATGTATGTATTTACAACAAAAATTTCCTTGGGACTTCTGGGTAATTTTGTGATTTCAATGGACTTTTTTGTAATTTTTTTCCTTCCTTGGGACCTGAATGTAATTCTCCCAACAAATATTATATAATATTATTATTATATTAATTTCGAATTTAAAATATATATATATATATATATATATATTCATCCTAGACTAAATACATTATTGAGTAAATACCATTTTTGGTCCCTGGAAAAACACGCTCTACCCATTTTGGTCACTGAGTAAAAAAAATGTCATTTTGGTCATTTTTAGGGACTAAAAATGATTTTTTGGGAATTTGTGAGGGATTAAAATGCCAAAAAAAAATGACTAAAAGGGGCCTTTTTTTTACTGTTTAAGGACTAAAAATGACATTTTTTTTTTACTCAGGGACCAAAATGGGTAGCGCGTGTTATTTCAGGGACAAAAAAGGGTATTTACTCTACATTATTCATTAAATCTTATACATATCTAAGATTCAATGAATTTGGACACTTTTGCTCGTGTTGGGCTATTCTTGTGTGCGACCCTGCAGGCCCACACAGTGGCGGAGCCAGGATTTAGAGTTTATGGGTGCACAATTAGTGTAGGGGTTCGGGGGCAGCGCCCCCGAAATTTTTTTTTTTAAGGAAAGTTTTAAATGCATTAAGATTGTATCGTGGACATTTTCTGGAAGGAAAAAAGTTTGACAAAATTAGGGAACATGTTTAAATAAACTTCCCTCCCCATGCCTTAGCTATACACAAAACTCTCAAGCCTCATTCTTCTTTCACACAATTCATCAAACACCTTATAGGCATTCAAAAATAACTCAATAAGCATGCCTCTTAATTATCAAGCTACACGTCATAAACTACCAAGCATCTTTGCCAAAAGGGAAAACATGTTTTCTTAAGTATTATCCAAACCACCTAATGCATAAAAACAAACTCACAGGACTTGATCATCCTTACATTCATTAATAAATGCAAAATCCTTAAATTCCAGATACAATTAAAAGTTAAAAGAGAATGAAATCCAACTTGAAAAAAAAATGATTTTATCTTTCTGATTTTCCTCATGACAGCCCAAAAAAATGGTAATAAAATAACTCACAATTGAAGCTCTTTCCCCCTCAACGTTTATTAATGGAAAAAGGGATAACCAAGGCATTTGAACCCGGACCTTAGATGGCGAAAGCTTTAACCAATTAATCCAACTAGATTTATTGTAATAAAATTCCTTCACAAAATATATATTTTTTAAATTTTTTATGGGTTAACTTGCCCCCATAGAAAATAGTGTGCCTCCGCCAATGGGCCCACATGAGATTGGCAGTGAGCCAATACTTACCAGCCCAATTGATACAGTATTGGTATACAATCAGAAAGTGTAGTAATTTGTATAAAACTAATTGGAAATAAACCAACGAAGCTCATAATATATAAAGACGAAATTGAAATCAAACACTCATGCAATGTGCCTGCATATTTCTAAACAACACAAGCCTAAGACAAATAAGACAGAGATCTAGATTGTACTCATTATGATCTGCTGAACGTTGTAAGAAATACTACGATACATAGCCCCCTTACCCCCCACCCCTTTCCTGTGAATTTACTAGAAGACAAGGTTAAAACATGGACATAGTTTTACTTTAATGAAAAGCTTGAAATTCCAGCTTCATGGCCTATGAATCTTGAAGCCGAAGACTCTAGGCACATAACTCCGCAAGGGCTTTTGTGGCTTCAGTTGTCCGTAAGTCATGAGGAAGAGGTGTGGAAATGTAGTTCCAAAATAAGCTCCATCAAGACATTGCCAACAAAGGAGAAAATAACAATTACGTTAATAGATATTATCCCAAGTTCTACATAAAAATATTAATTTAAAAAATTACCACTAACAGAAACACACAAGGAATGAATATTTCAATACCTTAGCCGATTTATCAAGGGAGCTAGTGTAACATCCCATTTTCCAAAAGCAGTATATTTTTTTTTTCATCAAAACATCATTTCAAATAATCAGAGTAGAGCATCGGAGCAATTGAGTAACTGATATGTATATATAAAATGCCGTAAGTCTAGCTGGATACAACAGCAGTACAAAAACCGTGTGGTTCAAAAGTATTTTACAACAGAAAGAAATCTTCAACCGGATCTTCTACGTGGCCTGCTTGCTTCTCTCCTCGGCCCTCGGTCCTCCGGACTGAAAGCTATAGGAGATCCAATTTACCACATTGGATCTCGGAGTATCATTAACCTTATGCTTATAAACAACATATGCATAATAGATATTTCTAGAATTACAGCAATGATCCATATAGGAAAACAATACAAAGATTATCATGACTATAACCCGTAAAAACTGTAATAGTGATCTAAGTAGATTCCTTAATCACAGTGCATCTAAGTACGATTCCATAGACACAGTGCATCTATGTACGATTCCATAGACACGGTGCATCTATGTACGATTCCATAGACACGGTGCATATAGCACCGAATAGAATGGCCAGGTAAGTGTCTATCATGGGGGCCTCACCGACTTTACGGCGACTAATTGGCACACCCACATAGACTAGCCTTGCCTTCGGCACCAAACTATTCACACAACATATCATCACATATATGCATTCAATAATCATCAGAGCTAGTGTTACAGTACGCGAACGTACCTCCGTTGACAATATACGGTACTTCTGGTACGTTTGACGGAAAACTGTACTTTTGACGGAAAAACAGCGGAATGTCCTGACAGCGGCACGTCGGACAGTGTAACGACAGCAGATCAAGATTAGTGATATCCTAGAGCTTCGCTGTGAATTTCCCCGGACTCCCACTCCCTGCTCTGCTCCTCCAATTCGGCCTTGGCTCAAGAGGAATGGTGTGAATTTCCAAATGAGAGGCAAGGGGTATTTATAGGGAAATTCTGTGTTACTATTCATGCTTTGTCAGACGGATTCTGGACCGTCGGATTGCATTTTGATGAAGTGGCAAGATCTGGTCCCTGCACCTATGTGCCGACCTCCATGCTCCCCAAATGTCAAAGAATGAGCCAATAATGTGGTGCCATGTGGCCACATTCTAGAAACCTTTACCGGTAGAGTCTCCGATCGGTGTCCGAATCGCGTAATCGCGCAAAATCTCAGAGATTCAGAATCACAACTTTGAAGACCTTTTCTTATTCATTAGAAATTTCTAAGTTAACCTAATTTTTGATTCCATACAGGGTTTCAACGGTCCTGCTGAAGTTTTACAGAAAAACGTGCCGGTTACGGAAGCAATTTCCGGAATTATCAATCTCTGGACAAAAATTCACTGATTCCAATATGTCCAGGAAATTCTCAACTCATTCCCAGATGTTGAGTTATAATTCATTTTCTTCAAATTCCAACTTGTGACTATCTGTCTTTTCTACAGATTACCCTATTTCGTCTTATTACTTAAGTACTCTACCGATCACGGAAACGACTTCTGGGACAGTCTAGTCCGAGATAAAAATTCACTTATTAATATTCTTCTCTAACTTTAGAAATCTTGTCCATGGTTTTCTAGATAGGATTAAATTTCTATCCGTGGTCATTTATCCTATTTGCTTTTTACATGAATTATATTATAAAATAATACAAGTTGCACAAAAATATCATGATATTTTATTTTCATTCTTATCCATATTTTCCCTTAAATTTCGGCTGGCCCTTTTAAATTATTATTAATATTTATTTTTTAATTAATTAATTATTTAATTAATTATATATTTCAATTTTCTTAAAAATTTCACAAAATTCCCTTATTGGTCCATTCTTGCATTTAGGCTCAAAATTACTTAATCTCACCAATTTTTCTTCATATTTTCCCATTAATTAGCAAATATATTTTATGCTAATTTTAGCCATAAACCACTATTTATAGGGTTTTACACAATTTATCATAATTATTCCATTGTTCATGCTTAAATAATTAGCCAATAATTATTTAACTAATCACTTAGCAATTGTTGATAATTTTCTTAATTAGAACAACTCATTACCTCATAACTTTTGCACTGACATTAGTGTTTTCTGTCTCATGCATTATATTAACATTTACGGGGGCATTTTGGTCATTTCAATACTTTTTTATTTTTCCCCCTTTATTTTTTCCAAGGTTATATTTTACTAAATTACCAAAATTAGAGACAATATACTCTCTTAATTTTAATAATTATTTTACTGCCTCCTAGGATTTTTCATAATTTCCTAGGCCATTTTATGCTCTACAAGGGCATTTTCGTAATTTTGACCCATTATTATTTCTTCCTAATTTCGAAGAGATTTTTCCCTAGAAAATACAATAACTATATCACAGATATTGAGACTACATATTCACTTATCCAAAAATAGCCATCTCATTAGTCCAAGTATTACAGCTAGTCAGGAAATGGGAGCCATCAGTGGACTTTGGGGGGAAAACCCTAAAATTCAAGAACAGAGGAGCCACGAAGTCGGTGATGGTAGACAATGGTGGTGACTCAATGGAGGTGAGGTACTGTGGTGGTGAGTGGCGCAAGATGGAAGACGATGAAGATGATCCCAGGTCTCGTGCTCCTCTCGTCTCTCCTTCTTCTCTTTGCGGCATTGCGTCACGAATTTCAGTCTCGCTGCCTCCCCTTCTTTGTTCGCCGGAAATAATGGAGTTAAGAGCTGGAGTGACTGGTGATGGAGGTGAGTGTCAGTGACGGACAATGGAGGCAAGGTTCAGTGAGGGTGGAAGGGTGGTCAAAGATGATGAAGGAGGGTGAATGGTCAAAGGCGCTGAATGGGCAAATCATTCGTTTTTAGGTGCACCTGAATCCTATTTAGCACTTTTTCTTCCCATTTGGCTTCTTCTCACACCAATTCATCATCCACGTCAGCATTAACGGTCAACAATACCTACTTAACGGTCAGCGTCCAGTGTCTGAAGGTTTTGTGTGACTTTTGCTCCTAAAATGTAACCACATGTGTATTTTTGCTCAAAAAAAAATATGGTGTTGGGCGCTCCTGGAGGTAAAACACATGTGTAGTTTTTCTTCTTTACCCTAAATTATTCAATGCGTGAAATGTAAGATTGTAATCAACTTATGAAAGAGAAGTAAACTAGTATTGTGAATTCGAATATTAAACTTATAAGAGTTTACTTTTATTATTAAATATGTATTATTAGTGTATAATTAAATAATTAAAGTATAAAAAATGACAAAAAATTGATTTAAATATATTTTAATTCAAATAATTGAAATCCAAAATTTATAGTTTATCATATTTAACAAAGAAATTTTTATAAAATTTATATATAAAGCAGTTGGGCATGATCAAATTGAAAAAATTAACACGAGTTTTAAAAGTAAGCTAACACGGTTTTTTAAGCTACAAATTTAATAAAGATAAACTCAGATAGTTAATTTGCAACTTTAACAATAATGGTGACATGATCCTTTTAAGATATTTATGTATAACTTAGATTATACTAGTACAAGTTAGCTTTAAAAAAATGGTAAATTTAAGAGATAAAATAGAAAAACATCTTAAAACCAATATTTAGCCCCAAATTAAGTCCTACACTTACCGGAAGATTACTAATTAATTATTAATTACCATATCCATACTTATTATAAGATCTAAATTACCAAATTACTTGGTTTAGAAAGAAGAAAACTAGTCATCTGGTTCTCCAATGAGATACTATTAGATTTGCTTAAAAGATCAGCATAAATGTCTGTTCCCTGCTCAGTTTAAGCTGGCATCGTCGAAGGCATCATGATTATGTTTGTCACAACTATATATTAATTTCTGTAACGCCCAGAATGTGGGTAGAGAGGATAATGGCGAAAGAGTTGGTTAGCATGTATTTGCGTGTTCGTTCCTCAATGATAAAATTAGGATGCATCATATACTATAATTGTATATATTTCTCAGCTTTTATCTCTGTTAATTATCGATAATCTCAACTACGTAATGTGTATGAATATAAACGTGTCAAAACTTCGGCGCACCGAAGATTATGGAGATCCAAAACTTTAAATTGATCCTTATTAAAAGTCCAACATATATAAAGAAGAAACAAACATTTATGCTTATGTGTTAAAAAATTTAGACGGAAATTTCAGTGCCATGTTTTCTACATATTTTAATGCTTTTCTTCCTTCCTTATAAATTTCTCGTGATAATGAGAGACATTTTCCCTAATTTTCCTTTGAAGTGTTACTATTTAATCTAATTTAATACTTTTAATAAATTTTTTTTTTTTCTCGTTGGAAAAAACAGCATGCTAGTAAATTTTAATCCAAAAATAGTACAAAAAATTAAATTGAACCTAATTAATACTCTTCTTGTCGTTAATGTATAATCTAATTTGAGAGTTGCTGGCTAAAAAAATCTAATTGGGAATTTCTCGATTTTAAATATAAGTATAATTTTCATTTTTATCAATCTTTTTAAAAAATATCTTTATTAATGCTCCTTTAACAGTAATCAAGTAAGAAACATGTTGAGAGAATTAAAAAAGATGATTATGATGTTTTCAAAAAATATACTCCATATTAACTAACTAAATTAAATTCTAGGAGTGAGCATGCGCTGGGCAAGGCGAGACCCCAGCCCAATGCCCAGCTCAAAGAATGAACAGGCTGCATTTTGCAGTCTGATACCCGGCCTTACCCAATAAAAGCTCTAACCATTTTTAGGCTGTGCAAGGGCAATGTAGGCTTCTCCTGCCCAAGTAGTGACGCCCTGCCTTGCTCCATGAAGATTCTAGTTTAGACTTCACAGAATTTCAAAGCTTTGGAGATACTTGAAGTATAATATAATATATTTAGATATAATAATGTAATATATTTTAAATAAAATAATATATATAGAATAATATTTATTTAAATATATTTAATTTTCTAGGCAAAGCCAAATGGGCAGGGCAAGACCCCTTGCCTTATGCCCGGCCCTGCCCAAAATATTTTTGGGCCACTTTTTTAGGGTTGGGTTAGGCAATTTTTTGTCAGGCTTGGGCGGGCGTACAGGGTGTATCTAGGCACCATGTTCACCCCTATTAAATTCCTTAATTTAGTCAGAAATGCTCAAGTTAGCACTAATTTAATCACATTAGTTACGTAGACCGTAGACGAGTATTACTATTAATATTAATATTTACTATTTATATAATAACAGAAATATCTTATATTTCTACCTAACTATCTATATCCATCGTAGTGATGCACTCCCTTCCGCATCTCCAAGGATTTTGGCTGTAAAAGGAAAACAAGGACAAGAGAACGAACAGCCACACCACTGTGACGACGTCCTTCTACGCGAGCAAGGGCACCGGCGACCCATTTCAGGCGAGTCTTTCATTTTGAGGGCTTTAAATTTCGAACCCTGGTTTATCTGTCCCCCTTTTCTCACGTTCGATTCTGTGATTTGATTTTTTTTTTTTCCCTTCTTTGATGACTTAAGAAGTTGATTAATTTAATTCAAAAGAGGTAGGAAAGTGACCTATATTTTGCAAGATTTGGATGCAAATTTATTTTGTTCTAAAATTGTATTCATGATGATAAAACAGTTCAATCTGTTAGAAAATTTTTCGACTTTGGAAAAATTGTTGGAAGGTTAGCCTAGTATCGCTGTCCATTCAAATTTGCCTATGGTATGGAAAGGGATATATATGTATGAGGTTCTCCGGAAGGTTGAAAATTATACATTATGCAGAATGTGTTGTTGGTTGAAATTCCAAGGAAATTATTATTGCAGTTAAAAACTATTCAGTTCTTTTCCCCCTAATGTAAAGTTGATGTGCTTCATATGGAATTGAGCAATGATACATGTTTTGTAAGGTTTTCTAAATTCAATTATATAGAAAGTTGCTTCAAAATTGAGTAATTAAACTTATTGTTTTTGTGCAGGTTTGCAATCTAATATGACACCAGTTTGCCCTTTTGTCAAAGCTGCTCGTCCTGATGACACCACTTCAAAAAAATCTGGCGAAAATTCAGTTAAGCATCAAGCTGGGTTTGAGAGTAAGGCAAAAAAAGATTCTAACAATCCAGCTAGTGCTTCTCCTAAGTGCCCTTTTGGACATGACTCCCAAATGAAAAAAGAGTCTAACAATCCAGTCAGTGCTTCTCCTAAGTGCCCTTTTGAATATGACTCCCAAGTGAAAAAAGAGTCTAGTGCTTCTCCTAAGTGCCCTTTTGGATATGACTCCCAAACATTTAAGATTGGTCCACTTAGCTGTATGATATGCCAGGCACTCCTATTTGAAACTAGCAAATGTGTGCCCTGTTCTCATTCTTTCTGCAAGTATGCTTTCCACAGTTTTTCTTGTATCTATATTAATATCTTTTCAGATTTTTCTTGATTTTTTCTATTTTATGTGTGTGTGTGTGTTTGAAATGAAATTAGGGCATGCATATCACGGTTTAAGGACTGTCCGTTATGTGGGGCTGATATTGAGAAGATTGAGCCTGATGCTAATCTTCAAGGGATAGTTGATCGCTTTATTGAAGGTCATGCTAGGATCAAAAGGTCTATTAGTTCAGACAAAGGAGGAGAAGAAGAGAATAAACCAGTCGTATATGAGGATGTATCTTTGGAAAGGGGTTCCTTCTTAGTGCAACAGGCCATGAGGGTAAGTGTGGCTTTTACAAAAATTGCTGTTAAGTTGCATATTGTTGTGTTTGAAAGGATCAAATGGAATTGCTTCTTAAAGTTTGGGCAAGAAATTATTTTTCATTCATTCATATGTTATTTATTATCATAGTGGACAAATGATAGCAAAGGTGACAATGAATGATGATCTTAAATTATAATCACTCTTGCTACATGCTAATCTGATTGCTAAGATTGGATGTTTTGGAAAGCATCTTTTTGAGGACATGCAATACAGGTGATGGGGGAACATTGCTATTCTGAGTTTTTCTGTGTGATCTATGCCATGTTATGCTGCCTGACAATGAGCATTTTGTTACATGCAATTCAACTTCAGGCATTCCGTGCTCAGAATATAGAAAGTGCCAAATCAAGGCTCAGCCTCTGTGCAGAAGACATCCGTTGTCAGTTAGAAAAGATGGGTAACACGTCAGAATTATGTTCACAGCTTGGAGCAGTCTTGGGCATGCTTGGTGACTGCTGGTGTGTGTTGTATATTTTGTGTTTTTCTCTTTTTCTTCTTCATATGCTTTCGATTTCTCTGATCAGATTCTTATCTCCCTGATTGTGTACTTATCAATCTGCTTCATTCTCCTCACATTCTGATTTTCACTTTTCCATATTCGTTTTCTCAGATTTATTTCTAGGACATTTTCACTTTCTTCTGTAAGATTATATTGCGAAATTGATACCTTAAGAAAGACGACATTTTGTACAAGTATACAAAAAGGATACAGGTAAAGATTGTTAGAGGTATGAGTGCATATGTGAAAAATGATTAGCTGATTCTAATAGGAATACGGGATAGAATTAGACATAGACCAAGTATAGAGTAAGGAATGCTTCCCTAGTACCTGGTTCAAGGCTGCATTATTTTGTTTTTCTCATGAATCTTTTCAACTAAATGCCCATGAATAGCTTTATTGAAGTGTGGACGCAGTACAAGCTCAATATGCCTTATGTTGAAATGTCATTTGATTATGTAGGATAAGAGCACCAATGATTGAACTTTGACTGCTTTGGTTATAGAGGCTTCGATATTTTGCCGAGTACTATTAGTTCAACCCAAAATCTTAAATTGTTAAGTGAAGGCCATGAATAGTTTCAGTTATTTTCTAACAGTTATCATCTTTGCATCTATTCCTGTGCCTTCCAAATGAGTTTTTTTAAAAATTAAAAGGACAACTACTATTTTAACAATTTATTTGCGATGGTAAAAAATGAGGAGAATCTGATCAAAGGTATGAGTGGTTTGTAAAAGTCATATTTTTATATTTCTTCTGAATGGTTAAGCATATAATCAAGCACTCTCAAGTTTGAACATGCTACATGAACTGCAGAAGGTATATAATTATATAGGAGATTCTGCTGAAAGAAAACAATGAAGAACAATTTTAAAACTTACAATAATAATATATTAAAAGCTTCCTGTATGCCTGTGATTGACTGAGTAAAGTAAATAGAACAGCATGTTGAGTTCGCAGAAGAGCAGGTAAATCTTGTTTGAAAAGTGTGGTGAAATTGATTGAGATAGTGATTAGACTGGTGAGCTTTTGTGCTCAATTGGAGCTGATCAAGTAGTGTTTGTAAAAACATTGAAAAGTATGGCATTACTGACCTTTTTCCCGACCACTTGCATTGCTTTGCCCAAAAAAGCTTTATCACATCTTTTTGAAATGCTTTTAAATGGCAGGCATTGTATCTGCAACATGGATATTGGATAGTACTAGATTATTAAAAAAGCATTGCAAATCTCCTTTCTGCATAGTGTTTACTTTGTCTTTCTGGAAAAAGAACATTATTCCATAACATCAAATGCTTATTATTAAAGGCCGATTGTGACATGTATGCTGACTATATAACTTCTGCAGCCGAGCTATGGGGGATGCTAGTTCTGCAATTTCTTATTTTGAAGAGAGTGTTGAATTTCTCTCAAAGTTGCCAGATGATGACTTGGAGGTTATTTCATTAGAACTTTTTTTGAAGACCATGTTTATATATTAATATGACCATCTTTTGTTAATCTTAATTTTAAAATTTACATCTTTAAGTTCTTCTCCCTACAGATTACACATACACTTTCTGTTTCTCTGAATAAAATTGGAGATCTTAAATATTATGATGGAGATCTACAAACTGCTAGATCCTACTATTTTCGGTCTCTGAATGTTCGGCGTGATGTAGTCAAGCATCACTCGGATGTTCCATCCCAGGTTGGTTACTGCTCTGTTTATATTGAAATTGAATTATTAAATATTAATACAATGTCTAAATTCCTTTTGGTGCATTATTGGCTTTGTGTTCTATTGACTTGCCAAACTATGTTACTTAGAATATAATTGTCCTTGAGATTGTGAAGGATTTCTAGAATTCATACATTACTTTCCAGTGGGTATATGCTGTGCCTTACCCATTTACTAACAATAAAAATTGAGTTTACCAGTGGGCTTATGAAAGGATGCATGACATTTATTAGGCATCGACATTGATTTGTATATTGTGTCCAATAAGCGTCTGTAACCCTTTTTCATCATAGGTTATATAGCGTGTCACAGAAAATTATGTTGTGCAAATATCTTTGCAAACAACAGGTGAAAGCACTTTTAAGATTTCTGGTAACCATGGGCATCACTACCTAACAAATATCCCCAAAAGGAGTTTTATTAGGCACTCCCTGACTCTACAAATTGACTTTGTTTCAGTTTCATCGTTGCTTCTATTAAAGCTAAGAGGTATAATCACTCTGTATTGTATTATTTGATGAAGAGGATTACAACATACTTATAGGTGAAGCGAGGGAGAACAAAGGAGGTAAATTAGGAAATACAATAAAGCCTAATTAAGACTAATAAATCAATAATTAGGATCCTATAATCAGATCCTATAATCAGGGCACTAATCAAGGGATCTTAATAAATGAGTGATTTATTTCCTAATATTCTAACACTCCCCCTCAAGCTGGAGAGTATATGTCGATCAGTCCCAGCTTGCCACGAAATCCTTCAAACTTCGTTCGACCGAGTGGTTTAGTCAGGATATCTGCAATTTGGTCTGCAGATCTTATGTGAGACAGTGTCATAATGCCTGCTTCAATCTTCTCTTTAATGAAGTGTCTATTTATCTTAACATGTTTGATTCTATCATGATATACTGGATTCTTGACCATTTCAATACTAGCCTTGTTATCACACCAGAGTTGCATTGGTCCCTCATGTTGAATCCCCAACTCCGTCAATAATCTTATGATCCAGATTCCTTCACATACACCTTTGTTGACAGCTCTTAGTTCTGCTTCTGCATTGCTTGTTGACACCACTGTTTGTTTCTTGCTTCTCCAGGGAACCAGATTTCCCCACACATAAGTACAGTACCTTGAGGTTGACCTCCTGGTCTCTCTATCCCTTGCATGGTCTGCATCAATGTAGATTTCAATGTTTCTGGTAGTACCTTTCTTAAAAAATATTCCCCTTCCAGGATTAAGCTTTAGGTAGCTTAAAATTCTGTATACAGCCTCCATGTGTTCTTCTTGAGGCTGATGCATAAACTGACTTACTATTCCAACTGCATGGCTAATATCAGGTAATGTGTGGGTTAAGTATATCAATTTTCCCACAAGTCTTTTGTATCTTTCCGCATTAGCTGGAACACCTTGTGGCTTGATCTCTAAGTGGCATCCCTCTTCCATTGGTATCCCTTCTGGTTGAGTGCCCAACATTCCTGTCTCATGTAACAAGTCTAGTGTATACCTGCGTTGAGAAACATTGATACCCTTCTTGGTTCTTGCTACTTCCATGCCTAAGAAATACCTCATTTGTCCAAGGTTTTTTTCCTTGGAATTCAATTGACAAGTCTCATTTTAGTTGAGCAATGGATTCTTCATCATCTCTGATATAGAATATCTAGTAATGTACTTAGGGACCTAGGTGTAAACTTTCATTAGGGACTTAAGTGAACAAAATATCATTAGTAGGATAATTAGTAAATTATCCTACTAATCATTTTGAGGGAGGCTATCATTTATAAATAGCCTCCCCTCTATTGTAAGAGATCAGTTTTGACAAGTGCAATATACAGTTTTGTTGTTAGAGCCATAGGAGCTCTCCTCTTCTATTCCAATCCCTTTATTGTGTCTCTTCTACTTCTACTCTTGTGTCTTTCTGTTACATGCTTTATTCTGGATCATACACATATCAGTGGTATCAGAGCCGTCCCTCCTTGGCTGTTTCTGTCTGCTGTTCTGTCTCATCTCTCTGTTATGATTTGGAAACAAATGAAGAAAACTCAAAAATACAGAATTGGCTCAATCCTTGTTACTTGCTGCCAAAATACAAGAAACGAAAGAGGGAAGGTGGCAGCAAGAACCCATCAAGACTGTGCAATCCGCCATCAAGATTGGTGGTGAATGGTACATACTCGATTGGCATCAGCAAGAATCATGGAAGAATGCGTGACAGCAATCGAACAACAAATGCAGAAACTCAACAAGATTGAAGAAGTTGACGAAAAAATGGACAAGAATAACAATGACTTACTCGATATGATCGCTGCATTGCGGCAAGAACTAGGACCAGTAATACAAGCTGCGGCTACCGATGACCACACGCGTCGTCAACAACAGCCGGGTCTGGGTAATGACAGAGTGAATGCCGATCGACCAAACCGGCCAACTCAGTTTACAAAAATGGAATTCCCAAAATTCCAGGGCCAAGATATTGAAACGTGGATTCTCAAATGTGAACGTTTCTTTAATCTTGACGGCACACCCGACAATGAAAAGGTAACGAGGGCATCCATGGGGCTTGACGATGCCAGCTTCGCATCGCATGTGGCGACAGAACGACGATGGAGACGCCAACCACCCTGGGATGACTATGCGACAATGCTGCGAGACACCTTCGGCATACCTGTCGACAAGCCCATGGGAGAGTTAACCAGATTGAGGCAAACGGGTATGGTGGCAGAATTTAATACTAAATTCGATTCACTATCAGCCAAGTTGGAGTTGACTGAGGAGTACCTGGTCCAAATGTATGTCTCCAGATTAAAGGAAGAAATCTCAGTCTTGGTATTAATGTTCGACCCATCGACGCTGCGTGGGGCACGTCAACTCGCACGATTACAAGAAGTGTCGATCAATTACACGGCGAAGGCAGGTGGCGAGCGGACTGGACGACATGCATCGACTGGTTCTGCCTCAGCGGTGCCTTCAAATATGGGTGCCGCGACAAATTGGAGTAGGCAAGGGGGTCAACGCAGTGGGCCCCAACAAAACAGTGGGGGCAATAAGGGAAGTGGATCCAATAAAACAATACACCAGCTGCCCAAGCCCAATAGTGCCATCGAAAAACCAGTGAGTAAATCATGGCAAACTTCCAAGCTCTTGTCAGCAGAAGATGAAGCCGACCACCGAGCTAAAAACTTGTGTTTTTATTGCCATGAGGCATTTTCACGCAACCATAGTTGTCCCCAAAGACAAAAAATGAGATTGCAGTTTATGGAACTTGTGGAACACACTGATAACAGCCTTGAAATTGAAGCTGAACTTGAACAAGAAGATGAGTATGCTCCATTGATTTCCCTTCATGCCATAAATGGAATTGATACAAATGACTCTATGAAAATTCAAGGGCATGTGGGCAAGAAACTGATCCAGGTGTTGATTGATAATGGAAGTACACATGATTTCATGGACTATGACTTTGCTGTTAAAATGGGTTGGAAAAATACAGCAACCCCTCTTGCTGCAGTTCAGGTTGCCGGGGGTCAGAAATTGCAGGTTTTTGGCGTATGGCATGGGTTTAGGTGGAAGATGCAAGGTCTGGACTGTGTGTGATCTCAGAATTATCAAGCTTAATACATTTGATATCGTCTTGGGCTTGACTTCACTGAAAATGATTAAGAGTGCACTATGGGACTATGAAAAGTTATCGATGCAATTCTGGTATAGGGGAAAATCGTGTGAATTGCAAGCTAGCCCCACAAACTCCCTTCAGGTGGTTTTGTAGGGGTAACAAGCAACATGGTCCCCATATGTATTTGGTACAACTCTTGCAACCTTTACCTCAAATTTCAGATGGTAATACTCTTCATGTTGCTGAAATTTCAAGAAAGTCAGACTTGCCATTTGAAATCCAGCGATCACTAGGAAGGTTTGCAGGGTTATTTGATGACCCTAGAGGCCTCCCCCCACTCAGGCCTGGCCATAATCACCCAATTATTCTTCATGAAGGTACAAATCCTATAAGTCTCAAACCTTATCGTTATTCAGCTGCGCAAAAGGATGTTATTGAGAAACATGTTGCTGATTTACTACAAACGGGAGTACTCCAGGAAAGCTCTTCTCCCTTTTCAGCCCCTATTGTGTTGGTGAAGAAGAAAGATGGGACTTGGAGGATGTGTATTGATTTTCGTGAACTTAATAGGAAAACTGTGAAGAATCAATATCCTATTCCTCTAGTTGAAGACCTATTGGATGAGCTACATTCAGCTAGGTGGTTCACTAAGCTTGATCTGAGAGCTGGTTATCACCAAATCCGGATGCAACCGGAGGATTGTTACAAGACGGCATTCAAGACTCATTCTGGGCACTTTGAGTGGCTAGTTATGCCGTTTGGGTTGACTAATGCACCGGCCACTTTTCAAGGTGCAATGAATGATATTTTTCGCCCATGGTTAAGGAAGTTTGTTCTTGTGTTTTTTGATGATATTCTGATATATAGTGCGGATATACAAGAACATGCTCATCATCTTGAGGAGGTAATGACTATTTTGCAAAAGCATCACTATTTTGTTAAGAGAAGTAAGTGTACGTTTGCTGCCCAAAGTGTTGAGTATTTGGGGCACATCATTAGCAAGGGTACAGTGGCTACAGATCCTCAGAAGATTCAAGCGGTGGCTGATTGGCCTGAACCAAAATCAGCTAAACAATTAAGGGCTTTCCTTGGCTTAACGGGGTACTATCGAAAGTTTATTCAAGGGTATGGCTCTATTGCTAAACCCCTTACACTTTTATTGCGAAAAGAGGGTTTTAAATGGTCAGAAACAGCAGCTGCATCCTTTCGAGAATTGCAATCTGCCCTTACTTCAGCACCTGTGTTGGCTTTACCGGACTTCTCCAAAGACTTTGTGGTGGAAACCGATGCTTGTGGAGGTGGTATAGGTGCTGTTTTGATGCAACAAGGTCAGCCCTTAGCCTATTTCATTAAGGCTCTTGCTCCTAAACATGTAAGCCTTTCTATCTATGAAAAGGAATTGTTGGCTGTTGTACAAGCAGTGGAATATTGGCATCAATACTTGGAAAGAGGTAAATTTGTTATTAAGACTGATCAGCAAAGTCTTAAATACCTCTTGGGACAGAAATTAAAAACTCCATTTCAAATGTATTGGATAGCAAAACTCCTAGGGTTTGATTATGAAATTCAGTACAAGAAGGGTAACGATAATACAGTGGCTGACACATTATCTAGATTGCATGGTTCTCAGATTTTGCAGATTTCTTTGGACACTACATCGCCTGAATTAGTGGAGGAAATCAAGCAAAGTGGGGTTGTGGATCTGGAGATAGCAGCTGTCCTTGCACGAGTGAAGAAGGAAGGTGGTGTATTTCACAAATATACGTGGGATGGCTCTTATTTAAGGAAGAGTAACCGGTTGGTTGTGGGAAACGTTGCTGCCCTCAAGTCAAAGCTGCTGGAATGGCTACACTCTAGTCCTCAAGGAGGCCATTCAGGTATCCAAGGGACTTATTATAAAGTCAAGGGGTTGTTTTGGTGGAAACACCTACACAAGGATGTGGAGGATTTTGTTAAGGGGTGTGACACATGTGCTAGATGCAAATATGAAATGGTTGCAACTCCCGGTTTGTTACAGCCACTTCCAATTCCAAGTAAGGTTTGGGAAAGTATTTCCATGGATTTCATTGAAGGCTTGCCTAAATCAGGGGGTAAGGAGGTAATATGGGTTATTGTTGATCGAATGGTCAAATATGGCCATTTCATTGCACTTTCTCACCCTTATTCAGCTTCTACATTGGCACAAGCATTTTTGGATTAGATTTATAAATTGCATGGTGCCCCGGCTGAAATTGTGAGTGATCGTGATCCTTTATTCCTTAGTAATTTTTGGAAAGAATTTTTGAAGATCCTAAAGGTTCAACAAAGCCTATCTTCAGCTTATCATCCTCAAAGTGATGGTCAAACCGAAGTCCTCAATAGGTGTCTAGAGTCCTATTTGAGATGCATGTGTTGGGAAGTTCCCAAGGAATGAAACCAATGGTTGGCATTAGCCGAGTGGTGTACAATACAACCTTTCATACAGCCACCAAGGCCACTCCACATGAGCTATTATATGGCCAAAAACCAGCTGTTTACATCCCATATGTGCCTAGAACAGCAGTGGTAGAGGCAGTTGACAGAAGTTTTACAGCAAGTGAAAAGATGCTTGTTATCCTAAAATACCACTTGCATTGATCAGCTAATACTATGAAACAAAAGGCTGATCTAAAACGTTCGGATAGAGAATTTGAGGTGGGACAATAGGTTTTTCTAAAGTTACAGCCCTATCGTCAGTTTTCAGCTACTACTAGAAGCAATCAGAAGCTTGCTCCTCGCTTCTTTGGCCCGTACAAGGTGCTGGACAGAATCGGTCCAGTCGCATATAGGCTGGAATTGCCTCCGGAAACGAGGATTCATGCCACCTTTCATGTGTCCTTGCTGAAAATTTGTCCTGATCCAAGTGTGAGGCAAAGGCATCCGCCAATAGAGTGGCCAACAGTCCCAAATTCATTATACCCTCGGCACATCCTATCTCAACATGTTGGTAGGAAGAAAAGAAGGATTATTACTGAAGTCTTGGTGCAATGGCAAGGTTACCCGGAAGAAGAAGCTACATGGGTTTCATTGTTCAGCTTGAAGCACCAATTTCCAAAATTTCCATTGCCCAACCCTTGAGGACAAGGGCAGTTTAAGGGGGGGCATTGATATAGAATATCTAGTAATGTATTTAGGGACCTAGGTGTAAACTTTCATTAGGGACTTAAGTGAACAAAATATCATTAGTAGGATAATTAGTAAATTATCCTACTAATCATTTTGAGGAGGCTATCATTTATAAATAGCCTCCCCTCTATTGTAAGAGATCAGTTTTGACAAGTGCAATATACAGTTCTGTTGTGTGAGAGCCATAGGAGCTCTCCTCTTCTATTCTAATCCCTTTCTTGTGTCTCTTCTACTTCTACTCTTGTGTTTTTCTGTCATATGCTTTATTCTGGATCATAAGCCATATCAATCTCTTGTAATGATTATGTCATCAACATAGACGATCAATATGGTGACTTTGCCATTAACATGTTTGGTGAACAATGTGTCATCTGCTCGCCCCTGAGTATACCTAAGCCCTTTCAGTGCTTTGGTGAATCTTCCAAACCACGCCCTAGGAGATTGTTTAAGGCCGTACAACGATTTGCTGAGTTTACACACAGAGTTATTAGAAGCTGACACTCCATTCAGAATCTACATGTATACTTCTTCCTCCAGGGTTCCATATAGAAATGCATTTTTCACGTCCAGTTGGTGTAATGACCAATCCAAGTTTGCTGCAATTGATAACAATACTTGGATGGTGTTGAACTTGGCTACTGGAGCAAATGTCTCCTGATAGTCGATCCCATATGTCTGGATATACCCTTTCACAACAAGTCTCGCCTTGTATTTGTTGATGCTACCATCTGGATTGAATTTTGGAGTGAAGATCCACCTGCATCCTACTAGTTTCTTTCTTTTAGGAAGGGTTGTGATCTCCCACGTTTTATTCTCCTCAAGTGCCCTCAATTCTTCTTCTATAGCTTGCTTCCAATTCGGATCAGTCATAGCTTGTTGAAATGTGTTCGGGATTGTTATCTGTGCGCTGTTTACAACAAAACTTTGCATCTTTGCAGACAGATTACCATATGATACAAATTTTTGAATGGGATGTTGAGTACACGATCTTACCCCTTTTCTTAATGCAATCAGCCAACCCATTTCTTCAGGATTTAATCCCGGATTGGATTCATGGTCATTCCTTTGAATAGGAGAAAGAGTTCTACCAGTGTCTGGTTCAATTTGAACTTGTGAGCTGGACTTTATCTTTTGTCGTGGTTCGTCATCCATCCCTGAATCGATCTCAACATGTGTTCCCAATTCATTGGGTTCAGTTTAGGATGTAATAGGCGGGCTAGAATGGTTTGCTGGAGCAAGAGAGGCAAGGGTGGCTATTAGGTTAGGTGATGTGTCAGGTGAGCTTGAGCTGTTGGAATTGGATTTTTCTAGGATTAGCCATTCAATATCAGAATACTCCCCCTGAATCAGTAATTTGAGGTAATATGCTTCGTCTTCCGAGAACACAGTATCCTAGGAGACAATAAGTTTCTTGGAAGGTGGACAGTAGCATTTGTACCCTTTTTTAGTAGAGGAGTAGCCAAGGAAGATACATTTGTCAGCTCTACCACCAAATTTGTTGCCATCCTTTTTGTGAACAAAGATAACACAATCAAACACCTTGGGAGGTAACGAATTGATGAGATGGCAATTGGGAAAAAGTTCAAGGAGTTTGTGAATTGGAGTGTCGTATTTGAGAACTTTGGAAGGCATGCGGTTAATGAGATAAGCTACTGTGAGGAGAGCATCACCCCATAATATTGTAGGGGCATTTCGTTCCATTAGCAAGGCACGGGTTACTTCCAACAGGCAACGGTTTTTTCGCTCGGCCACTCCATTTTGTTGAGGGGTGTAAGGACAAGAAGTTTGGTGATGAATGCCATGGTGATCAAGGAATTCTTTGAATGCTGTGACACTCATGTATTCCTTAGCATTATCACTTCGTAGTACCTTAATAGAAGTGTTGAATTGGGTTTGTACAAAGGTATAGAAGTTTGAAAACGCTTTGGTGACATCAGATTTGTCTTTCATTAAATAAACCCATGTAGTTCTTGTATGATCATTGATGAAAGTGACAGTGCCACAACAATATATCATTATTTTGTGAATTCGAGCTAACCAGCGCTCGTCTTGCCTGCCATGCAACTTTATTCTTTGAAGTTGATCCTTCAAGGTAGAATAATCCATCCCATTCTCTAGAAGTCCCAATCGTCCTCCTTGTTTTTAAATCCTAAAAAATACATAAACCATCATCAAAAATCACTCGACATATCTGACCTCGAGTCAACTTGCTCACAGATTACAAGTGAGTTCAGGGACAAACAAGACATTATGTATTGCCAATTGATCAGATAATGTAACTGTACCTATACCCTCAACCCTTGTAAATACACCATTGGCCACTCTTACTTTGAGGTGCCATGATAGAATCTAAGGTTGTGGAATAAAGTTTTGTTACCGGTCATATGATCCGTAGCTCCTGAGTCGACAATCCAGGTATCGTCACTAGTCATCATAGCGTTGAAGGCGACAATAGAATTACTTGATTGGATGAGATTCACACTGAGAATCGAGGTGGACTTGTTCTGTTTGTCGAGCATTCTGCGAAGCATCTGTAATTCTTCTTGACTTAGACGATCATCATGCTCACCCTTCGGTTCAGCTGTGGTCAGGTGACTTGAGGAGTGAGATTTTCCCCCGGGAGGTTTTCCATGGAGTTTCCAGCATTCATCTCTATTATGGCCTTTCTTCTTACAATAGTTGCACCATTTATTATTCTTTCGTTCCCCCTGTGGTCCTTGAACTGCGAGTGTCGAGCTTTCAATTTGGCTTGGTCCACTTCAGTTCAAAGTTTCCGACTTTACTCGAATTGCAAAAAATGAACAACATCAAAGAGCTGTGGGAGTGGCTTCAGCCTCATGATTCTGCCTCTTATTTCTTCGAACGTGTCATGTAGGCTTAGGAGAAAATCGTGTATTCTTCCTTCTTCCACAATTCGCTTGTACAATTGTGCATCTGAGGCTTTCCCCGGGGTGAACCTCAAATAAGTCTTATTGTCACCACAATTTCAGCAAGGCATTATAATACTCAATTATTGACTTATTACCTTGTCGTAAATCCCGGAGTTGTCTCTTCAGATAAATCAAGGCAGCGGTATTTTCAAGGGAGGAGTAGGTCTCCTCCTAGCAGCATCCCATATTTCCTTTGCCGTGTGGGCAAGAAGATATCCCTCACTGATCTCCAAGGTCATTGAATTACACAATCATGTCATGACTTGGTTGTTTTCAGCAAACTATGTGTCAAAACTTGGGTCATCTGGGGCTGGTTGAGGGGCTGCCCCATTAATGTATTTCTCCTTTCTCTTGCCTCTTATATACCTCAGCACGCTTTGTGACCACTGAAGATAGTTTCTACCATTAAATTTATGGGTAATAGCCTTAACTTGATAGTTTCTACCATTAAATCTAAGGTTCTGGTTGGTACTGGGTTATTGGTTATAGAGGAAGAAGATGAAGAATTGAGTTTGGGAATTGGTTCCGGACATAAAAGCTATTGGAAGTGTTCTGGTTGGTTTTTCAGGAATTGATCCAAATAGAGGAGAAAACTTGGAGGAGTCCATCTTACTGGAAAATTCAAGGTTGCCCGAATCACCGCGTTCACGGCGGCGCGTGGGTGTCACACGCCGGCTCTGTGGTGGTCACGCGCCGGTCAATTGGCCGTCGCTCCTCCGGGATCCGCCGATCGGCACGTGCTGATGCTGTCTGTGGTGGCAGTGTCGCTCCACGTGCTCTCCTTCAGGCAGATCGGGAGTAGTCTGAACTGCTCTGTTCTCTCTCTCTCTCTCTCTCTCTCGTGTTTCGCTCTCTCTCTCTCTATGTAGCTTCACCTCCTGCCTAGGATAGAAGGGGCCGACCAACATAATGAGTGTCGAAACAAGGAGTATTGTGATGTCTGACACTGGGTTCTTCGATTTGGTGGTCGCTCATTGTGGTTGGGCAGCATGAAGTCGTTCACTCTCTCTCTCTGGGCCTTCGAACGCAAGGTTAAGCTCTAATACCATATTAAAGCTAAGAGGTATAATCACTCTCTGTATTGTATTATTTGATGAAGAGGATTACAACTTACTTATAGGTGAAGCAAGGGAGAAAAGAGGAGGTAAATTAGGAAATACAATAAAGCCTAATTAAGACTAATAAATCAGTAATTAGGATCCTATAATCAAATCTTATAATCAGGGCACTAATCAAGGGATTCTAATAAATGGGTGATTTATTTCCTAATATTCTAACAGCTTCCTTAAGATATCAAGTTACTAGGTGTTTTCTGCTGGTTTGAATTAGTCTATTATTAGAAATTTATGGAAGGAAAAGCGTACATAGTTTAAGTAGTCACAAGGTAAGTTTTTGCAAACTATACTACGTGTTGTCGCCAAGAATTAACCAAGAAGCCTGTGATCCCTAAAAATAATCATACAAACAATATATTACTTGAGTAAATCTTCATTTGTTGTGACATAAATTTTAGAGTACTAAAATCGTATGAGCAAAATTCTTCTAGTTAATACATGTGAAACTCACTAGCGGAAATAAAAAAATATGGATAAGAAAAAAAAAAAAAAAGACAAAAATAAGGGGGGGAAGAGGAATTCATCCTTTGACTAGGAATAAGCTGGTTAAGAAAAGGGAATGTCTGTGTCAGTCGGAGGTTTTGAAGGGAATGAAAACTTTCAGACTTGATAGACATGAGGAGGAAGAACAACAAAAAAGCCTTATCATTTTTGGATAAATTGTTAATCAAGAGGTCTCACTCAATAACTTTATCATGTGTTCTTTTTAGTCTTCCTCTACCCTTTTTAAGAGATTCCATACTGCCTGATCAACCATTCTCGCAGGCGCATCCAACGATCATATTTGAATATGTTTAAACAACCTCAAATGGTTTTTTACCATTTTTTCTTCAATAGATGCCACTCCAACTCTCACATATATGTTCGTTACAAATATTATTTTTCTTGTATGACTACATATCCATCTCAGTATCCTTATCTTGACTACTCTTTATGCTTATGTTGTCCCTTTAAAGCCCAACATTTCCTACTAATAGCATTGATAGACCTAAGGGAATGTGATGCAATTCATAAAGATGTAATCCCCTATGATATACTCTTGTATTGCATTATTGAATGTTGTCCCGAAAAGCTACGCTCCCCAGCTGGTAAGAGAAATAGAATTTAAAAGGGTAAAAGTGTAAAAATGCACCTTCAGAGCGCCCAACACCATGTACTTTTTTAAGGTGCAAAAATGCACATGTGGTTATAAAATAGGTGCAAAAGTCATAGTCGCTATTAAATGCAAAACGTTGACGGTTAGTTCAACACAAAATTGCTGACATGGAAGCTGACATCACTCACAAACACAAACAGTGAACCTATGTACTGAGATCAAAGCCACTGTTACAGCAATTGATTAGCATTCATCACATTATATCAGAAACCAATCTTAATAGCTACAAACACCACTCCATCAACCTTCCAAACTCCTAACCATGTGGATTTAATCCGTAAATATGACTAAACAAGCCCTAACTACAACCAATAATTGTTGCTATTTTTTTTTCTTCAAAAAATAGCAAGCCTTACACCCAAAAATTGTGGCTTTCTAGTTTCAAGTATGAACACGCGAAAAAATAAATATGCATACAGCTATCTACAAGAAGATGAAACAGTCCAAGGAAATGAGAGGATTGTGAATGTCCTCCATCATGGCCATCCCTGACTCCATCTCATGCTTAGACTCCACCTCCTTCCACCACCGTTTCCTCGATTTTGAAACTGCAGTTCTATCTCCGCCTCAAGCCTTGCAAACTCTGGTTTGGGCTTGCTGCTCTCTTATTCTCCCTCTGCGTCAACATCGAAACAGACTGAGAATGTGCTTTGCACTTAGCCTTCGGACTCACCATTCGCCTTGTGAGATTATTACTACCTCTGTCAGATCTACGGCTCGGCGAGGGTGACCTCAGCGTTCTGTTGGGTACATTGCATGGAGAATTAGGCCTCTCTGGTTCCTTCTTGAAACTCTTATGTCTGGCCAGATTAGCCTGCGAGCTCGACTGCACTCTCTTTAGCGGCATGGGAGGCCCAACACTATTCTGCGGTGGGTTCAGCCTTGATATAGCCATTGATGGCTTTGTTTTGTTGTTGTTAATCCGAGCTTCAGTGGGAGCCAAGGAAAGAGAAGCTTCCTTTACTGAATTGATGCAAACGATATGGGGATTATCCTTGTAACATGACAACAAGAAGTCATTAGAGAATGACCTGTCCCTAGAGGTTAATGCGGATGACGAAGAGGTGCTGAACAGAGAAGAAGCGGAGCTGATGGTGGTGTTAGAAAAAGCAGGGCAGGTGAAAGAAGAGGTGGGAGAAGGGGGAGAAGCTGAAGTTTTGTTTGGAATTGGAATGACAAGCTTGTCTTCTACATGATTGAACTCGGGTAGAGGAAGGGAATGTGGGTCGGGTCTGCATTTGCTGATGCAACAATCACCATTGTCAGAGGGGAGGAGCAAAGTATATTCTTAATTGATGAAGAAGTGGTGCTCGGTATGCCGGATTTTTTGAGGAACATGGCGGACGCTGTGCTGATTTCGCCTACTCATAGTAGCTTTGGGGATTAGTATGATTAGCGCTGATGTCAGCTTCCTTGTCAGGAATTTTGGATCAAACTAACTGTCAACGTTTTGTATTTAACAACGACTGTGACTTTTGCACCTATTTTATAACCACATGTGCATTTTTGAACCTAAAAAAAGCACTTGGTGTTGGGTGCTCTTGAGGGCAAAGCACATATGCATTTTTGCACCTTTACCCAATCTAAAAAATATCAGATTAAATTTGAAATTATTCTTTTCCTTGTCATCCATTTTCTAAAATCGTTTTGATGACAATTATTGTTGGCAGGTCATAACATTTCCATCATTTCTTTATTTGAATATTTAGCAGTTTTATCCTTTATTTGAATTACATCCAAACTGCTTCTATAGAATATATATGTTTCGAGGCCTGAACTGATTGATATTGATGTTAACACATTATTTGTTATGTCATCCAGGTTCTAGATGTTACTGTTTCTCTTGCAAAAGTTGCAGATGTGGACAGGAATTTGGGAAACGAAAGTTTGGCAACTGATGGATTTCAAGAGGCTATAGACTTGTTGGAGTCGTTGACACTGAAATCTGAAGCCAGTGGACTTGAGCAACGTGTAAGTTTACGTCCACTGTCTTGTTTTATTATTTGTGTAAAATGTCATAATTATATTGTAGCAAAAAAAAAAGAAAAAGAAAAAAGGAATACTTTATCATATAATGTTTTCCATATACCACTATAATACAATAGTTTCTGTAGTCTTCTGCCCTCACCCCACGTCTCCAAATGATATCATCTATGTTTATACACAGAGAAAACGACACCTAATGACTATACGTGAATCTAACATCTTCTCGTTATGTGAATCATAATTTTTTTAGTCTCTTATCTTTTTCTTTTTGAATGCATTGTATTCATACATATTTATGAATGCAAAAGATCCAGATTGCTATTTTCTCACCGAGAAATTCTTCATGACTCTCTTAGATTTTCAATGTGTGATTCTGAATTAAGTGACTTCATTCTCTTTTCTTCTATAGCGACTTTCGGTGCTAGAGTTCCTAAGAAGCCAACTTACGGATAAACAAGAACAAGCTGAGGCAACAGTTTAGGATCATAGAAGGCAGGCATCAGTTCCTGTTGCATTATATGTGTTTGTGTAAGCCACTGGCAAAATATGTAAAAATAAGCTCCACTTAGCAGAGGAAGACGAGCTTTACTAGCTGCCACTTGTGAGATTCCACTCATCATGTCTATATCCTTCTGTTCCTCTCAACTTTGATCACTGCTCTTGATGTTAAATGTGTTAACCTGCTTCTGAAGTGAGGTTGAGTGTGACACACTGAGAGTTGCTGGGAAGCCCTCTTTCTCTCCTTTTTATATGTATCTCTTTACTCTCTCACGTTATAGGTAGATATGTTAGAAGCTTGTAATGTTAGTGGATCTTGGACAAGGTATGCTGGGTTCTCCTCTGCATTACCATGAGTGAGTGTGAGTAGCAGTATGCCATTTTGACGTTAAAACTGGGAACAAAAGTTATAGCTGATTGGAGATATATATATATATATATATATATAGTATTGTTTATTTGGGTGACCTTTTACTTTTCATGATTCTCTGTTCATGGATTTCTGTTATTGTTCTGAAGAAGTTGGCACTCAGCATTTGATATATATATATATATATATATAGTTTTGTTTATTTGGGTGACCTTTTACTTTTCATGATTCTCTGTTCATGGATTTCTGTTATTGTTCTGAAGAAGTTGGCACTCAGCATTTGATCCAACTTGAGAATTATGCTAGTGTCCCTTTGAACATTTTTCCGGGAATTTTTTTTCCCCTGTAGAATTTTAAGGACAAAGTTTAATTGAATAATTCTTCACTTTTTGTGTGTGTATATTTGACTCTTTTTTAAAAAAAAAAAAAAAAAAATTCCGACCATGATCTTTTAAAACAATTTCTTTACATGTTTCGATTGAAAAAGGAAAATATTCGAGGAATCTTCTAAGTTTAGAGGAGAAACAACTAAAATAAATTATTTACTTACAATACTTTTATTAGATATCTTGATAAAAAAAGAATATAAAAGCTATATGCAAGTCTTGTCTAACGTCATGTACTCTTTTGTTAGCTATTCTCATATCGAAAAATTTAGCAGGCCGCCCAGGATAAATCTGTAATATTTAGAACTTGTTATAAATAAGTTTTACAAACATTATATATGAACTTTTTTTAACATAACGAAGTGGTTATACCACTTTTATTTTTTAAGAATTTATATGATTGTTTTGAATTTAATTGTTTTTGGACATGCTTTCATTTTTATTAAAAATACCAAAATGAAATGGATAATGCAAATGAACTGTCGATTTTTATGAATAAAATAAATAAAAAATTGTATAATCTCAAATAATCAGAAATGATCCAAGCTCTTTCAGTTTATCAATTGAACGTCTCTCCATTAAAAATGATTATACAAATCGAGACTTGTCATGCATATGTGTGTACAGGGTATACACTTTGTGCAGTGTGCATCTATCTAACATGTGTAGAGAGCTAAGGTTGATCATGGACCAGACAAGACAAAGTTTAGCCTCAACCCGAGGTTTGGTCCCGATAGGACCTCGAGCTAGACTAGCTAGCTTGAGGTTTAGTCTGGTCCAATAGCAGCCCGAGCTCGGCTGTACCAGACTAATCCAATGGACTGCGTAGATCGGTCCGGATAGTCCAGGACTTTTTTCTTTTGCCTGGACCAGTCCTTAACTAGTTCACGCTTCTTCCCTTTCTCTCTCTTCACTCGCTCTCATCTTTGGCTTTCTTTCGCCCCTCGATGCCTCACTGGATGTGGCTGTCGGAGGTGGTGATCAATGAAGTGAGAATTGTCGAACGAGAAGCAAAGTGAGGAGGACGGCAACGAATCTGAGCTTCAAGATGGTTCTCTACATATCCGCCATTAAAGCCCTTCACTTCAGCTCTAAAATCACCCTTACACTGAACCAGAAAAATCAATGAGCACAAATCTCTGAACTCTCTGTTCTTGAAGTGATCTTTTTCCCGATGGAATTGGTGCCTATGCCTGATGTAGACAAGAAACAAGAGTAGGGTTGCAGCCTAAGAAGTTGGGCGTGTCAGGTGCAGGGGGTGTTGATGATCAGTTGGCTCAGGCTATCAGCGTGTGTGGTTGTGGCTGTAGCGTGTGTATTATGTATGTGTTGTATGGAATAAAAAAAAATTCGGGCCAAACTGGACCAGGTTACGGGGTTTGAGGCCTTGGTCTGAAGTATAGTTCAACCCGATTTTTTGCCCATCAGACTGAGTCGGGGGTCAGATCGGGTCAGACCAGACTACCTGGACCACAGGGTTTTTTTGCTCATCCCTATAGAGAGGGCAATACTTTTGAGCAAGCTAATGATAAAGAATATGCCAAATTGATGAACTAAAGAAAAGAATTGCACACATGGGGTTATTTTGATTGGAGTATAAAAAATTAAACACAAATGAGATTAGTAGCAGCATCTATAACTTAGTAAGAAAAGAAAAAATTAATACACAAATTCCAATTATTTCATCTCATTTTAATCTTATAATTATTTTCTATTTTTTAAGGGTTAAGGTGTAATATCCTGAATTTTGGGCTCAGAGACTTGAGGATAAGCCTAAAATAGCAGATGACTAAGCCCGGTTTGAGAAGAGTCCCAAGAATGACGAGAGATAGGAAGCCTTTTCGGGACTAAGTAACTCGGCTATACGGGTCAGTGGACCTAGTATGTATAAGCCATGAAATTTAAAAGTACCAATGGAAAAGAGGCACAAAGGACCTATACAGTGATTAACCAGTTGGTAGAAAATGATATTTAGCTATGCCCTAAGGTATGGGACAATTAACTGAGCAAAAATGTGTTAAAATAAGTATGCACATGACATTTCTTGGACAGATGAAGAGCCCTTTCGTTTTTAGGAAATAAGAAGAAGAAGAAGAAGAGACACTGAAAAAGTCATATGCCAAAAAGCAAAGTCAATGTAATGATTACATTGGGACACGTGGCACCACAGGGTTAAGAGAGAATAAAGTAAGGGCAAAATAGTCAATTACTTGTCCCTTGAGTCTTAAATTTCGTCCACCTGGAGAGAGAAGGGAAAATCAGATGATTTTATCTGCACTCAGGCCCAAACTCAAAATGCGGGTCCCACAAGCGATTGACCGGTAGAAAGGGGACCGATAGGGACCAGTTAGGGGCTTCTTTTGGACTGAATGAGACAAATGCGGGGCCATATTGGGAAGTGAAAAGGCGTCACATATGTATGTCCAATCAGGGGAAAATATCTGGAAAAGTTGAAGAAAAGTACAAAAAGAAGCATCTGTGTAACTAGCGGTGCACTACAAGGACCAGTGGATAAAAGGATAAATCAGATAATTGGGAAAAATTAACTTAAAATCAAAGGGATCAGATTTGTGGGCCCCAAAAGGTGCCACCTAGTCCCCCTTAATTATCAAAAACGTGACTTGGAGAAAAAGTGAGAAAAGTCAAGGTGACTCGAGCCAAAATTGGTAATTAACATAAATTCCAGGCCAAAACAGGTAATTCTCACAAAATGAAAAGTAAAAATCTAGATATTATGAAGGGTGAGGCGCCACATGTCAGACCTGGAACCCTCTGGAATCTCTTGAAGATAAGGTTAAAAAGCCAAATCAAATTCATTAATCACTGAACAGGAATTTACTCCAGTTATTTTGAACTGTTCAGTTACCTTTTACTATTATTAAATGACATGAACTCCCTCTCTCTTAGCAAGAAGGCATGAAATTTTCAGAAGAACAAGGAACAAGTTACCAAGATTATCAACCGAACTCCGATTTCAGGTAAACACCGAAAATCCTAATATTTGAGTTTCTAGTTGAGGATTTTCGTTCAAGAAGCTAGGGCTTGATGTTGTGGTCTGATTTTTTTTTTTTTTTGAGGTCTCCAATGATTTTAAAACGTGATTTTATATGGGGTTAAGCTATGGTTAAATTTTCCAACTCGAAATCACCAAAAACCCGAAGAACAAGCTCGCTGCCAGTTCTGGAAATTCTGGGCAGAAAAGCTTCTTCTATGTTTTTAAAATATTAAACGACCTTGGTTTGAGCTCAAAATTTACGGTCTTAAAGTAGACATTTGGGGCATCATTTTGATATGTAATTCAACATATTTTTTATGAATATACTGGGAGACATAAATATTAGACAAAAGGGTCTCGTAGCTACAGTGTTTTCTGGACCAGAGGTTAAAGTTTGAACCACAAGATTAAATCCGTACACTTTTGGACTTTGAGTATATTTTTCCAGAAAACTAGACATCGCAACGGTTCATATGGATTTGATTTCGTAAAAATATGTTTTTTTTGGAATTTATTAAAAATGTTTTACTTTGGGCCAAAAACGCTGGGTTTTCTGGAATTTTCTGCCTATACTCGGATTTTGTGATAAAGGCAAGGGTAGTTTTGGAAATACTAAAAATAAGGTATTTTAGTGCAATTTAGGTCAAGGGAATTTTTGGAAAATTCATCAGGCACAATAAAATACAAAAGACAATATATTTCTCACCAGGTAGTAACTGCTTTACTCAGATATCTTTATGTGTTTTGTTGTATGTTTGTTTTTCCATGTGTGCATATGTTTTGTATTGGTTCCAAATATGAAATCAGAGCGTGTTGGGGTTCGAGTCCCTAACTATTGTGTTCCTAGCTCTGAGGGCGATCAGTCCGTGGTTGGCCTTGATTGGCAACTGTACGGGTTGATAGAGCCGGGGATGGCCTGGTTTGGGTAGCTCTATGGGTCGTGACTCTGGTAAGTCTAGGGCTTGCCTTGGTAAGGTAGCCTGATGGCATGTGGTAGTCGGTATGTGTGTATGTATCAGTTTGCATATATGGTGTATTTGGCATGTTATCTGTGATTTTGATATTTGACATGGTTACGTACATACACATTTCACATTTAGTATTTGAGTATTGACGGTTACTCTGGGGGGCCATTATCGGACTCCAGACGCTTCTGTAGCTGCAGGGAAGTGTGCCTGATGTAAAAGACCCTTTTTGGAAAGGTAGGGCCTGGTGGTGCGATGAAGAATAGGGAATGCCCTATCATATTCTTTATTTTACTTTTTGGATGACTGTATTATTATTTTGGTATTTATTTTGGGATAATTATACCCTTAACCCTTCAAGAACTTGAATTTTCTATTGATTATACTTTTACCAGTACAGTTGTTAGTCCAAATCAGTCTTGTGCTCTGTAGTGGTTTACTATAATAAACATTAAAGGGACCCTATAAAGGAAAGGTAATTAATAAAAGAATCCCTCTAACCCGCCACCCGAAAGGGCGAGGCTGGTGAAGGTGTAACATAAGATTTATTTTTGCCTTGGAAGTTGTCAAAAAATCTCAATTTTGCCCAAGAAGTTTTTTAGGAGTAATTTCACCGCAAAAGTTTACAAATCATAGGAATTTCACCTAGGCCATTATCAAGGTTAAGTTTGACTGTTAGTTGACCAAATATAATAAGTTCTAAGTCCACATGACATCCACAACATTTTGTTTTGGGTTTAGATGCAAAGTTGCCCTGTATGTTTTCACTCAACAACTATGTTGCCCTAGAAGTTTCAAATCGTAACAATTTCATCCCAACTGCTATCCAAGTTAAGTTTACATGTTAGTTGGCCAAATATGCTTATTTGACAATTTCATGTGTCATCAATGTCGCTGGGGTACAATGACGAAGGGTTACTAGTGGCATTGTTCTCGATAATCTTGCTCATTATATCTTAAATTTGGTAATTGAATCCTTTTTTCATCACTCTCTAGCAAACGTGAGCTACCCCTCTAGCTGTGACTTTTTCTTCAACGTTGTTCATGCTATCAGCTTAACCTATTTGGTCAACTAATAGTCAGACTCAACCTTTATAATGATTAGGTCATCATTGCTACACTTGGAAACTTCCATGGTAATATTGAACCCATCAACTTTTTAGGGCAGCATTTCTCTAAAGTGAAAACTTCCAGGACAAATTTGTACCTTAACAAAAATGATGTGGATGACATGTGGGCCTGCTAGCTCAATATATTTGGTCAATTAACAATGAAACTTAAGGTGGATAACAAGGGTCGGGGTGAAAGTGCTACGATTTGGAAACTTCTGGGGCAAATTTGAGATTTTTTGACAACTTCCAAGATAAAAATAGACCTGAGCCCTTTTTGAAAAATCCTTTTTGTTTTTAAAATTATAAGCATTGGTACCCTATACTTATAGTTTATTAATTTTTAAGAGAAATGGTGTTAGTAGTTGACGCTTAACTCTCTCATTCATCATACCTCTGGCTTAATTTTAATACATCACTACTATAGATTTAGGTATATATAACACTTGATAAATAACAGTTACAGTGAATAAACATCATGGATGTCGAGGCGGAGGTCGCACAAGAATATATAATTGTTCGTCGATTTCCCTTATGGAAAGTGAACCAGTCGAACAAGTAATAAAATGATAAGTAGAGTATCATCCCACAGAGATGCTAATACCAACTTATGCAACAAGAAAAGTGATCAAAAGTCGCGTGATTAAAAGATATAAGATAAGTGTATTAAGTGAACTACTAATTCTATAAGACTAATAAAACAACTCGAGCATGAATATAATGGAGAGATATCAGATTTTAAATCTGCAAAGCTCATTTTCCCCTTAATTTGCAACTCTTCCCCAGATTGCTCTTTGTGATGCTACAACAATGCTATAACAGCTTCTGCAATGTTACAACAATGTTATAACAAAGTTCTTTAGTTAACCCACCACTATTATATACAGAAGCTTCCGCAATCCTGTACATTTATTCTTCACACTATTTCTCTCATAATGGTTGTGTGAAGTAAACTCATTCTTGTAGTTTACAAGCTTAGAGAGAATCTGCACAATTCTTCCAACACTCATTGTCTAATGGAGGTCTAACCTTAGCCCATTTAGTTAAGGCCACAACTCTTGCTTATTAGTGGCCACCTAACGCACAAGACCAACATTAAATACACAACATTAAACAAACTGAATTATATTTATTAAAAGGGAAAAACACTTGTCATGTTGTAGGAGAAGTGTATTCTCATGTCACACACACATGAAATGGTGGGACCCACACACATATATATAATTAGCATTATATATATGTGTGTGTGTGTGTGTGTGTGTGGGTCTCATCATTTCATGTGTGTGTAGGAATCTTTTCCTTCTCATGCAACATGAGAAGTTTAAACCCCTTATTAAAAATAGCAATCTGATTCAGAAATACAATTAAGGTTCCATCTTCGCTCAGCCAAAGGAGAGTTAGTTTATGGCTTGCAAATAGAATACAACAAAAACGACATAATGATATCCATGAAAAACAAATAAAGGAAACTAAAGGGAAGAAGTGGATGTTAGTTCTCAATGTGTTTTGATGATAACTGACAATTGTAAACAAGTATGAATGTTTTTGATAAGTTAAATTAATTGATTTCAAGCCAAAAACATTCTGTCAGCGCCAAACTCGAGCCTAGATGTGTGAACTCGAGTTTGCTACTAACAGAGAGCAAGACAGGCTATTTTGCATTTTAAACTCCAGCCTAAAACCTCTAGAGTATGTGTTCAAAGAGTTTACAAATGTGTAAACTCGAGTTTGTGGTTGCAAACTCGAGTTTGCCTCTGGTGGGAAGCCTTTTCAAAATGAAACTATTTCTTAAACTCTACAGTATTTATTTTTGAGTAGAGTTTGTTATTTGTTGAAAATCTACAAGAGTTTACAAATCATGTAAACTCGAGTTTGCCATTGGCAGAGAGCAACCAAGTTTTTCAAAGATACCAAAACTCTAGTTTCCATTTGGAAACTCGAGTTTAGGTCATCCAGAGAGTTCTCTAAGTTTCCAACGTTTTTATGGAAGTTAAACCAAATGGCATAACCAACCATTCATACAACCCATATTTAGTTTTAAAAGCTGTTTTCCATTCATCCCCTTCTCTAATCCTAATTTGATGGTATCCACTCTTTAAATCAATTTTAGAGAAGAAACAAGCACCATGCAATTCATCCAATAAATCATCCAATCGAGGAATGGGATGTCTATACTTTACCGTGATGTTATTGATGGCTCTACAATCAGTGCACATCCTCCATGTTCCATCTTTCTTGGGTACTAGAATGACTAGAACTGTACATGGACTTAAGCTTTCTTGCACCCACCCTTTTTGCATCAAGTCTCCAACTTGTCTTTGAATCTCCTTGGTATCTTGAGGGTTACTCCTATAGGCTGGCCTGTTAGGCAATGAAGCTCCTGAAATGAGATCAATTTGATGTTCTATGCCTCTTAGAGGTGGTAGTTCGTGAGGTACCTCTTTAGGAAAAACATCTTTAAATTCCTGCAACAAATTAGAAACCTCAATTGGAAGAGAGTTAGTAGGACTTGCATCTGTAAAATTATTCTCTTTACTCAAAAGCAAGAGCATTGGCTTTTTCAAATGCATTGCCTTTTTCACCTCTTTTTCTTTTATAAACAAGTTTGGTGCTTTTCTCTTTTTTTTTTCTTGCTCTCTTCCACTCTCTTTTCTCTCTTGCTTTCTTTTTCCTCTCATTTTTAAATTATCCTCACTAACTTCTCTTGGTGTCAAAGGTGCAAGAATAGTCTTGCGTTCCTTATGTACAAAAGAGAACTTGTTGGTGTAACCATCATGCATAACTTTCTTATCATATTGCCAAGGTCTCCCAAGAAGCAAATGACAAGCCTCCATTGGTACCACATCACATAAAACTATATCATCATACTTTCCTACGAAGAAGTTCACCTC
Organism: Acacia pycnantha; assembly: GCA_025563575.1. Classification (NCBI taxonomy): domain Eukaryota; kingdom Viridiplantae; phylum Streptophyta; class Magnoliopsida; order Fabales; family Fabaceae; genus Acacia; species Acacia pycnantha. The sequence continues at coordinate 122,386 of JAMWYP010000042.1, read as the reverse complement.
CACTTGTTTGCTTACGGTCACTTCACCATCCTCACTAAGCCATTGAAGCTTGTATGGCAGCGGGTGAGGTTTGGTTTCCATGCCCAATTTAGACACCATTCTAGCACTTGCAACATTGGTACAACTCCCTCCATCAATAATTAAAGAACATACCTTTCCTTGGATAAGGCATCTAGAATGAAAGATGTTCTCTCTTTGACTATCATCCATGTCTTTTGCTTGGCTACCCAACATCCTTCTTACCATAAACAAATCTCCTTCTGGAATTATTTCTTCAATAGACTCATCTTCATCATCATATGAGGCAGAATCTGAAGAAGACTCACTAGTAAGCTCTCCATCCTCTTTAAGTAACATAGTTCTCCTTCTTATTTTTATCCTTCCAGCTTGAAGAATTAAAATTTGAAGAGTTTTTCCTCATAACACCCTTTCTCTTGAGTTGTTGTTCTACCTTACTAGCTTGCTGCACTAAATCCTCCAACTCCACATAATTTTGCAACTCCACAACATCCCTTATATCACTATTCAGCCCATGCAAGAAACGTGCCATAGTAGCCTCCTGTTCTTCACTAATATTTGCTCTAATCAAGGACACCCCCATCTCTTTAAAATACTCATCTACATTCTTGTTACCTTGTGTGAGCCTTTGAAGTTTATTGTGAAGGTCTCGATGATAATGGGAAGGAACAAATCTTCTTCTCATTAGCCTTTTCATATCCACCCAACTATCCACCAATGGTTCTTCATATCTCACCCTCTCCTTTTGTAATTGGTCCCACCAAATGAGAGCATAATAACTAAACTCCATGGCTGCCACCTTCATTTTCTTCTCTTCAGTATAATTGTGACATGCAAATAAGTGCTCAATCTTCATTTCCCACTCTAAATAGGCCTCCGAATCACTTTTCCCTTGAAAAGATGGTATATTAAGCTTCACTCCCTTAATTCTATCCTCTCTAGCATCATACTCATTACCTCTTCTTCTCCTTCTTTCATCCCTCACTCTCTGTCTATCTTCATCATGATTCCCTTGATTTTCTATTCTCTCAATTCTCTCATATAACTCCTCTGTGTGTTCCCTCATCATCCTTTGCATTTGAGTTGTAATGGCTTCAATTAGCAATCTATTATCACCTTCACCACCTGCTCCTGCCATAATTCAAGGAAAAGAACAAGAATAAAAGTAATAGGACCTCACCACTCGCTCACGTGTTTACACTCTTAAAAATGTATCACTGGTGTTTGTTGCTCTCTATAAGGCTTTTGTGTAGTGTGCTCTCTTGCCTTTTACCACACTCAATAGCTCTCTTTAAGTTCTTAACAGAATCTCCAAGAACACTCAAGAGCACAAATCCCAGACTCAAGAATTGGTGGTGACTCACAATACAAATTGGAAAAGATGTCAAGGAAGACAAGACAAAGAAAACCAAAACAGCTTGGAGAAATTATTCAAAGAAGACACTTTGGACTTGATTCACAAGTAGTAGTGTGTGTAATTGAATAGCAAGGTGCTGTATAGTATTTTTTTTCTTCTTTTTTTTTAAACACCTGATTCTTCAACAAGAGGAATTTGGGATTTTGGAATCAAACTTTGAAATTGTACTAATTCAGAACTAAATTAGACAGAATTCCCCACAAACTGAGCTATTACTTAACACACTAACAACATACTACTCAAGAAACATGAATTGAAAGGATTAAAATTGAAGAACAATGATGAACAAGGCATGAACACCAATAACCAAGTGCAGAGAAATATGTGAACTGAACAAGAAATTGAAAGAGACAATAACCAGAAGATTGAAAGACAAATTAGGAACAAACAACAATGGCTAAAACAGAATTACACAATCCAAAATCAGAAACATAAATTTTAGGGATTAGGGTTACCAAATGTGTGACTAGAATGGAGAAAAGATAACCCAATTTCAATCCTAGAACCAAGAGCTCTGATACCAGATGATATGATTCCCGAAGGAAAGGGATGAATGGATCAACTAGGAATGGAATTTTGCACCGAAAATTTCAGGCTCCAGCACGTCTTGAAAGAACAGCACGTATCTCACGCTACAGACCTCGGACTTGAACGATTCCAAAACGAGACGAAATATGGCTTTCCGAAACGCGAATTTGGCTCAAGAAACACCAAAAACCGATAAGGGAATCTGGAGATACGTAACGAAGAAATATCGAACGAAAACTGAAGTTTATGGATTATAGGTAGTCGCCACAATTCCGAAGAACTGATAAGCCCAAGAACGCCACAAGGATCGATGCCCTTGATAAGTTCAGAGGTTCTCAAAAGAACCCTAGAGAAGCTAGTCTCTCACCAAAAAGGTTAATTCTGAATTCAGCCGTCCCCTCAAAAAGACTATGGTGTTCCCTTATATAGCGGACAACATCCATATTGAGTTTAACCTAAAATATGCTTACACACAAATGAAAATAAGAGAGCCCAATAAGCCAGCCCAATAAGCCTTTTTACAAAAGTTTAACTAAATGTAAGAAAAATAAAACTAAGTGCAGAATTTGGGCCAATTTAAATGAAGCCTTCATGCATATCCATTTAGGCCTATTCTTCAAGGTCTTCATATCTGAATTAAGTGTATCATTTTGGTCTCTTCTTCCTTTAGACTTGGGCTTGTCTCAAGTAAAGTGGTCACCAAGAGATTTAGAGCCTCTTTAGCCTTTTTAGCTTTTGCTCTTGTCATTGGGCCTCCAAGACCTTGTATGTCCTCCAAGTTTGTTGCCTTGGTCATGCCGCCTCCTATGTCCGCATCACTGCTCCTCCAACGGATTAAAAGTCATAAAGTCAACTCTGAACATCTGCACAGCTGGATTAACCAAAGAGAAGAGAGAGAAGAAGACCAAAAGCTTCACTAATCATCCTCTAATGTCTCCAACGGCTATATGAGGATTTACAACGGTCAATTAATGAACTTTAGCTATATATAGAGCTACAATCAAGTCTTCAACAAGGGAGACAACACACATAAACGAAATACACTTCAGTAGTTCATTATTCTTTAGTTTTCTGTCTGTACAGTAACTTTGATACTTAGAGCTTCAGTGTTTATCATATATCTACTCAGTGAGGAGTCTAAACACTATTTGATTATCTGTAAATCTTAAGGTTGTGGAACCTTAAGTAAGGGTATACAATTACAACTTGTAAGGGGGAGTGAGTCCTAGGGAAAGGATCATCTCTAGTACAGAGTGTGTAATTGTTTGTATCTTTGATTACAGCTTGTAAAGAGAAGTAAGTCCTAGAGAGAGGATTACTCAAGAGTTACAGAGTGTGTAGTCAAAAGTGGAAATTCCTAGAGTGTGTCTAAGCAGTGAAAAGTCCTAGAGTGTTTCTGGGCAATTGTAAAATCCTAGAGTTTCTAGGTGAGTTAGTGAAATCTTGGAGTGTTTCCGGGGACTGGACATAGGTCAAGATTTGGACCGAACCAGTATAACTTCTCTATGTGAATCCTCTCCTCTCTATCTCTACTTTGCCTTAACTTACATCTGTTGTGTGGGTGACTGTGTTCTTGAACATTCAGCGAAAGGTTCTTGAGCAATCAGCGAAAGAATTTTATAATCACCTATTCACCCCCCTCTAGGTGATATTCCACCCTTCAGAGGATATGTTGAAGGATTTTGACAACACAAGGTAGCATCTATCACGTAACGCCTCTACGTCTTCTTTGTCTCAGCAACCTTCAATCTCAATGATTTGTCGTGCCTTCTACGTGATGAGTTCTTTGAGTGTTCTCTCCGGCGTAATCTTGAATGTGTCGTGATCTCTCCTCTTCTTTTAGGGTTTATTGTCTTTCCTTTTATGGTTGAGGTTCTTGCGTCGCATGTTCATTCTTTCGTTAGTGAGTTGGGCTTTGCTCTTATATATGCTCAATCAGAAGATTTTGTCTTGATTGATTTTGTTTTGATTAAAGGGATTCTGTTTGGATATCTTCAAAAATTCCCACTATCTTTGATTTTCATCTTCCTCAAGTTAGCAACCTTCTTTCATATTTCTTTAGCTTCAGAGCCCACTAAGCCTTCAGCCCAAGTTCCTACAGTTATCTTTGGTATCTTCTCAAGAAAAGATGTTGTAGCATCGAGACATCATTGATATGTCAACTCAGAAATATATTAGATTTAAGTTCTTATTTTGTCTATAGGCGGGATATATTTTAAAATGCAACAATTCAACTCATTCGACCCTTATTCCACATATGTATGAAATTTATCATATTCAATCATATCAAACGCATTTTAAGCACAAAATTTCCTTTCAAAACAATCATAACACAGTGAAAATATATACCAAAATTAGAACTTATCAAACTCCCCCACACTTGGCTTTTCGCACTCCTAGGCAAAATGAAGTGATAAATGATTCAGCAGAAGTAACCATACAACATTGCTCATGTCATCAAGTGCTATGTTTCCTATCATCATCCCAAGTTCAACTTACCATGCAGACAATCCCACTACCCAGCATAGATTCAACTCTATATATATGGCTCTGCTCCTGTAAAAAGACTACTTCTAGAGACTCTTTGGTAAAGTATTTGTCACTTTCTCACACATTAGGGAATTATTATTTCACTCTACTTAGCTAGATTATACTTTCCATAGGCTTGTCAAAGTTCTACAATTTCTACCTTGCAACATGAGTTCAATGCATCAAGAGGACTTTAAGGGATGTAATGTTGAAGCGGCTGAAAGTGAAATATATGAAATGACATGAAAAAGCATATTAAGAAACTTCATTAAGTCATAAAGTTATGGAAAAAAGAGAGAAGCAATTAATATAATGCCAAACTAATATAATACGAATGAGGAAAAAAAATTAACTGATTAATTATTAACGTAACAAACAATGTCAAATATGACAATAAAATAGTAACAAATAATTGAAGTCAAATATGATAGAAAAATAGTAACTCAAAAAGCAAATATGACAAAAAAAAAATAAAAAAGCAAAATCAAATAATTCAAATAGATACACTTGAGAAGAAACTGGCAAAAGAAAAAAAGAAAAAGAAAAGAGAAGACACATGAGAAGAGAGTCATGGATAAAAGAGAGAATTTACTTATACATATGATGAATAATAATTAAAGGAAAAAAATAAACAAATTAAATAGAAATATAAATAAAACAGCACATTTAACTCAAATAATTTAAATAATAAAAACCTGGTAAAAAAATTAAATAATGCAAACATATTAAGCAACTCCAAGTCGCGGAAGAAATAGAAGAAGAAAATAAGTATTAATTGTTAACTAACAAAGTAGTACATCTAAATTTTAATAGTACAAACACTTGAAGCTAATATAATACCAAATGCTGAATTAGCATGAAAATAAAAATAAAAAATAAATGAGAAGAGAGTCATGGAAAAAGTAAAAGAGAAAAACAATTGTAAATAATAACAGATAATGGATGGAGAAAAAAAAGTAACAAATAATAAATTAAAGACAACAAATGGAATAGTTTGATCATCATAGTGAAAGAAGGAAAACGATAGGTAAAGAGGAGCATGAATACTAAAAACAAATATGAAAATAGAAATCCATTTAAATAATTTAAATATAAATACATAGTAAAGAAACTTAAACCACCCAAAGGGCCATAAGCCCAATTATACAAAAGAATAACTCAAACAATTTTTTTTTTAAAACAAAACTCAAACAATTTAACAGCAAAGAAACGCCAACAACAACAAAAATTATTTCACTCCAAAAATATTCTAAACAATATATTTCTTTCTTATTTATAAGTCACTTCCAATATTAAGAAAAACCTTAATAAATATGAAAATAAAAGTAAAATATTAGTGTTACATATATAAAAATAATTCATAAATATACTCATTATTAAATAATAAATATTATAATGGATAATAAATAAATAGTAACAGAAAATAAATAAAAGACCGTGAATGAAATGGTTCAATAACTAATTAAATATGACCACAACAAATAATAAGTCAAACATGACAATAAAATAGAGCATCTAAATCAAATAATTTAAATTTCACAAACAATTAACTCAAACATTTAATAGCACAAACATATTAAGCAAAGAAAAAGCAATAAGAAAAACAAATATGTCAGCATAAGTCCATTTATATTATAAATGTAACTAATATAAACCCACAACCTTATATGATAAACAACTTTAAATAAAAATTATAAAAATTAAGTAAACAGAAACACATTTAACTAACTAAATATTGACTTAAAACTAAGGAATTATTTGAAAACCTCATTAGGAGAAAATAAGGAAAATCAGCGAATACAAAATCAAATGCAAACAAATAGCCCATTCAACTTAACAAATAATACAAGTATATTCAGCAACTCCACATGGCACAAGAAATAGAATAAGAAAATAAATATAGGTGTCATAGGTAATAATTATAAATCATAGATATCTATTAATTATTAAATAATAAATAAATAGTAAATTATTTAAATAATTAAATATCAAATAAACATGGCAACAAATAGTAACAAATAATTAGCATGATAATATTAAGTTAAATAATTTAAACAATACAAACATATTAAGCAACTTCAACAAGTCATATAAAGTTATGGAAAAAAGAGAGAAGCAAGTAACATAATGCCAAATTAATATAATATGAATGAGGAAGGGTGAATTAGCATGACAATAAAAAGATCTAAATGAAATACTACAAAATATTAACTCAAATAATTTAAATAAGCACAAACATATTGAGCAACTTCTTAAATTACTCGAAACTACTTGAAAGTATGTTAAGGTAATGATTATAAATCACAAATATTTATTAGCTATTAAATAATAAATAATTTAATATCAGATAATTTAAATAGTACAAACACGATAACAAATAGTAACAAATAATTTAAGTAAAATATGATAGAAAAATAGTAACTCAAAGTGCAAATATGACAAAAAAAAAATTACAAATCAAAATCAAATAATTTAAATAGGTGCACATGAGAAGAAACTGGAAAAAAAAAACACATGAGAAGAGAGTCATGGATATTTACTGATACATATGATAAATAATAATTAAAGGAAAAAATTAACTAATTAAATATAACGTAACAAATAATAAGCAACTTAAGTTAAATAAAACGTTGAAGACAAATTTAACTAATTAAATAGAAGGAATTATTGGGAATCATCAAATACAAATTTAAATATAAATAAAATAGCACATTTAACTCAAATAATTTAAATAATACAAACCTGACAAAAAAAATTCAATAATATAAACATATTAAACAACTCTAAGTCGTGGAAGAAATAGAAGAAGAAAAAAAGTATCAATTATCATCTAACAAAATAGTACATCTAAATTTAATAGTACAAACACTCGAAACTAATATAATATCAAATGAGGAATGCTGAATCAGCATGAAAATAAAGATTAGAAGGAAATGAGAAGAGATCATGGAAAAAGTAGAAGAGAAAAATAATTATGAATTGTTATATAATACTCTCTCTGGTCCTAATTATAAGAACACATTTTGAAGTTGGTTTTGGTCCTAATTATAAGAGCAAGTTTTAACTTTTGTCAATTTTTCCCTTTATTATCCAAAGCATCTAGAGAAAGAGACTTGATCTTCATTATCTTGTGAGATAATTAACTAATTTAACTTCTCTCCTTAATCTCTCTAAATTCAGGTAAATAGTTCCTATAATTAGAACCGGAGGGAGTAATAAATAATAAGTAGATAGTAACAAATAATTGATGACAAAAAAAAGGTAACAAATAATAAATTAAAAACAACAATGCAAATAGAATAGTTTGAAAATCTCATCAAAGTGAAAGAAGGAAAAAGAGAGAAGGTAACGAGGAGGATGAATACTAAAAGCAAATATGAAAACAGAAGTCTATTTAAATAATTTAAATGTAAACTTAAACCACCCAAAAGTAACTGCAACTAAAGAAGTTTGCACCGTCTAATTATTCCTTAGCCTGGATTTTAAATATTTTTCCTACCTTGTAGATATGGAGCTCCACAATCATCTTACTTCTGTAGACAATTTTCATTGCTCTTTCCATTTTCAATTGTCACCACTCTTCTCCTATCTACTCGTTCAAGATATTCAACTTACAAATGCAGTCGGAGTTACAGATGAATTCACAAAGTTATAAACTGTAGGTCAGTTGGTAGAAAATACATAATTTAAGTCAGCATCTACACCAAGATATTTGTCATTATAATTCTGAATAATCAATGGGATGTTCCAGAAATTTAGAATGCATGACAAATACCAATGAAAATCTTAACTCATTCAACCCACATATAAGCCAGCTGCAACACCTTCTCCCAAAAGTGACTCGGAAATCTAATGGATTTAGGCATCACCAAAAGAAAATGCCAACAAAAGGAAATTACGTGGTTACACCAAGACCCAAAACCTCCCATCTTCCAGGCACATGAAAGCTAAATGTTCTCTCCTATAAAATCCACAAAGCAAAGAGAAATAACGCAAACTACAGTTCAAAAATAATTTCCTCTTCATTAAAATTACACCTTCATAATAGAAGAACAATTTCATTTCCTCCTTAGCTTCATTAAAAAAATCATATTAGGACTTCAGAGAAGGCCTCCAAGGAGAGAAGGAAAAGGGGAAACCAAAATAAAAATCCAAATCAGATCTTTGAAGAATTTGAGAACATTAAAATAAGGGGCTTGGTAAGAGAAGACGTACCTGAGTAATCGACAGCATGCATGCTATTCACAGATGGAGATAGCGAAAGATGGGAACACCAAGGCAGTTCTAAAACTTGAAGGTTGCATAAGGAAGTAAAATTAAAGGAAGAAAGTAAAAATCCCAAGAAAATCAAGTAAGATGAACATGTTACAACATAGAATAGAGGATCACCAAATACATCAATGCCCAATATTGGTCGATTTCCTTGATGGCAAGTGAACTAGTCGAACAAGTAATAAAGAGTAAGTAGAGTATCGTCCCACAGAGACTGGGATACCGAATGTTCACACCTAATCACGAATTTAGTTGTATTCGAAAAGAAAATAAATCTGGTTTGGGTTGAGGTTTTATAGCTATTCTAAAAACAAGAAAAGAAACAATTGGTCGTAGTTGAAAAGATATCAGTAAGAGTCAAGCTGAGCTTAGAAGACTCCCTAAGCATGTTAATCCCCCAGTTGCCCTTTGCACAATGCTATAGCATCTATGCTGCGCAGCTCTCGCAATTGCTACAACATAGACACCGTTGACACAGCTATTCAGTTAACCACCACTTTAATCTATCGAAGCTCTCGCGTCCAATACGTACAAACCTAACTTACTTCTCCCATACATCTTTGGCGATTTTCTAGTTAAGTTGTTCACTACAATTCAAGGTGTTATGGTTATGAGCGGTAGACCCATCTCTGAAGCCTACAATAATAAGTCAAGCCTTGTACCAGCCTGCTTAGCAATCACTATTTCTCAGAGGTCTAACCTCAACTTCCTCTCGGTAAACGAAGCCACTGATCTAGTCCTTAGCTCTCGCTAATCGACAAGAAATTAAATGGATTACTACATGATGAGTCGCTGATCTTTGATCTAGTCAAGAGTCACCTTTGACCGAGTGATGATTGTTAGACTTGACTATCACCCAAGAGGGGGGGTGAATTGGGTGTTGGATAAAACTTTTGAAAACTTAGAAAATCTTTTCGCAACTTACTAAAGGAGGTTTGAATGACAGTAATAATTTATAAACCGATAGACAGTCATTCAAAACACATATGCTAATATGTAAGAGTTTAGGGAAGAGAGTATGCAAACAGAGATTTATACTGGTTCGGTCCAATCCTTGACCTACGTCCAGTCCCCAAGCTCCACTTGAGATTTTCAATCCACTATCTCCTTGTTTAACCGGGCACAAGAGAAAAGCCTTTACAACCTCAGTAGTTTAGTTGGGCACTTGTGCAGCCTTTACAATCTTTTACCGAGATACTCCCCCTTACACACTGTAAGGATACAATTACACGCTCTGTACTCAGGACGATCCTTTCACACTCGGACTCATTCCCCCTTACAAGCTGTAATTGTACATCCACACTCAAAGGTTCCACAACCTTGAGATTTAATCACTAAATGAATAATCAAATAGGTGTTTAGACTATCTCACAGAGAAGATGAATAATACTCACTGAAGTACATAATTGATCATCAAACTCTCTATTGGAAACTATAAAACATTGTGAAACAGAGAGTATATGAATTGAGCGTTGGATTCATAACGGTGGCATTTCGACAGTGCAAACTCTTATCTCTTCTTGAAGTTTGAATGCTTGTTCTTTTATAGCTAATGAAGAGTATTCGACCGTTTGAACAATTCTTCCCATTTAGCATATGATCATTGGAATAAATATAGCCGTTGAAGCTTTTCTTACTTTTTGCTCGTTGAGCTCTAATCCAACTTTAATTCATGAGCGGAATATTAGTAAATGCTTTACATTGATCAGAGAGATGGTTGCAGAAGATATCACTCGTTTTGGCAACTGCATTTAATGCTGAAGAGTGGAATATCACCTAGAGGGGGGTGAATAGGTGATTAAAGAATTCTTTCGCTGATTGCTCAAGAACCTTTTGATGAATGTTCAAGAACAATGTCACCCACACAACAGATGCAAGTTAAGGCAATGTAGAGATAGAGATGAGAAGATTCACACAGAGATGTATACTGGTTCGGTCCAAACCTTGACCTACATCCAGTCCCTGGAAACACTCCGAGATTTCACTAACACACCTAGAAACTCTAGGATTTTACAATTGCCCAGAAACACTCCGGGACTTCTTACCACCTAGAAACACTCTAGGATTTTCCTTGCCTAGACACCTCTAGGACTTTTCACCACCTAGAAACACTCTAGGATTTTCTCTGCCTAGACACCTCTAGGACTTTCTCTGCCTAGACACCTCTAGGACTTTACAAACACAATTACACACTCTGCACTAGAGATGATCCTTTCCCTAGGACTCACTCCCCCTTACAAGTTGTAATTGTATATCCCACACTTAAGGTTCCACAACCTTAAGGTTTACAGATAGTTTGATGATCAAATGATTTCAAGACTCCTCACTGAGTAGATATGTGATAAACATTGAAGCTCTAAGTATCTAAGATACTGTACAGACAGAAACCTAAAGAATAAATGAATGTTGAGCTGATTTTCGTTTCTGTATATTGTCTGCAGTTGTAGGCTTCAAGACTTGATGTATATATGCTGCTTGAAGCTTGTGAACGTTGGAGAAGCACTAAGGTTCAAATATATTGGAGAATATAGCTGTTGTGAGTGCTTCTAGCTGCTGTTCATTGAATGTAGCTGTTGGGGACATTTGCTGATTTGAATATTTGAATTTTGGCTCTTCAAGAATGTCTCCCATGCTTCCTTGATTGTAGGATAATGTTGTTCAGCTTTTGTGGGATAGCAGCCTTGCTGTCTGCATAGAGGAATGGTTGTTGCTTCTTTCCAAGCTGTCTTCCATTTGCTTTATGTGAGAAGATATATTAAAATAATATAAGTTGCTCATTGGGTTCTTTATTTGACTTTAAAGCAAATCCATATCTTCTGAAATCTCACAAGCAAACTGGTTAAGATTGGTTAGAAATATAGATATAAAACATGTAAATCAAGTACAACCAATTCGCATAACAAGGATAATGTTTAAATCAATCTGAACACAGTATACTCAGCAGCGTTCATCTGTCTTCTCGACTTAAACTCGAGTTCGCAGGTCAGGATTAGCTTCTGCCAAGAGCAAACTCTGGAGTTTAAGTGTAAACTCTAGAGTTTGTTAATTTTCTCAAGACCTAGGCTCGAGTTCGTGAAAGCAAGCTCGAGTTCGGAGCACTGTCGAGCATTTGTCGAGGAAGCCATCTGAAATCAAAACTTTACAAAATATGCAAACTCGAGTCCATTAGTCAGCAGGCTCGAGTTTGACACTGTTCATGCCAAAATAAATTAGCTGATTAAAATGTGAACTGGAGCATAAACATAAACTCTGGAGTTTGTAAAATAGCTTTTCTTATTTTGAAAGTCCAGGCTCGAGTTCAGAAGGCTAGGCTCGAGTTTGACACTATTCATGTCAAACCAAATAAATCATTTTAAAGAGAACCTGAGGTTTAAAGATGAACTCTTGAGTTTGTAAAATAACTTTACTCATTTTGAAGGTTGGGCTCGAGTTCATGAAAATAGGCTCGAGTTTGGAAGAGTATAGAAAGTTTGAATGCTCTCTGCCAACGGCAAACTCGAGCTTGCAAAAATGCAGGCTCGAGTTTACATGTTTTGTAAACTCTTTCATTCTCGCAAACCATAGAGTAAACTCTACACAAAAACGTCAGGCTCGAGTTTGCAACATTTGAACAGTAGCAAACTCTATACAAAAAGCAAAACTCTGGAGTTTGTAAAAATATTTTCCATTTGAAAATGCTTCCCACCAGAGGCAAACTCGAGCTTGCTTTCAGCAGGCTCGAGTTTACTCATTTGTAAACTCTGGAAAATACACTCTGGAGATTTTTACTCTGGAGTTTAAATACTCAGGCTCGAGTTTAACATCAGAATAGTATTGAACTCGAGGTTGCTTATCTGGGCTCGAGTTTGGCTTTGATAAAATGTTTTTGAAGAAGGATTAAATCATTTGGCTTATCAAAAACATTTATACATGTTTACAATTGTTAGTTATCATCAAAACACATTGAGAACTAACAAATGCTTCTCTGAGACACAAATTGCTTTATGCAAATTTGTTGTTAATCCAAGATAAAATTATTTGAAACTCATTAGCAAACTGATTAAAAGCAATTAGCAATAGTAATGAGTAATGATATATAGAAATGAAATCACACACGATGATTTAGGATTTATGAAGACGGTAATTTTGAAAGCCGAGGGATCTTGCGCGGGCAAGAATCCATGCTTGCTCGGGCAAGCTTCTTTTGAACAGGTTAAAAGATGATCATCATCGTTGATGCTCGAGTAAGGATTTTTGTCTGCTCGAGCATGGACATTTTCATGCTCGGGCAAGCTGTTTCAAAAGAGCGAGAAAATATGTCACAGACGCTGATGCTCGAGCATGCCAATGTGCTTGCTCGAGCAAGCCTTAGGTAGAGGCGAGAATTTGACATTTTGGCGATGCTGCTCGAGCATGGTGCTCGAGCATGCCTTTTACTCTGCCCGGGCATGATTCTTCAATTCGCAAATCCTTGCTTTTGGCTCGATGATGCTCGGGCATGCCAAATGCTTTGCTCGAGCATGACTGTCCAATTTGCACTTCAATTTTGGCAAACCACCCATGCTCATAAAGATCTTCAAGTCTTCTTTCCAATGCAAGAAGAATCAGCTCCAAACTCATTGTATTTCGTCCATTATCATCAGATGATTGGAGGTTGTTCTTGACCAACGTTGTTTGCAATATTCTGAACTGACCGTTCACTTTCGAGGGCCATATCTCCCAGGTCTGAATTCCATTTTGGTTGGTTCAACTCTTGATGGAAATAACTTGGAGTCTACTTTCATATGCCATCAATTTCAGCTCCATTGGATTTGTAATGTGTGAGATACACTCAAATTACCGAAGCTTGGTCTGCTGTGTGACATTCATTTCACTGTCATCTTCTAAAATAAATAGCTCTCTCATCTGACCTCATTTGGACTTGAATATTATGTCAAAATGACGCATTGGAAGTCTAGTTTCCAAAAAAATTGGTTTCACCTCAATCGGACTTCTGGTTTGAGAGATATCGTCGAAATACCAGGTTGCCTGAAACAGAGCTGAACAGAGTGGCTGAAAATCGTTGTTGCTCGAGCACCAAGTTTGCTTCTGCTCGAGCAAGCCATTTTTCATGCTCGAGCAAGGACGTTTTTCATGCTCAAGCATGACATTGTTCATGCGAAAATCATTGTAGCAAACCACTATTCATCCATAAGCTTGAACTTGCTTATTTTAACTCCGAATTGACCCGTTCCAACTTCTATTTGATCGTGGAGACTTGAATATTGATATTCTCATAATATTTAACAAGTTATTCTTTCTTTCCTCTTCTCTTGATCATTCTCCACAATTTATTATTCTCTTATCTTCTTCTTCTCTTCATCATTTTCCAAAATTCAATTCTTTATTTCTTCTCTTCTTTTCTCTTCATCATTCTCCATAGTTTAATTCTTTTCTTTCTTCTCTCCTCTTCTTCTTCTCTTGATAATTTAATTCTTCAATATCTCCTCTCCTTCTTGATTATTCCCAAAATTCTTAAAACTTCTTGCTTCCTTGACACTTTCTGTAATTTCTTCTTTCTGTAATCTTTTATCTCCTTCTTGATTAATCTCTATAATTTTTCTTGAACTAATCTACATTAAATACATAGTAGTTAGTCAATGTAGGAGATAAATATATTATACAATCTTTTTTATCTTAATAATGACATCTATATAAGACATCATCAAAACTAATATATCCAATATTCTCCCCCTTTTTGATGATGGCAAATACTCTAAGAAAAATATGTATGAATATGAAAATATATTAGACCCAACATATTTTTCTTCCCATTCTCTCCCCCTTATTTGTCATTAGCAAAAAGATTGAAGTAAAGAAGGAATACATGTGAAGAGGCAAATATGAAAACAAGTTAGAAATGACTTGTCTCTCCTTAACCATATGTCAAGAAAACAATTTTCTCTCCCCATTTTTTGAAAGCCTTTTGATATTGAATGAGATGCAATTTGGAATGTTTTTATGAAAACAAATTTGAGAGATTTTGGAGAGATTTTTTTTTTAAACAAATCGTTCATAATCAAATCATATAGATACCAAACATGTGCAAATTTTTACTGAATATAAAAAGATAGAAATTAGAAATGCTCATGTAGGCTCAGGAAATTGTTGAATGATCGATGATGTCCGTTGGCTTGCTTCATTGTATGAGATCATTGAATGATTGTGACAGTACTCAGCTCCCATCTTTTTCCATTTCTTCATGGAGGTCTTCTGTAAAGCATATCTCAACTTCAATGATGGAGCGTGAAAGCATTATTCCTCAATTTGATAGTTTCTCTTTGTAGTGCATCAAGGAATATCAGCGTACAGAATGAGATCTCTAGCTACAAATTGAAAATTTTCTTTGCAAAAGAGATTTGTTAGTGCAACTAGATATCAAAGTATCCCTTTCTATATGATATTTTTCAAATAAGATAATGAAAGAAAAATATAATATATTCTCAAATATAAGATTAACTCATCATCAAAACTAATAAAACATAGTGAATGGAGATGAGCAAACTTAAAAGGGTTTTCTTCAAATAAAGGAGATGAACTTTTAAGATATAAAACACATGTGAATGTGAAGCTCCCCTTAATGAATGCATGACTAAAAATATGAAACTCCCTTTAATGATACCAAATAATAATGTGACACCAAAATGTTATAAGGTTTAGAATTATCCTTGCTCCAAAGGATACAACATGGTATCACAGAATTAAGAACTTTCAAGTTCATTTGAGTGGGCTTGAAATTGGTATTTAAGAAATCACTTATACTTTTATGATGATAAAAATGTTTAAAGCATAAGGATCATTTTAAAAATGAGTTTGCTCAGGCTAAATTTCATAAAATAAGATGGAGTGAATCAAGTTAGCCTAACATGATTCTGATATATGCATATTACAATACCTCACTCAAGTAATATCGTAATTACTTGAGTCATAATCATCTATAATCCATAGATGCATCACTGGCTAGCCATTATCTGATGATGTGACCAATATTGAGGCTCTCCCAGAGATGCATAAGGATGAGTTTTCCTCTTAGAATTACTCCATTAGATGATTACTCGAGTGATTACTCATGTGATGTCATGACTCTATAGTCATCACTTGTAGTTCACACGGGAGGATCTTACAAGCTTATCATCCTCTGTTTATCCCTGTTTCCCAATGCAAGAACAGAGGATCCTGCAAGACAAATATATGCCTTTTGGTACCCGATGTTTCTTGGGTCCACACAAGATTAGACATGACAACTCTTATGCTCTTATATAATTTAACCATATGATATTTGAGCAAAGAGAAGATAAATCAGAGATCAAATTCCAATCAAATAAATTCAAAACAATGAATGATAAAGGGTAACAACTAAATGATACCCAGAATGTTATTTTTCAATGACAATTTGGAATTACGCTTTAAGTAGAAAAGATGTCATTGATAAAATGTATGTAAATTTGATCAAAGAACATATAAAATCTTATCCCTAAGGATAAGCATTTATCAACTCACAGTTCATGAATGAGATCAGATTTTTCAAGAATGATAATAAAATATGCAAATAGTTTCAAATCTCAAATGTTCTTTCAAACATTGATGATGTATTAAAAATTGTATGAAATCAAAATTTTCTTGAATGAAAGATTCATTTTTGAAACATGTTTAGAATCGATGCTCACTCTAAACATGGTGGAAGTCAACATATTAAACAATATATCAGAATGTATCAGAATGCTACAGATTTAGAGAACATGTGGAACATTGAAGTTTATATGTTGAAGATTTTTTTCAAGAGCAAAAGTCATAAGGACAATGAATTATATGTAGACACAATGACTTTGCTATAGAGAGATAATCTTGCCTTTTAGAATTAAATCTAGAAATATATGAATAATCAATGCAAGAATTTGAACACACGACTATAGTTACTCAAAAATGGATGAAGACATAATTGATGTATTTGAGTAACAAAATGACTAATAGGATTCATGAATGATGAAGCACATACGGATCATTAGTCCAAATGACTAGATTTCCAAAATAACATCCTAGTAAGTTATTCCACTAATAGTTAATGCATCAACATTCAATGCATTAATGAACTTTCATAAAGTTTGGAATGACATGGCCAACCTAGAATTTCATTTATGCAGTAGGCATAACACTCACAAATTGAATTCTTTTATAAGAGATAAGCTTGAAACTCATAGATGATAAACTTATTAGACATGAGATCCAACAAGTTAGAGAATAAAGTATGAGGAGTTCAAGCAACATATTAAATACCAAAGATCAATATGTGAATGATAGGGAGAATTCTACCAAACAGATTTGAAGCATATCAAACATTCAGTATACAATCATATTAACTTCCAATTTTGAAACATCATTTGAATGTAGTGTGAATATTTTCAAAAACACTTGTATGCATTTTTTATATAAAAACAAAGTGAATTGAAATCCAAACAAATTTTAGAATTGTGCATTTCAAAAAAAGAAAAAAAGAAAATTATGCACATATTCTCTTACAGTCCATTTAGCAATCTGAAAAACATTTTGAAAAACATAAATGATTGATTGCTAATGGAATACAATGATGGACAAGTATTTATTACCCAGATATGAATTCCATATACGCACAGTGGAGGCTAAGATTAGATATCACCATAATTCCTCTTGTCCTTGTAATAGCTTGCTTGGTTAAGATAGTTTGATGTAGATGTCTCCTTGTTCACCATCAACAACAAGCATAGCTTCTTCAGCTTCCTCAAGATTCGGATTATTTCTCTATGTAGTTTCTCTCTTGAGAAGCTTTCTTTGATCCTACAACACCGTATAAATCTTTTTCTTCCAAGGTATCCAACATTACTTGGATCCAATCATTATTAGCTTGTAGGAATCATAATAGAATTCATGTGCTCTTAAGAATATAATCAATTCAGAACAACAAAGCATAGTGAATTAATCATGACTTTATGCATAAAAGAATTACTTTCTTTTCAAATCATTATAAATGCATAAAGAGTTAAGCTATTGAACATTGCAATCCCTTTATAAATTTACTAAGTAGATTTTTAAGAGATGTGAAAACTCAATTTCAAAATAGTTTGCAATGTTCATTCCTAAGGTTACAAAATATAAAACCTCAATGAATATTTCAGATGATAACTTAGGAGGTTTTACCATTGTATACCTTTACCTTAGGCACTTGGAGGATTGGCTTTGCTTACCCACTGATTCTTCATATATTTTCTTGTGGTTGTCAGCAAAGCTTTCTCAAAGAATATAGACTTCAATAGTCTTCTGTTTCTTCTCTTCATGTTCTCCTTAAGATAATTGAGTTGTACTCTATGGTAGTCTGTTCTTGAGGTAGAACATACTCCTCTTATTTGTATCCATTGCTTCTTTTGATGTTTCGACCTTGTAGTTCTAGTAACGGGTGCACTGAGAGTTCTCCTATTTGATGTGAGTCTCCTTTTAGGCTCATGAGAAACTCTTGGATTTTTCTTCATCTTCTTTGTACCCTTATGTCCATTGCTTTTCAAATCATCCTGCACACATGAAGCACTAAATGGACATTTTGGTACCCACTTATACTTGGGTCCTTGATTGTTAGTAATGGACCTTACTTGTCCTTTAGGAACCCAACCAAATTTATTTTTCATGTTAGAATTTCTTCTAATATAGCATGTATGAGAAATATGTCTAGTTTTACCACAATAATTGAAAACAATAGAATGATGCGTATTATGAGCAATCTTGCAATAATTGTACTGGTCAAGGGGATGCAATATCAAATTACCCATATTTTTAAATACTTTCTTCCCACAAGATTTTCCAACATGATTTTTGAAAATATTTTTGCTTTTTAAATTAGAATCAATAATCTGTTGAAAGACAATTTTATGCAAATGTTCAAAATCATTTTTCTTAACTACACAAGAAGAATTGGAATTGTTTACCAGATGTGCATCTTGAGCTCCAGATAATAATTCACCATAATCGTGCATAATGAGCTCCTGGGAATCGTCTTCCTCTTGTTCTGTGTTGACTAGAGCGTGGAAGCATTTTTTTATTTCACCTTCTTCATTCTCAACTTCCGTTTGTTCATCAATCGTGTATATGCACTTTATAATTCCAGATGAACTGTCAACACATTCAACTTCAACACACTTGTTAGAAGTATAAATAGAATCAAGAGTATCTCAAATAACTTTAGCACTAGAGAAATATTTGATTTTCTCAAAATCATTTTCGGTCAAAGCACTGTATAGGATTTTTATTGCTCTAATGTTCAACGAAAACATTTTATTTTCCATCTCTGTCCAATCCTTTCTTGGTTTGAAATCAAAGACATTTATAAAAACATTCCACATATCAAAATCAATGCATTTTATAAACGATGTCATTCTAGCTTTCAAAAACCAAAAATCTATATCTTTAAAAAATGGTGGAACAGTATAATCAAAACCTTCTGAAACCGAACAACACCCAAAGTCAGCCATTAATAACTCTTGAGACTGTTAAGTCCTTTAAACAAGAGCCTAGCTCTGATACCAAATGTTAGACTTGACGATCACCCAAGAGGGGGGTGAATTGGGTGTCGGATAAAACTTTTGAAAACTTAGAAAATCTTTTCGCAACTTAATAAAGGAGGTTTGAATGACAGTAATAATTTATAAACCGATAGACAGTCATTCAAAACACATATGCTGAAATGTAAGAGTTTAGGGAAGAGAGTATGCAAACAGAGATTTATACTGGTTCGGTCCAATCCTTGACCTACGTCCAATCCCCAAGCTTCACTTGAGATTTTCAATCCACTATCTCCTTGTTTAACCTGGCACAAGAGAAAAGCCTTTACAACCTCACAAGTTTAGTTGGGCACTTGTGCAACCTTTACAATCTCTTACCAAGATACTCCCCCTTACACACTGTAAGGATACAATTACATGCTCTTTACTCAGGACGATCCTTTAACACTCGGACTCACTCCCCCTTACAAGCTGTAACTGTACATCCACACTCAAAGGTTCCACAACCTTGAGATTTAATCACTAAATGAATAATCAAATAGGTGTTTAGACTCTCTCACAGAGAAGATGAATAATACTCACTGAAGTACATAATTGATCATCAAACTCTCTATTGGAAACTATAAAACATTGTGAAACAGAGAGTATATGAATTGAGTGTTGGATTCATAACGTTGGCATTTCGACAGTGCAAACTCTTGTCTCTTCTTGAAGTTTGAATGCTTGTTCTTTTATAGCTAATGAAGAGTATTCGACCGTTTGAACAATTCTTCCCATTTAGCATATGACCGTTGGAATAAATATAGCCGTTGAAGCTTTTCTTACTTTTTGCTCGTTGAGCTCTAATCCAACTTTAATGCATGAGCGGAATATTAGTAAATGCTTTACATTGATCAGAGAGATGGTTGCATGGACATTTTCATGCTCGGGCAAGCTGTTTCAAAAGAGCGAGAAAATATGTCACAGACGCTGATGCTCGAGCAAGCCTCAGGCAGAGGCGAGAATTTGACATTTTGGTGATGCTGCTCGAGCATGGTACTCGAGCATGCCTTTTACTCTGCTCGGGCATGACTCTTCAATTCGCAAATCCTTGCTTTTGGCTTGATGATGCTCGGGCATGCCAAATGCTCTGCTCGAGCATGACTGTCCAATTTTCACTTCTTCGCTCTGAGTTCGATGATGCTCGGGCATTACAAATACCTTGCTCGAGTAGGCTTCCTTCGAGTGTCAAGCTACTGCCTACCATGATCTTGGGCAAATATCAGTGTCCATTGACTTTCAAAAACGCAATAGCATTGGCGGTACAATAGTCAATTTCCTGTGAGCGTAATGTCTTCGATATAGCTTCAATTTTGGAAAACCACCCATGGTCATAAAGCTATTCAAGTATTCTTTCCAATTCAAGAAGAATCAGCTCCAAACTCATTGTATTTCGTCCATTATCATAAGATGATTGGAGGTTGTTCTTGATTAACATGTTTTGCAACATTCTGAACTGACCGTTCACTTTTGAGGGCCATATCTCCCTGGTCTTAACTCCGTTTTGTTTGTTTCAACTCTTGATTGAAAGCCCTTTGAGTCTAATTTCATATGTCACCTATTTCAGCTCAATTGGATTTGTAATGTGTGAGATACACTCAAATTACCGAAGATTGGTCTACTATGTGACGTTGATTTCACTATCATCTTCCAAAATTCATAGCTCTCTCATCTGACCTCCTTTGTGCTTGAATCCTATTTCAAAATGACGCATTGGAAGTATAGTTTCCAAAAAAAATTGTTTCACCTCAATTGGACTTCAAGTTTGAGAGATATCGTCGAAATACCAGAGGTCACTAGAAACAGAGCTGAACAGAGTAGCTGAAAATCGTTGTTGCTCGAGCAACAGATTTGGTTCTGCTCGAGCAAGCCATTTTTCATGCTCGAGCAAAGACGTTTTTCTACTCGAGCATGAGCGGATTTTTGCGAGAATAGGAGCTGGAAGTGTACCTTGCTCGAGCATGAAATTGGTGTGCTCGAGTATGACTTCAGGAATGCAATTGTAGCTTATTTTAACACCGATTTGAGCCATTCCAACTTCCATTTGATCGTGGAGACTTCTAGAATCAATCTAAAAACTTGTATAATGATTTTCTCATTCCATTTAACAAGTTCTTCTTTCTTTCTTCTTCTCTTGATCATTCTCCATAATTTAACTCTTTCTTTCTTCTCTTCTATTCTTCTTCTTCTCTTTTCTTCTCTTCGTCATTCTTCATAATTTAATTTGAACTAATCATTCTTTGTGAGTTCTTCATTCTTCAATATTTCCTCTTCTTCTTGATTATTCCCAAGATACTTTGATAACTTCTTGCTTCCTTGACACTTTATGTAATTTCTTCTTTCAATAATCTTTTATCTCCTTCATGATTAATCTCTATAATTCTTCTTGAACTAATCTATATTAAATACATAGTAGTTAGTCAATGTAGGAGATAAATATATTATACAATCTTTTTGCTCTTAATAATGACACTATTTAAGACATCATCAAAACTAATCATATCTAACAAGTATGACTCTGGTGCAGAAGTGAGATTTGGAGAAGGGTAGAATGTGGTTAGTAGGGTGTGGACCCCACATAGGGCTCCACCTTAATTCTAGCTTGCGCTCCAAGTTCTCTTTACTTGTTGGCCAAGTTGTTCCTTGGCTTGCGCAACAAGACCTAGACTTCTCTTAAGTCACCAAACATAGAGAAAAATAGGGGAGATACCGAATAAAAAAGAAGATAGAGGGAGAGGGAGAGGGAGAGGGAGATGGAGAGACATTGGTTGAGAAAGCAAGAAGAGAGAGAAAACGCTCTAGAGTCGATTTTGTTGGAAATTATGCCCTAGGGGCAAGTCATTGTACTTTAAATGTTTATGTTTTTTAAGGTATTTCTCCATTTAGTTATCATTTTATTTGCATCATTATAGTGATAACCGTATCCTTGGATGTATCTTATAGATTATCCAAAATGTCCCTAGTCGGTCATCTACGCGGGAGCGAAGATGAAATAAGACCAGTATGACTTTGATGAGCATGGAGATACGACTCAAACTCATAGGAACTTATAAGAGTACAAGGTGTTGGACCGACCCACTATGAGAAAGCTGCATGGATTAAGTCATAAGCTTTTCTCATGTATAACTATGTCACAACGCCTTTTGACTTGAGATCATCATGGATTCCTACATGATAAGTTGCTGATGTTTGACCTAATCAAAAGTCACCTTTGACCGGGTGATGATAAAGGCTTTGATCGGGATCAGTGATTTTGATGCAGAGGAATGTGAATGGTCAAGATGGAATGTGTCCCTCACATTTGTAGAGAGATAATACTAGGCCCCTCGATGAGTGAGTTTGAGAAATGTATGGCTATACTACGATGGAAAGGAGTTTCCATTTCAGTTATTAGACTACTCAAAGAATCGAGAAAGTAATGGTCAAGAACAGGAGGTTGACATTATCCATGCGTCATCCTTGACCAAAGTATCGATTGACAAAAGGGACGTGACATGGTTGTAAGATAGGTTGTATCGTATCAACGATCCCCATATGAATTGGGTAGTCACAATGTCTTGCTAGAGGCCTCTTGCGACTTGTGGGATGGTATAGTATTGGCCCGCTGTCAATCTCATGTGGGCCTGCAGGGTTGCACACAAGAATAGCCTAACACGAGTAATAATGTCCAGATTCATTGAATCTTAGATGTGTCTAAGATTTAATGAATACATCATTTTATCTAGGATGTATATAGATATATGTGTGTGTGTGTGTGTGTGTGTGTGTACATACTAAATTGGAATAATAATATTATTATTATTTATATAGATAATAATATTATTGTATAGTATTTAATTGATTTGATAAATTAAATAACTAAAATAAATAGAGATATCATATATCTGATTTAATTTAAATTGAGATATAGTATCTCAAATTTAAACAGGGGAGATGCCGAATAAAAAAGAAGAGAGCGAGAGGGAGAGACAGAGGGAGACGTTGGTTGAGAGAGCAAGAAGAGAGAGAAAACACTTTAGAGGCGATTTCAAGGTGCAATTGCTCCACGGGGCTCCGATTTCCACGACAATCCCCCTACTCAATCGATTTTCCACAGGGAATCGACAATGGTAGACAGTTTTACGAAATTCACGCGTTTCCGCCCCCTAATTTTTCGTGGCTCGTTTTGAGGGTGGTGTTGTGCTTTCAAGGGGCAATTGCTCCACGAGGCTCGGATTTCCACGAAAATGCCCCTCCTCAATCGATTTTCCACAAGGAATCCAACATGGTAGAAAGTTTTCTGAAATTCACGCGTTTCCGCCTCCAAATTGCTCCTGGCACGTTTTGAGGGCGGTTTTGTGCTTTCAACGAGAAATTGCTCCACCATATTGGGATTTCCACGAAAACTCCCCTCCTCAATCGATTTTCAACAAGGAATCCACAATTGTAGACAATTTTTCAGAAATTCACGCGTTTCCGCCCCCTAATTGCTCGTGGCTCGTTTTGAGGGCGGTGTTGTGCTTTCAAGGGGCAATTGCTCCACGGGGCTCGGATTTCCACGAAAACCCCCCTCCTCAATCGATTTTCCAAGAGGAATCCAAAATGGTAGACAATTTTCAGAAATTCAGGCGTTTCCTCCCCCAAATTGCTCGTGCTTGTTTTGAGGGCGGTCTTGCGCTTTCAAGGTGCATTTGATCCACGGGGCTCGGATTTCCACGAAAGTCTCCATCCTCAATCGATTTTCCATAAGGAATCCATTGTAGACAGTTTTCCGAATTTCACGCGTTTCCGCTCCCTAATTTGTCGTGGCTCGTTTTGAGGGCGGTGTTGCGCTTTCAAGGGGCAATTGCTCCACGGGGGTCGAATTTCCACGAAAATCCCCCTCATTTATCGATTTTCCACAAGGTATCCAAAATGATCGACAGTTTTCCGAAATTCACGCTTTTCCGCCCCCAAATTGCTCGTGGCTCGTTTTGAGGGCGGTTTTGCGCTTTCAACGGGTAATTGCTCCACCGTACCGGTATTTCCACAATAACCCCCCTCCTCAATCGATTTTCCACAAGGAATCCAAAATTGTAGACAGTTTTCCAAAATTCAGGCGTTTCCGCCCCCAAATTGGTTGTGGCTTGTTTTGAGGGAGGTCTTTCGCTTTCAAGGGGCAATTGCTTCACGGGGCTTTTATTTCCACAAAAAGCCCCCTCCTCAATCGATTTTCCACAAAGAATCCAACATGGTAGACAGTTTTCCGAAATTCACGCGTTTCCGCCACCAAATTGCTCGTGGCTCGTTTTGAGAGCGGTTTTGCGCTTTCAAGGGGCAATTGCTCGACGGGGCTCGGATTTCCACGAAAATCCCCTTCCTCAATCGATTTTCCACAAGGAATCCAAAGTGATAGACAGTTTTCCGAAATTCACGTGTTTCCGCCCCCAAAGTGCTCGTGCCTCGTTTTGAGGGCGGTGTTGTAATTTCAAGGGGCAATTGCTCCACGGGGCTCGGATTTCCAAGAAAATCCCCCTCCTCAATCGATTTTCCACAAGGAATCCAAGAAGGTAGACAGTTTTCCCAAATTCACGCGTTTCCGCCCCTAAATTGCTCGTGGCTCGTTTTGAGGGCGGTTTTGCACTTTCAAGGGGCAATTGCACCACGGGGCTCGGATTTCCACGAAAATCTCTCTCCTCGATCGATTTTCCACAAGGAATCAAGAATGGTAGACAGTTTTCCGAAAGTCACATGATTCCGCCCCCTTATTTGTCGTGGCTCGTGTTCAGGGCGATGTTGCCCTTTCAAATGCTCGTGCTCGTTTTGAGGGCGGTGTTGCGCTTTCAAGGGGCAATTGCTCCACGGGGCTCGGATTTCCACACAATCCCCCTACTCAATCGATTTTCTACAGGGAATCGACAATGGTAGACAGTTTTACGAAATTCACGCGTTTCCGCCCCTTAATTTGTCGTGGCTCGTTTTGAGGGCGGTGTTGTACTTTCAAGGGGCAATTGCTCCACGGGGCTCGGATTTCCACGTAAATCCCCCTCCTCAATCGATTTTCCACAAAGAATCCAACATCGTAGACAGTTTTCCGAAATTCACGCGTTTCCACCTCTAAATTGCTCGTGGCTAGTTTTGAGGGCGGTTTTGCGCTTTCAACGAAAAATTCCTCCACCGTACCAGGATTACCACGAAAATCCCCCTCCTCAATCGATTTTCCAAATGGAATCCAAAATGGGAGACAATTTTCAGAAATTCACGCGTTTCCGCCTCCAAATTGCTCGTGCTCGTTTTGAGGGTGGTTTTGCGCTTTCAACGGGTAATTGCTCCACGGGGCTCGGATTTCCTTGAAAATCCCCGTCCTTAATCGATTTTCCACTAGTAATCCAAAATCACAGAGTTTTCCGAAATTCACGCGTTTCCGACCCCTAATTTGTCGGGGCTCGTTTTGAGGGCGGTCTTGCGCTTTCAAGGGGCAATTGCTCCACGGGGCTCGGATTTCCACGACAATCCCCTTCCTCAATCAATTTTCCACAAGGAATACACAATGGTAGACAGTTTTACGAAATTCACGTGTTTCCGCCCCCTAATTTTTCGTGGCTCGTTTTGAGGGTGGTGTTGTGCTTTCAAGGGGCAATTGCTCCACGAGGCTCGGATTTCCACGAAAATGCCCTTCCTCAATCGATTTTCCACAAGGAATCCAACATGGTAGACAGTTTTCCGAAATTCACGCGTTTCCGCCTCCAAATTGCTCCTGGCACATTTTGAGGGCGGTTTTGTGCTTTCAACGAGAAATTGCTCCACCATACTGGGATTTCCACGAAAACCCCCCTCCTCAATCGATTTTTAACAAGGAATCCACAATGGTAGACAATTTTTCAGAAATTCACGCGTTTCCGCCCCCTAATTGCTCGTGGCTCGTTTTGAGGGTGGTGTTGTGCTTTCAAGGGGCAATTGCTCCACGGGGCTCGGATTTCCACGAAAACCCCCCTCCTCAATCGATTTTCCAAGAGGAATCCAAAATGGTAGACAATTTTCAGAAATTCAGGCGTTTCCTCCCCCAAATTGCTCGTGCTTGTTTTGAGGGCGGTCTTGCGCTTTCAAGGTGCATTTGATCCACGGGGCTCGGATTTCCACGACAGTCTCCCTCCTCAATCGATTTTCCATAAGGAATCCATTGTAGACAGTTTTTCGAATTTCACGTGTTTCCACTCCCTAATTTGTCGTGGCTCGTTTTGAGGGCGGTGTTGCGCTTTCAAGGGGCAACTGCTCCATGGGGGTCGGATTTCCACGAAAATCCCCCTCATTTATCGATTTTCCACAAGGTATCCAAAATGATCGACACTTTTCCGAAATTCACGCATTTCCGCCCCCAAATTGCTCGTGGCTCGTTTTGAGGGCGGTTTTGCGCTTTCAACGGGTAATTGCTCCATCCTACCGGTATTTCCACAATAACCCCCCTCCTCATTCGATTTTCCACAAGGAATCCAAAATGGTAGACGCTTTTCTGAAATTCATGCGTTTCCGCCCCCAAATTGCTCCTGGCTGGTTTTGAGGGCGGTTTTGCGCTTTCAAGGGGCAATTGCTCCACGGGGCTCGGAATTCCACAAAAATCCCCCTCCTCGATCGATTTTGCACAAGGAATCCACAATGGTAGACAGTTTTCAGAAATTCACGCGTTTCCGCCCCCAAATTGCTCGTGGCTCGTTTTGACGGCGGTTTTGCGCTTTCAACGAAAAATTCCTCCACCGTACCAGGATTACCACGAAAATCCCCCTCCTCAATCGATTTTCCAAATGGAATCCAAAATGGGAGACAATTTTCAGAAATTCACGCGTTTCGCCTCCAAATTGCTCGTGCTCGTTTTGAGGGCGGTTTTGCGCTTTCAGGGGGTAATTGCTCCACGGGGCTCGGATTTCCTTGAAAATCCCCGTCCTGTCGATTTTCCACTAGTAATCCAAAATCACGAGTTTCCGAAATTCACGCGTTTCCGACCCTAATTTGTCGGGGCTCGTTTTGAGGGCGGTCTTGCGCTTTCAAGGGGCAATTGCTCCACGGGGCTCGGATTTCCACGACAATCCCCTTCCTCAATCAATTTTCCACAAGGAATACACAATGGTAGACAGTTTTACGAAATTCACGTGTTTCCGCCCCCTAATTTTTCGTGGCTCGTTTTGAGGGTGGTGTTGTGCTTTCAAGGGGCAATTGCTCCACGAGGCTCGGATTTCCACGAAAATGCCCTTCCTCAATCGATTTTCCACAAGGAATCCAACATGGTAGACAGTTTTCCGAAATTCACGCGTTTCCGCCTCCAAATTGCTCCTGGCACATTTTGAGGGCGGTTTTGTGCTTTCAACGAGAAATTGCTCCACCATACTGGGATTTCCACGAAAACCCCCCTCCTCAATCGATTTTTAACAAGGAATCCACAATGGTAGACAATTTTTACAGTTTTTCGAATTTCACGTGTTTCCACTCCCTAATTTGTCGTGGCTCGTTTTGAGGGCGGTGTTGCGCTTTCAAGGGGCAACTGCTCCACGGGGGTCGGATTTCCACGAAAATCCCCCTCATTTATCGATTTTCCACAAGGTATCCAAAATGATCGACAGTTTTCGAAATTCATGCGTTTCCGCCCCCCAAATTGCTCGTGGCTCGTTTTGAGGGCGGTTTTGCGCTTTCAACGGGTAATTGCTCCATCCTACCGGTATTTCCACAATAACCCCCCTCCTCAATCGATTTTCCACAAGGAATCCAAAATTGTAGACAGTTTTCTGAAATTCATGCGTTTCCGCCCCCAAATTGGTTGTGGCTTGTTTTGAGGGAGGTCTTTCGCTTTCAAGGGGCAATTGCTTCACGGGGCTTTTATTTCCACAAAAAGCCCCCTCCTCAATCGATTTTCCACAAAGAATCCAACATGGTAGACAGTTTTCCGAAATTCACGCGTTTCCGCCACCAAATTGCTCGTGGCTCGTTTTGAGAGCGGTTTTGCGCTTTCAACGGGAAATTGCTCGACGGGGCTCGGATTTCCAAGGAAATCCCCTTCCTCAATCGATTTTCCACAAGGAATCCAAAGTGATAGACAGTTTTCCGAAATTCACGTGTTTCCGCCCACAAAGTGCCCGTGCCTCGTTTTGAGGGCGGTGCTGTACTTTCAAGGGGAAATTGCTCCACGGGGCTCGGATTTCCAAGAAAAGCCCCCTCCTCAATCGATTTTCCACAAGGAATCCAACTTGGTAGACAGTTTTCTGAAATTCACACGTTTCCGCCTCCAAATTGCTCGTGGCTCGTTTTGACGGCGGTTTTGCGCTTTCAACAAGAAATTGCTCCACCGTACCAGGATTTCCACAAAACCCCCCATCCTCAATCGATTTTCCAAATGGAAACCAAAATGGTAGACAATTTTCGGAAATGCACGCGTTTCCTCCTCCAACTTGCTCGTGGCTCATTTTTAGGGCGGTTTTGCGCTTTCAACGAGAAATTGGTCCACCGTACCAGGATTTCCACGAAAACCCCCCTCCTCAATCGATTTTCCACAAGGAATCCAAGAAGGTAGACAGTTTTCCGAAATTCACGCTTTTCCGCCCCCAAATTGCTCGTGCCTCGTTTTTAGGGCGGTTTTGCGCTTTCAAGGGGCAATTGCTCCACGGGGCTCCGATTTCCACGAGAATCTCCCTCCTCAATCGATTTTCCATAAGGAATCCAGAATGGTAGACAATTTTCCGAATTTCACGCGTTTCCGCCCCCTAATTTGTCGTGGCTCGTTTTGAGGGCGGTGTTGTGCTTTCAAGGGGCAATTGCTCAACAAGGCTTGGATTTCCTCGAAAATCCCCCTCCTCAATCGATTTTCCACAAGGAATCCAACATGGTAGACAGTTTTGAGAAATTCACGCGTTTCCGCCCCTAAATTGCTCGTGGCTCGTTTTGAGGGCGGTTTTGCGCTTGCATGGGGCAATTGCTCCATCGTACCAGGATTTCCACGAAAAGCCCCCTCCTCAATCGATTTTCCATAAGGAATCCAAAATGGTAGAAAATTTTCCGAAATTCACTCGTTTCCGCCCCCAAATTGCTCGTGGCTCGTTTTGATGGCGGTTTTGCGTTTTCAAGGGGCAATTGCACCATAGGGCCGAGACTTCCACGAAAATCCCCCTCCTCAATCAATTTTCCACAAGGAATCCAAAATGGTAGACAATTTTCAGAAATTCACGCGTGAAAGACTTGGCTATCACCCAAGAGGGGGGTGAATTGGGTGTTTGATTAAAAACTTAGAACTTTAAGAAACTTTCTGCAACTTATTGAAAGTAGTTTGAATGACAATAATAAGTTATAAAGTGAGAAGCAATCATTCAAACATATATGCTGTAATGTAAGAGATAAGGGAAGAGAATATGCAAACTGTGATTTATACTGGTTCGGCCCAATCCTTGACCTACGTCCAGTCCCCAAGCTCCACTTGAGAATTTCAATCCACTATCTTCTTTCAACTTGATTACACGTTCGTACTTGAAGTAAACCCCTCACTAGGATTGACCCCCTTACAAACCGTAATCAATACACTGTTTGATTACACACTCTGCACTCGAAGTAATCCTCTCACTAGGATTCACTCCCTTACAAGCTGTAATCAACACAATGTGTTTCCCACTCAAGATCACCCAATCTTGAGTAACTCACAGATATAAAGATAGGATGTTTACAATGAATCTTCTCTCTCAGAAGTAAACCCCTCACTAGGATTGACCCCCCTTACAAACTGTAATCAATACACCTGTTTGATTACACACTCTGCACTCGAAGTAATCCTCTCACTAGGATTCACTCCCCTTACAAGCTGTAATCAACACAATGTGTTTCCCACTCAAGATCACCCAATCTTGAGTAACTGACAGATATAAAGATAGGATGTTTACAATGAATCTTCTCTCTCAGAAGTGTATGGATGAACACTGAAGTACAATACAAAACATTTCACTCTCTATGATATATAGACATTGAAAATCAGAGAGTAAATGATAAGCAGATCAGAGTATAGGCATTCTGGAGATGTAGGTTTGTTCTCTGCGTTTTCTGTGTATTCTGTCTTCTATTTATAGGCAACTGAATTCACTTCGTTTGAATCATTTGTCTGTTGAAGAATATTACCGTTATGAACAGTAACCATTGCAAATCCAATCAGATTTGAATCCATTCGAAATTCTAGCTGTTGGGAGCCTTTCTGCATAATTCCCATTTCTGCATAATCTTTATTAGTTGGAGACATTTCCGTTTGGAGCGTCCTGAATATTTGCCCATGATGCGGTGTTCCTAAAATAGCTTTAACAAATCATGATTCGTGGTTGACTGTCCGTTTGAAAGAGATCACCCATGATTTCAGTGTTTTCCATTTCAGAATCAATTGATAGCAATCATTTCTGATTTCCTGATATATCTCGGCCTTGCAGAATCCCGAGTTAACTAAAAATACTTTAGAAAAAAAATCTCGGACAAGCTTCAACTCGGTTTAAGCAAAACTAGATCTCGGTCGAGTAATTTGATTTCTGATATTATCTCGGCTCCTTGATGATCCGAGTTGGAGGGAAACCGGTCGCACATCCAGAAGCCCGAACCTCAGATGCCAAAGAGCTCATCAATCTCGGAACTCTTCCCTGATCCCTGTCAGGCTTTGCTGGGATCCTTAGCCGTGTTTTGCTTCACCGGGATACTTGACGTGCTATCTCGGCATTTGCTTTGTCGACATGCTATCTTGGAGTCTTGATTTGAACTCTGTTGCTTCCAGTATTTCGAGTGTCCACTTTCGAAGATCATAACTTCCTTGTATGAACTCAGTTTAGGTTGGTTCAAGTCTTGATGGAAAGCCCTTTGAGTCTTATTTCAAATGGCACCAATTTCAGCTTCATCGGATTTCTAGTTTGTGAGATATACCCAAAACATTGAGGCTTGGTCAGTAGTGTGACGGTGATGTCACTCTCATCTTCAACAATTCATATTTCTCTTATATGACCTCATTTGGACTTGAATATTGTGCGACTAGGACCGTTTGGAAGTCTAGTTTTTAAAAAAATTGGTTTCACCTCAATCCGATATCTGGTTTGAGAGATATTGTTGATTTACCAGAGGTCGCCAGCTGAAACGCGAAACAGAGTAGAACATAGGTGCTGAAAAGGCACGATTGGCTCGAGTCAAATGATTCTGGCTCGAGTTTTGAGGCAAACTCGAGGTTAAAATTGCTGGCTCGAGTCTGGGCTTCCTCTGGCTCGAGTTTTGACTTTCTGGACCTTGATTTTGCTTGTTTTAACTCGATTTGAGCCATTCCAACTTTCATATCATCGTGGAGGCTTCTAGAGTCAATCTAAGAACTTGTATGATGATTTTCTTATTCCATTGAGCAAGTTCTTTCATCTTCCAACTCCCATCTTGATTATTCTTCATCATTTGAACTTCACTTCTTCTTTGATTCAATTCCTTTATTCTTGAGCTCCCATCTTGATCATTCTAACTCTTTCCTTCTTCTCTTCTCCTAATCATTCTACATAATTTAACTTCATATCTACATTTAAATATAAGAATCAGTCCAAGTATAAGATAAATGTAGTATGCAACCTTTTTGCTCTTAAGAATGACATCTATATAAGACATCATCAAAACTGATCATATCCAACATTCTCCCCCTTTTTGATGATGGAAAATACTTTGAGAAAAATATTTATGAATATGAAAAGCTAATAAACCCAGTATATTTTTCTTGTCATTCTCTCCCCCTTATTTGTCATTAGCAAAAAGTTGAAGTAAAGAAGAGATGGTTGAAGAGGCAAATGTGAAACCAAATTAGACAGAATCAAAGAACTGATTTTCTCTCCCCATTTGAAATTATTTTCATTCTTAATATGATGTAATTTAGAATGTTTTTATGAAAAAAAAATTTGAGAGAATTTGGAGAGGTTTTCAAGAACATCTTTCACAATTAAAGCATATAAATACCAAACATGTGCAAAGTTTCTAATGAATATAAAATATAGAGATTAGAAATGCTCATGTTGATTTTGCAAATTGATGAATGATCAATGAAGTCCATTTGCTTGCTTTCTTCTTGTATGAGATCATTTCCATCCTTCTCTTTTCCTTCATACAGCTCTTCTGCAGAACATGGCTCAGCTGGCTTCAAGAAGTTTTCTTGTACTTCATATCACAGCTTCAGCATCAAAATATCTTTCCTCAATGTAATGGTTTCTCCTTTTAGTATGTTGAGGAATGTCCTAGTACATAACAGAATCTCCTGCTACAAATTGAACACTTTCTTTGCCAAAGAGATTTGTTAGTGAAGCATGATATCAAAATATCCCTTTCCATATGATATTTTCGATTTAAGATAATGAAGGGAAAATATAATTCATCATCAAAACTAATACAGCATAGTAGATGTAGATGAGAATGCTTAGAAGGGTTTTCTTCAAATAAAGGAGATGAGCTTTTAATATATAAAACACATGTGAATTTGAAGCTCCCCCTTAATGAATGCATGACTAAGGGTAAGAATTCTTATGCTCTTATGCAATTAAATCATATGAAACTTGAGCAAAGAGCATACAACACTTGTAAGCATTTAGCCATTTTCAGAAAGCAAGATTTGATCATTTGGAGTTTAATGAAAATTAGCTTGATTAAAACCATTTTGTAAAACACTGAAATTCTTGAATCTCCTTAGTTAATTCTGTTTAGGCATAGAAACGAACAAATGCTTCATGACAATTTACTTGATAACTTCATTTTGATACAGAAATAGTCATGATGACCAATTATCAGAAAATAACCAGAAGTTCAGAATTTGAGCTTTTGAGAAAAATTCAGATTTGAACCAGTTAACACAGATGAAACTCAAAGCAGTGATTCAACATATGATTCAATAGATAAGATCAAGCTTTGAAATGCAATCAGAATCAGAATTGAGATTATAAACAGAATCAGAGATTGCATCAGAATTAGAATCAGAGTTAGAATCATAATCAGAAACAGAATTTGAATCAGAGTTTGCAGCAGAAATAGAATGAAGCAATAAGCACACTGCATAACTTAGATATGAAGCATAAATCACACTGCCATACTGCATAACTTAGAGTATTCATAATATTACAGAATTGCAGTAGAGTTTCAAAGGAAAATATAAGAAAGGTAACAAAAGGCTATATAACAAATGATCAATTCATAATTTTATCCAATCAAATAAGTTCATGCCAACTAATCAACCAGGGTAACAACTCAATGATATTAAGAAAGTTATTTCTCAATGACTATTTGAAAATACACTTTATAGAAAAGATGTCATTGATAGAATGCATGTAAGTTTGATCAATAAGCATAGAAAATCTTATCCATAATGAATGAGATGTCATTTATCAACTCATATTTCATGAATGAGATCAAAATTTTCAAGAATGATAATGAAATATGCAAATTGTTTCAAATCTTGAATTTTCTTGAACATTGATGATGTATTATGAAATTGAAATTTTAATGAATGAAAGGTTCATTTTCGAAACATGCTTGAAAATAATGCTCACTTTAAACATGGTGGAAGTCAACATGTTTAATGAATAAATCAGAATGCTTCAAGATTAAGAGTACATGTGAAACATTGAAGTTTACGTGTAGAAGAATTTTCTCAAAAGCAAAAGTCATGAAGGTAAAGCATTATTGAAACATGCTTAGCACAATAGAGATATAATGACTTTGCTATGACCTAAAGATAATCTTGCATCTTAGGATTAGAAGAGTATGAATGCTCAAGGCAAGACTATGAATTAAGTTACTCAAAATTAGGATGAAAGACAAATGTTGATGTATTTGAGCAACTAAGTGAATGCTAGGATTCATGAATGATGAAGCACAAACTCATTAGTCCAAATGACTTAGAGTTCTAGAATATCATCCTAGTAGGTTATTCCATTAATGGTTAATGCATTAAGATTCAATACATTAATGAACATTCATAAAGCTTGGAATAACTTCGCCAATGAGAATTTATGCATAAGGCATAATAGTTTCACAAATTGAGTTATTTTCTTGAAGGTAGGCTTGAAACTCATAGATAAACAACTTGTTAGACATGAGGTCCAACTAGTTAGAGAATAAAAAATGAGGAGTTCAAGCAACACAATGAATATCAAAGATCAACATGTGAATGATAGGAAACTTCAACTAGACAAGTTTGCAGCATATCCAACATTCAGAATACAATATTAACTTCCAATTTTGAAACATTATTTGAATGCAATCAAAGTATGGATATGTTTTCAAAAAATTGGTTTGCACTTTCACAAAACATGTGTATGCATTTTCACAGAATGAGTGAATTGAAATCCAAACAAAACAGTGTGACTTGTACATTTCAAAAAAATATGAACTAATAAAGTTATGCACAAATTTCACTTGTTTGATCATCAAAAACTCACTAACAAATTGATTAAATCAAGTTAAGAATATTAGTGATTGATGATATGGAATATATAGATCAAACAATAAGATTTCACAAATTTCGAGCAAGATCATTTCAAAAACATGGTTGACTCAAACTAGAGTTTGGAAACTCAAACCGGAGGTTTAAACATAAACTCTGGAGTTTGGTTTTGACAGGAAAAAAATGCTGATTGAAATTGAATAAGTTTCAAATCCTTTTAACTTAACCAAACGCAAATCAAAAATGAATTTCACATAATCATAGTAAGAGGCAAGAATTAGATATCACCGTAATTCCTCTTATCCTCATAGAAGTTTGCTTGGTTGAGGTGGATTAATTAGATAACTCCTTTTCCAATGTTCACCATCAACATCCAGCAGCTTTTTTAGCTTTCTCAAGACTTGGATTATTTCTCTATGTTGCATCTTTGAGAAGCTTTCCTTGATCCTACAAAGCTTAGGTACTTGGAGTATTGCCTTTGCTTACCCATTGGTTCTTCATATATTTTCTTATGGGTGTGGGCAAGGCTCTCTCAGAAAATGTAGACCTCAAGAGTCTTCTATTTGATACTTGAGAGGTTCTCCTCTTCTTGTTCTCCTCAAGATAGTTGAATGGTACTCTATAGTAGTTTGTTCTTGAGGTGGATGATACTCTTCTAGCTTGTATCAATTGCTTCTTATGATTTGACCTTGTAGTTCCAGCAATGGTTTTTCCATAAGTTCTCCTAACTGATATGAGTTTCCTTGTAGGTTCATGAGAAACTCTCAGACTTTTCTTCCTCTTCTCTGCACCTTGATGTCCATTGATATTCAAATCATCCTGCATACATGGAGTACTAGATGGACATTTCGGTACCCACTTATACTTGGGTCCTTGACTGTTAGTAGTGGACCTTACTTTTCCTTTAGGAGCCCAAACAGATTTATTTCTCATATTATAATTTCTCCTAATATAGCATGTATGAGAAATATGTCCAGATTTACCACAATAATTGCAAACAATAGAATGATGTTTATTATAAACAGTTTTGCAAGAATTGTGCTGGTCTAGAGGATACAATGTCAAATGGCCCATATCTGTATAATCTTTCTTCCCACATGATTTTCCAGCATGATTTTTGAAAACATGTTTGTTTTTCAAAATAGAATTAGTAAATGGTGCAGAACAGTTTTATGCAAATGTTCAGAATAATTTTTCTTAACTACACAAGAAGAATTGGAATTGTTTACCACATGTGCATCTTGAACTCTTGATAATGATTGATCATAATCTTCCATGAGTTCTTCCTGGAAATCCTCTTCATCTTGTTCTTTTCTGTTGACTGGATTATGGAAGCGTTTGCTGAGTTCAACGATTTCCCCTTCTTCATTCTCCAGTTGTTCATCAGTCATAGATGTACAACATATAGTCTTAGATGAACTGTCAACACTTTCAACTTCAACACAATTGTTAGAAGTATAAATAGAATCAAGAGTATCCCAAATTTCTTTAGCACTAGAGCAACATTTGATTTTCTCAAAATCTTTTTCGGTTAAAGACCTATATAATATGTTCATTGCTCTAATGTTCAATGAAAACATTTTCATATCTGTTTCTGTCCAACCCTTTCTTGGAGTAAAGTCAAAAACGTTTGTAAAGACTTTCCACATATCAAAATCAGTTGCTTTGATAAAACTAGTCATTCTAGCTTTCCAAAACCAAAAATCAATATCTTTGAAAAGTGGTGGAATGGTAAAGTCAAAACCTTTCAAAACGAGCAGCACCAAAAATTAGCCATTTGATAACTCTTGAGACCGTTAAGTCCTTTAAACAAGAGCCTGGCTCTGATACCAAATGAAAGACTTGGCTATCACCCTAGAGGGGGGGTGAATTGGGTGTTTGATTAAAAACTTAGAACTTTAAGAAACTTTCTGCAACTTATTGAAAGTAGTTTGAATGACAATAATAAGTTATAAAGTGATAAGCAATCATTCAAACATATATGCTGGAATATAAGAGATAAGGGAAGAGAATATGCAAACTGTGATTTATACTGGTTCGGCCCAATCCTTGACCTACGTCCAGGTCCCTGTAATCAATACACCTGTTTGATTACACACTCTGCACTCGAAGTAATCCTCTCACTAGGATTCACTCCCCTTACAAGCTGTAATCAACACAATGTGTTTCCCACTCAAGATCACCCAATCTTGAGTAACTCCCCTCCTTGATCGGTTTTTCACAAGGAATCCAAGAAGGTAGACAGTTTTCCCAAATTCACTCGTTTCCGCCCCCAAATTGCTCGTGGCCCGTTTTGAGGGCGGTTTTGCGCTTTCAAGGGGCAATTGCTCCACGGGGCTCGGATTTCCACGAAAATCTCCCTCCTCAATCAATTTTCCACAGGGAATCCACAATGGTAGACAGTTTTTCGAAATTCACGTGATTCAGCCCCCTAATTTGTCGTGGCTCGTGTTGAGGGCGGTGTTGCGCTTTCAAGGGGCAATTGCTCCACGGGGCTCAGATTTCCACGAAAATCCCCCTCCTCAATCGATTTTCCACAAGGAATCCACAATGGTAGACAGTTTTCCGAAATTCACGCGTTTCCGCCCCTAAATTGCACGTGGCTCGTTTTGAGGGCGGTTTTGTCCTTTCAAGGGGAAATTGCTCCACGGGCTCGGATTTCCTCGAAAATCCCCCTCCTCAATCGATTTTCCACAAGGAATCCAACATGGTAGACAGTTTTCTGAAATTCACGCGTTTCCGCCTCCAAATTGCTCGTGGCTAATTTTGAAGGCGGTTTTGCGCTTTCAATGAGAAATTGCTCCACCGTACCGAGATTTCCACGAAAACCCCCATCCTCAATCGATTTTCCAAGTGGAATCCAAAATGGTAGAAGCTTTTTCGAAATTCATGCGTTTCCGCCTCCCAAATTGCTCGTGGCTCGTTTTGAGGGTGATTTTGCGCTTTCAACGAGAAATTGCTCCACCGTACCAGGATTTCCACGAAAACCCCCCTCCTCAATCGATTTTCCACAAGGAATCCAAAATGGTAGACAATTTTCCGAAATTCACGCGTTTCCGCCCCCAAATTGCTCGTGCTCGTTTTGAGGGCGGTTTTGCGCTTTCAAGGTGCAATTGCTCCACGGGGCTCAGATTTCCACGAGAATCTCCCTCCTCAATCGATTTTCCATAAGGAATCCAGAATGGTAGACAGTTTTCTGAATTTCACGCGTTTCCGCCCCCTAATTTGTCGTGGCTCGTTTTGAGGGCGGTTTTGCGCTTTCAAGGGGCAATTGCGCCACGGGGATCGGATTTCCACGAAAATCCCCCTCGTTTATCGATTTTCCACAAGGTATCCAAAATGATCGACAGTTTTCTGAAATTCACGCGTTTCCGCCCCCAAATTGCTCATGGCTCGTTTTGAGGGCGGTTTTGCGTTTTCAACTCAGGTTCGGCTTTCTTCCTTTGTATAGTTCGTATGGAGTTTTGTTTGGCTTCTTTCGTAGATACGCCCGATTCGAGATGTAGCATGCTGTACTCATTGCATCAGCCCAGAACACTTGGGAAGTGTTATTCTCATTCAGCAATGCTCTAGCCATCTCGGTGAGGACTCAATTTTTCCTTTCTACAACATCGTTTTGTTGTGGAGTCCTTGGAGCTGAGAAGTTGTGATCAATCCCCATGTTGTCACAGAGCTCAGCAAATGCATGGTTCTCGAATTCTCTACCAAGATCAGTGCGAATACAATCAAGCATTCCTCAGAATCAAAGATGACTATGTTCCCTTTATCGGTGCTTTGACTTACACTGAGGAGGTTGTGGCAAAGTCCTTCAACAAGGTAAACGTCTTTGATTTGAGGCCCATCGTTGTTTCCAACTCTGCCGATTCCAGCAATCTTTCCAGATTGATTTTCACCAAAGATTACTCTTCCACCATCCTCTTGCTTGATTGTTGCGAATTTGGACTGATCACCGTTCATGTGTCTTGAGCATCCACTATCGATGTACCATTTGTTAGATTTTGATGCTCTTGGACATACCTGCAAATCAGAAAGGGTCAAGCCTTAGGTACCCATCTTTTCTTGGGTCCTTTGAGGTTAGTTCGAGCCTTAGGAGCATAGGTTCCTTTGGGCACCCACTGATATTTCAGACAGGTTTATTTTTCTTATCCTTCTTGTGAAAGCACGATGAGGTGGTATGGCCCTTTCTGTTGCAATAATTACAGTGAGCAAATGGATTGGAGGAGTGTACAGTTTTTCGGAAAGAGTTTAAATAAAATTTTCCTCCACTCTTCTTCTTTCCTTTCTTTCTATCAAACATGGGATTGTAGCCTAACCCTGAACGATCATTTGTAAACCTTTGTGCCTTTAAAATTACATTAAGCATCTCACTGCCTTTTGTAAACTTTTCAAGAGTTTTAGTGAGATATGAATTCTTTTCTTTAAAAACAGCACAGTCATCACAAATGAGATTTTCAGGGGAAGAAAGATTTTCTACTTGTTGTTCAAGAGTAATATTTTTCTTTTTCAAAGCAATATATTTCTCAGCAAGTTTTTCAAATTCTGATTGAACAATGGTATATTCAGTAAATAATTCATCATATGATGTTTTGGAATCATATACCTCATTGTTCTTTTCGTGTTGCTCTTCTACTTCAGCAACCAAACAGATAT
This sequence comes from Acacia pycnantha, assembly GCA_025563575.1. Lineage (NCBI taxonomy): Eukaryota > Viridiplantae > Streptophyta > Magnoliopsida > Fabales > Fabaceae > Acacia > Acacia pycnantha. The sequence goes on along the minus strand of JAMWYP010000042.1, from coordinate 82,983 downwards.
TTGCTTTTTCTTCCTCTTCATCCGCTTCATCTTCATCTTCATCTGATGAGCTATCTCCCCATATTGCTGAGACATAGGCTTTCTTTTTGAACTTGTTGAATCTCTTCTTGCCTTTGTCCTTGTTCTTCAGCTGGGGGCATTCTGACTTGATGTGGCCGGGCTTCTCGCATTCATAGCAGATGATTGGCTTCTTTGTCTCCAAGCTGGAGCTGCCCTTGTTGAATCTCTTATATCCTTGGTCCTTCTTGTAGAATCTCTTGAACCTTCGAATCATCATGCCCAGCTCTCCATCTTCGTCATCTCCTTCTTCTTCTTCGTCATCAGGTTGCTTTGCTTCATTTGCAGCCTTGAGTGCAATGCCTTTGTTTTTCCTACTTGTTTCCTCAAGTTCCTTTTTGAACTTGAGTTTGCCTTCGTACTCAGAAAGGCTGCCAAACAATGCTGCCACCGAACTCATTGATTCGCCACGAGCTTCTTCAATGGTTTGTCACTTTAGCTTCCTATTCTTTGCTAAGAATGTTCAAGATTTTTCTTACTTGAGCAGGTTGCTCGTATGTCTTGCCCAATGCAGCAAGTTGATTGATAAGATGGGTGAATCTTAGCTGGAAGTCAATGATGGATTCACCGGTCTTCATTCGAAGGAGATCATATTCTGTCATTAGAGTGTTGACTCTATTCTCCTTGACTCCTGTTGTTCCTTCATGGGCTATCTCCAGAGCATCCCACATAGCTTTTGCAGACGGTAGATTACAAATACGGAAATACTCTTGCTGACTAAGAGCACTTTGTAGCATGAGAACAGCTTTACTATTGAGAGTGACATTTCGTCGGTCATTCTCATCGTACTCTTCTTCAAGCTTGGGAATCCGGACCCCATCTTGGACTGAGGATGGCTCATAGTTGCCTCTTTCAAATACTCTCCACAGACCATATTCGCTGGCCATTACGAAGACCTTGAATTTGACCTTCCAGAAGGAGTAATGTTCTCCACTGAAGCCTGGAGGTCTATTGATTGAAGCTCCATCCGGCAGAATTCCGTTCATGGTGATCCTTCTCGAGATGTTAAGCTCTTTTGAGAAGACCTAGCTCTGATACCAAATGTAAATGGAGCTTGAATCACCAAGAGGGGGGTGAATTGGGGATTCTAAAAATTCTTTTCGAATACTCTATTTTTCGGATATGAAATAGAAGTAAAACAAAGTGAGGGAAGAATAGCAAGACACAGAGATTTATACTGGTTCGGTCCAATCCTGACCTACGTCCAGTACCCAGACTCTTCGGGATTTCTCACTAACAAGATTGATTACACACTCTGCACTCAAGAGTAATTCTCTCTCTAGAACTTACTCCCCCTTACAAGTTGTAATCAATGAACCCAATCTCCAAGTCCCCTTGACTTGAGATTGTTGGAAATTATGCCCTAGGGGCAAGTCATTGTACTTATCAACGATCCCCATATGAATTGGGTAGTCGCAATGTCTTGCTAGAGGCCGCTTGCGACTTGTAGGCTGATACAGTATTGGCCCACTGCCAATCTTATGTGGGCCTACAGGGTCGCACACAAGAATGGCCCAACACGAGCAAGAGTGTCCATATTCATTGAATCTTAAATGTGTTTAAGATTTAATGAATACTTATTTAATCTAGGATGTATGTGTGTGTATATATATATGCATATATAAATATATTAAATTCGAAAATAATAATGATATTATTTATTGACAATAATATTATTATATATAGTATTTAATTTATTTGATAAATTAAATAACTATAATAAATTGAGATATTGTATCTCAGATTTAATTTTCGAATAAAGATATTGCATATCGATTTAATTTGAAGCGAGATATCGGATCTCATTTTAAATTAAATGTAATGATATCATATCTTGATTTAATATATATTAAATTCGAAAATAATAATGATATTATTTATTGATAATAATATTATTATATATAGTATTTAATTTATTTGATAAATTAAATAACTATACTAAATTGAGATATTGTATCTCAGATTTATTTTTCAAATAAAGATATTGCATATCAGATTTAATTTGAACTGAGATATCGGATCTCATTTTAAATTAAATGTAATGATATCATATCTTGATTTAATTTATAAATATAAATTAAATCTAAAGGCTTTTAATTTTGGATTAAATAAATAGATTAGATTAGATCTATCAGATAGATTTAATTAATATATTTTTTAATCCAAATTCAAAAATTGGTTTTGAATAAAATACGCCTACTAGGTTTAGAAAAACGGACGGGACATTTTGTCAAGCGTATTAGAAAGTCGCGAGAAACCCTAGATAGAAAATAGAGAGATGCACAGTTCAGAGGCGCTAGCACGCCTCCGTTCGTGTTTCTGAAGGCTGTTCGTGTGGATACCGGTATAGGAAGGAAATTCTAAAGAGTCGGCTTCTGCTGATCGAGAAGGTAGCCCACCAGTTCAAATTGTTCTGCAAATGTACGATTCGGAAACCTTAAACCTTGATTTAAACGCCGTTGAGCGATCCGCCTAAGGGATTCGTAATTTTTTTTACTCTGCTGCGTGTACGGATCCCAACAGTGGCATCAGATCCAACTCAACGTGCGTTTAAATCAGGTTTTGCGTATGCTTTATATATGTGATATATAGGCTTTAAACCAAATCCATGTATGTGTTTAAATCGATATATGATTAATTGAATCCTGTATGCATTTAAAACACTCATTCGTGTTTCTGAAAGGTTTGGAAACTCGATCACGCTAGGGACGTTGGGGTAGGAATCGTCAAACACGCTCGATGATGATCGAACGTCGATGATTCTCGGACGATGCCTTTCTTTCTTGATCACACGACCAAAACGTTTGGTCACTAGATCGGAATAGAACAATGTCGTTTTTAGGGTTTCAATCTTGGAAATTATTTTTGAAAATCACGTTTTTTTTTGGGAAATTATTTTTGAAAACAATATGCTATTTTGAAAAAAATTTCTAACGGGATCCCGGCTGATTGTTCGTAGCGTGAGAATTAAATCATGATATTATATTATATATAGTATATAATATAATGTAAATTAGAGAATTAAATCATGATATTATATTATATAGTATATAATATAATGTAAATTAGAGAATTTACATCATGATATTATATTATATTTATAATATAATATAAATTAGAGAATTTAAATCATGATAAGATTAATCATAATATTTTATTTCATAGTTGTATGAATTAATATATGTTGTGATTTACCTTTCAAAGATTGTTTGGGTATGGTGAACAATATGGCTCTAGAGTTTTACAATTGTTGTAAATTTTAAATATGGCCTGCGAGTCATGCCTCTCTCTCTAAATACTCTTGATGTACTACTTTTTGTTTTAGAGAAGTCCTCTCATTGGCTTGAGAGGATTTTAGGTTAAGGTTGAGCCATGTTGTGTCACAATTTTAATTATGTCTTGATTTGATCATTGCATGATTAATTTAGAATTTTTAATTATGGTTTGATTAGATCACTCATAATTAATTTAGAAATTTTAATTATGGTTTGATTAGATCACTCATAATCAATTTAGAGTTTTAATTATGTTTTGATTAGATCACTCATAATTAATTTAGATATTATATGAGATACAATAGTGATTGCATTCATATAAGTATAATTAATAGGATTAATCTAATTATACCCTCTAAATAAAATCTTAAGTCATAATGCCACCAATAAATGAATACTTGTCAAAACCTAGATCGCCCATTTGTATGTTCCACCAAAGTGGATGCATCTGAGTAATGGTGATACTCAATATTCATTATTGTCCGGACTTAATTGAGATTATCAAAACGGTTTTGGATCTCAAGGCATTAGATGAGATTAAACATGCCACGTCATATGATGATCGAATCCCATAAAGATCTAAGAGTTACATGTGATGTAATTGGCAAAGACGTTGCCTACCTAAATAACTTAAATTTAAGCGTCCTGCCAAAGCAGACTTAATTTTAAGCCAAATATGGGTCTTAGCCCACTAATTATAATGAGGGTTGTTAATTCAGTGGGAGGTTACTACTTAAACTTTGCATATCTTTAGTTGTAGAATCATGTAGTCTAGTAATACTTCAACACCATCAATGCGATCAGTCCTTGAGAAGGACGAACATGATGAGACAAACTCTCTTGACATGTTTGGGAACTTAAGCGTTGATCCTAAACACAAAAGAAAAGAGTATCTCATCAATCAACCCATTCGTGACGAGCCTTCAGCTGCTGATCCAAGAGCTAAGACTGATGCTTATACGAAGCATAAGGATGACTCTGTGGATGCAGGATGCCTGATGCTTGCCACTATGCTTCTAGACCTCAATAGAGATCTAGAACATGTGGAGGCCTCTGAGATGATTGTTCATCCTACAGAAATGTTCTAGTAACAGGCAAGGCTTGAGAGGCTTGGATTCCCCATGTCCTAGGAGTTAGCTACAGATGTGATGTTGAACTCACTCCCAGGAAGTTATGATAACTTTGTCATGGATTACAACATGAACAACATGGAGGAATCAATTTCTGAACTGCATGGGATGCTCAAAACTGCTAAGCTGAGCCTTAGAGAGGCCCAGTTCTGTTTTGTCCATTCAAAAAGGAAGGGGTATGAAACCGAAAGCCAAAAAGGAAAAACCTCTGAAGGATAGAGTCTGCTTCTTTTACAATGAACTTGGTCATTTGAAAGGAATTGCAAACTCTACCTCGAAGATCTGGAGAAGAACAAGAAGGATAGCGGGGCTGTCGCTTCAAGTATCTATGTCATAGATATTCGCTTTTCTACTTCCTCAACATGGGTATTGGATACTACATGTGGATCTCACATTTGAATAAATGCAAGGGTCTCAAGGACAGTAGAAAATTGAATGGACGAATCTATGACATAACTACTAAGAGGATCAAGTCAAATGATTTGAATCCGACCTATCTATGGCATTGTCGTCTAGGCCATATAAATGAGAATTGCATTTCGAAACTCCATAAAGATGGATTTCTTAACTCATTTGATTTTGAATCATTTGATACATGCGAGTCTTGTTTATTGGGAAAGATGACAAAGGCACCTTTTATGCGTTCACACTAAATCGTGTTCCGTCAAAGGCGGTTGAAAAGACACCATATGAGATATGGACCGGGAAGAAACCCGGTTTGTCATTTCTTAAAATTTGGGGATGTGAGGTTTATGTCAAACATCAAGCCTCGATAAATTATCATCCAGATCCTCAAAATGCCTTTTGTGGGGTATCCTAAGGAAACTAAAGGATACTATGTCTACAATCCCACCGATCACAAAATGTTTGTTATTCGGAATGGTGTCTTTTGCAAAAAGAGTTTATCTCTATAAGAACCAGTGGGAGTAAGGTGAACCTCGAAGAATTTCAAGAGTCACAAGACGACATAGAACCACGAGATGGAAACGGAGAAGACTCACAACAAGTTGTTGAGCCTACTCATGTAACACAAGACCCACGAAGGTCCGATAGAACACGGCTACAGCCTCAGAGATATGTATTTCTGATTTTTGGAAGCCGTGATGTTTTCTCATTGAGCACAATGAGCCAACTTCCTATCGCGAGGCCATGGTGGGACCCAACTCAGAAAGATGGCTTAGTGCCATGAAGTCGAAATGCAATCCATGTACGACAGTGAGGTATGGGCCTTAGTCGATCCACCTGAAGGTATAAAAATCGTTGGGTGCAAGTGGATTTTCAAAGAGAAAACTGACATGGATGGCAAAGTAAATATCTTCAAGGCACGACTGGTTGCAAAAGGATTCACCCAAACTCATGGTATAGACTATGATGAAACCTTTTTCCCAGTTGCAATGGCCAAATCAATCAGAATCCTTCTTGTCATTGCATCATATTATGACTATGATATATGGCAGATGGACGTCAAAACAGCCTTCCTTAATGGAAATCTCCTTGAGGATGTGTACTCCACAACCTGAGGGTTTTGTGCGTCCAAAGGACTCTGGTAAATTTTGTAAGCTTCAAAGGTTCATTTATGGATTGAAGCAAGCATCTCGGAGCTGGAATCATCGTTTTGATGAAGTAGTCAAAGAGTTTGGATTTATTCAAAACATAGATGAACCTTGTGTTTACAAGAAGGTTAGTGGGAGCACAGTTGTATTTCTAGTGCTTTATGTTGATGACATCCTACTCATTGGGAATGACATTCCTACCTTGCAAGAGACTGCATGAGTAAGATTCCATATGCCTCCGCCATTGGATCTGTCATGTATGCCATGTTATGTACTCGACCCGATGTGTCATTTGCCTTGAGTATGACCAACAGATATCAACAAGATCCCGGTGAGGGTCACTGGATCTTTGTCAAGAATATCCTTAAGTACTTGAGAAGGACTCAGGACTTATTCTTGGTATATGGTGGCTTGGAAGATGAGCTCTGTGTGACTGGTTACACATATGCGAGTTTTCAACTGACCAAGATGATTCAAGATCGCAATCGGGATATGTATTCTGTTGAATGGTGGTGCGGTGGTGGAAGAGCTCTAAGCAGAGCACTATAGCTGATTCTGCAACAGAAGGTGAGTATATAGCAGCATCGGATGTAGCTAAGGAAGCCGTTTGGATCAGAAAGTTCATTACTGAATTGGGGGTGGTTCCTACCATCTCAGATCCAATAGACTTGCTCTGTGACAATAGCGGCGTTATTGCGCAGACCAAGGAGCCTAGGTCACATCAAAGGACCAACCATATACTCAAGCGATTTCATCTTATCAGAGAAATCAATGATAGAGGTGATACAAAAAAAAATTTTATTATGCAAAGTACCAGGAGAAAGAAAGTCATTGTACTTTAGACATTTATGTTATTTAAAGTATTCTCCTTTTAGTTATCATTTCGTTTACATGTTTAAATTGATAACTGTATCCCTGGATATATCTAATAGATTATCCTAAATGTCCCTGGTCGGTCATCTACACGGGAGCGAAGATGAGATAAGACCAATGTGACTTTGATGAGGTATGGAGATACGACTCAAAGTCATAGGCACTTGTAAGAGTACAAGGTGCTGGACTGACCCACTATGAGAAAGCTGCATGGAATAAGTCATAAGCTTTTCTCATGTATAACCGCGTCACAACGCCCTTTGACCTGAGATCATCATGGATTCCTACATGATGAGTCGCTGTCTTTGACCTAGTCAAAAGTCACCTTTGACCGGGTGTGAGAAATGTATGGCCATACTACGATGGAAAGGAGTTTCCATTTCAATTGTTAGACTACTCAAGAATCGAGAAAGTAATGGTCAAGAACAGGAAGTTGACATTTTCCATGCCTCATCCTTGACCAAATTATCGCGTGACAAAAGGGACGTGACATGGTTGTACGATAGGTTATATCACATAAAAAATGACGTTGATCCTCCTACTAAGCCGCTTGCACAAGTAAAACATGAGCGTCATGTTAGGGCAATGAGAATTAAGGTAATTAATGATTGCACCTAGTGCAAGTGGGAGTCTGTTGGAAATTATGCCCTAGGGGCAAGTCATTGTACTTATCAACGATCCCCATATGAATTGGGTAGTCGCAATGTCTTGCTAGAGGCCGCTTGCGACTTGTGGGCTGGTACGATATTGGCCCATTGCCAATCTCATGTGGGCCTACGAGGTCGCACACAAGAATGGCCCAACACGAGCAAGAGTGTCCATATTCATTGAATCTTAAATGTGTTTAAGATTTAATGAATACTTATTTAATCTAGGATGTGTGTGTATATATATATATATGCATATATAAATATATTAAATTCGAAAATAATAATGATATTATTTATTGACAATAATATTATTATATATAGTATTTAATTTATTTGATAAATTAAATAACTATAATAAATTGAGATATTGTATCTCAGATTTAATTTTCGAATAAAGATATTGCATATCAGATTTAATTTGAACTAGGGTTAAGGAGCAATAATACACATGGGGTTTTCCCTGAGGAGCGTCCAGCACCATGTGCTTTTTTTGGGAGCAAAAATGCACATGTGGTTAGAAAAATGGTGCAAAAGTCACATCTCTGTTAGGGGAAGATAACATCTGTTAATTTTAATATGAAAGTACCAAAATACCCCTAATTCAAAAAAAAAAAAACTCTTTCCATTCAGTGTGTCTTCTTCTCATTGGAGAAGCACTGAATCTCGCCCCATTTCTATTTCCGCCACTAACCAGCTCAATGCTCTGTTCACAGCAGCCACCATTATCGCCAATCATGACATATTCTTGAATTTTAACATCTATTATCGAATTCACTGGCCAGAAAAATAGTGAGAGAGATGGGGTAGAAAATATCTATTGTCGATTTTATCTATCCAAAAAATCTGGATGCCGGTCGCTGGCGCTGAAGAACTCTGTAAAATTGGCGGGCTGCTAGAAAGCGATATGATTCTTTTCTTGAGCTTTCGATGCTGTAACTTCGCTTTTTGGCTCATCCTCTGAGTTGCTCAGCCCTTTAATCACATGCATCTTGGAGAATTAAAAACTATTCTAAGCTTCTTCTTTTTGAGGTGATCTTAGATCTTAGATGCTCTCCTTCTCTTAACTTCATCTCGAGGTCACTTGATTTCCCATGCATTATTAAATTAGCCATGTGGGTCTTTCCCAATTCATTTATATATAGCTCAAAGTCACCTCTTTAGAATTTCAGAGCTCAATTCGCTGGGCTGGCAACTTAACGAGAACATAGAAAGCAAAAGTCTGAATATCTTCATACCTTAGATCGCTCGTTTTCTTGTGTCTACTTCTTATTTTTTCCTTGCTGGTTGGTCACCATCCTTCTTCTCTTGTACTGTTCTTCATTTTGGAGTTGAAAAGCCGAAACAGGGAAGGATCTGGAGATGCCGCTGGGGTTAGCGAAGCAAATCTTAGCGGAAACAGTCACCTTTCTCATTCAGTGCGTTGAATGGCCTCGAACCTGTGTTCCTCCTTCTTCCCAATCTTGAGCCAGACGAAGTCGACTGTAACCGACCTCAATCATTTCGTCCAAAGGGAGTAAGCCATTGGGCAAGCAAATCTCATCAACGGCGTGGCAACTGATGACTTGTCCCTCTTCGGTGCCATTTCGGAAATGGAAGAAGATGAAGAAGAGAAGGAAGCTGTGTGCGTGACTGACTCGTGATGCCATGAACTCTGAATCTAATTTCTGAGTGATCGAAGTTGACTAGGGTTAGGGAATTTAACAAATGGGAAAGCTAACTCCGATGAGCCATCTGGGTGAAGAGAAAAATTGAAAGAAATGAAAGACTCAACGAAAAAAATGGGGTAGAGGTTTTTTTGGGATTTTCACAATTATAATGTGGGTCCCACCTCTAAAATTAACACCGTTAAGCCAGATTTAACACCGTTAAGTACGATTGTAACAGAGCTGTGACTTTTGCACCATTTTTCTAACCACATGTGCATTTTTGCTCCAAAAAAAAACACATGGTGCTGGACGCTCCCCAGAGAAAACCCCATGTGTATTATTGCTCCTTAACCCTTTGAACTAAGATATCGGATCTCATTTTAAATTAAATGTAATGATATCATATCTTGATTTAATATATATTAAATTCGAAAATAATAATGATATTATTTATTGATAATAATATTATTATATATAGTATTTAATTTATTTGATAAATTAAATAACTATAATAAATTGAGATATTGTATCTCAGATTTATTTTTCGAATAAAGATATTGCATATCGATTTAATTTGAACTGAGATATCGGATCTCATTTTAAATTAAATGTAATGATATCATATCTTGATTTAATTTATAAATATAAATTAAATCTAAAGGCTTTTAATTTTGGATTAAATAAATAGATTAGATTAGATCTATCAGATAGATTTAATTAATATATTTTTTAATCCAAATTCAAAAATTTGTTTTGAATAAAATACGCCTACTAGGTTTAGAAAAACGGACGGGACATTTTGTCGAGCGTATTAGAAAGTCGCGAGAAACCCTAGATAGAAAATAGAGAGATGCACAGTTCAGAGGCGCTAGCACGCCTCCGTTCGTGTTTCTGAAGGTTGTTCGTGTGGATACCGGTAGAGGAAGGCGATTCTAAAGAGTCGGCTTCTGCTGATCGAGAAGGTAGCCCACCAGTTCAAATTGTTCTGCAAAGGTACGATTCGGAAACCTTAAACCTTGATTTAAACGCCGTTGAGTGATCCGCCTAAGGGATTCGTAATTTTTTTTACTCCGCTGTGTGTACGGATCCCAACAGAGATAACTCACAATAAATGACTTACAATCAATGAACTCTCTTTTAGAGTAGATAAGATAAACACTGAAGTATGAATGTATCAGAAGATACTTTACACAGAAAAACAAAGAATAAATGACTCTTGGATGATTTTCATTTTTCTGTTGAATTGGTTGTTCGAAGAATTGAATGCATCTCTATTTATAGGTAGAGATCATTAATTGACCGTTGTAATCCCAATTGTAACCGTTGGAGGTGTTGGGAGATGATTACATTAAGCTTTGGTCTTCTTCTCTCTCTAATCTTCACTTAATCCAGCTGTATGATTGTTCAGAGTTGTTTCTCTGAAAATTAATCCGTTGGAGCACTTAATGTTGGAAGTAGAAATCATCCTTTCTGCTTTTCCAAACGTGTGCAGGTGGATTAACCAGAAGAATACAACTTTTCTGGGCTTGGCATTTAATGTTCTGACTTGCTTTTTGCTTTAGCTCAAATCTTCACTTAATCCTGTCTAAATCATCTGAAACTCACTAACAAACTGATTAAACATAGTTAGGAGTAGTAATGAATGATTTTATATGGTATTGAGGTCAAACAGGAAGGTTTGGCAAAATCATTCATTTCGAAATTCAAACTTCGCGATGGAAACTCGAGTTGGTTCTTCCAAACTCGAGTTTTCTCGTTCCAGTGAACTTTTAACAAAAGAGCTAAACTCGAGTTTTCAAAATAAACTCGAGTACAAACATCGTGATTTGGCATTTTGGACATGATTGGTGAATAGTGCAAAAATCGAGTCATTAAGTGACTAACTCGAGTTTTGGACTCTTAATGAAAAATCAAGTTCTAGTCCAAAATCTCAAAACTGGAGTTTCCAAAACACAACTCGAGTTTTTCAAAAGTTCAAATCTTACTGAGCTCTCTGTCTGCTCGAAACTCGAGTTTTCAAAACCTAACTCGAGTTTTCATTTATTTTGAAAACTTTGGAAACGTCTCTGTAAGATCAAAACTCGAGTTTTGAAACCAAAACTCGAGTTTTCTCTTTTAATGAGAAAACATTGAAAGACTTTATCTAAGTGAGGTATAGTGTTTTCGCAAGGTTGGATTTTGAGTAAATTTCTTTCAAGATACAAAACTCGAGTTTTATATCTTAACTCGAGTTTTCATGAACATTGAAAACTTATTAAAAATCCTTTGAAAAGCTAAACTCAAGTTTCTCATGGAAACTGGAGTTTTGGATTCTTTGAAAATCTTGGTTGCTCTCAGTATGACCAAAACTCGAGTTTTCAAACTATAACTCGAGTTTGCTTTGTTCAGCTGAAAACTTGAAGGCTTTCTGTATGGCCAAAACTCAAGATTTAAAACATAACTCGAGTTTTCACATCTTAGCAAAATTTCAAGCCTTTTACTGTCAGGCCAAAATGAAGGTGGAATATCACCTAGAGAGGGTGAATAGGTGATTACAAAATTCTTTTGCTGATAGCTCAATAACACAGTCACCCACACAACAGATGTAAATCAAGGCTAAGTAAAGATAGGGAAGAGAAGATTGACACAGAGAATTTATACTGGTTCGGCCCAACTCTTGACCTACGTCCAGTCCCCAGAAACACTTCGGGATTTCACTAACTTACCCAGAAACACTCTGGGATTTCACTCTTGCCCAGAACCACTCCGGGACTTTTACAACCTCAATTACACACTCTATACTTGGATGATCCTTTCCCTAGGAATTTGGATGATCCTTTCCCTAGGAATTCCCCCTACAAGTTGTAATTGAATAACCCACACATCCACAACCTTAAGATTTACAGATAAGCAGATAATCATAGGATAACAAAAACTCCTCACTGAGTAGATATGTGATGAACACTGAAGTACACAGAGTATTGCGAAAGTATCACATGAGAGTATTGCAAAGTATCATACGAAAGTATAGCGGAACTAAACTTTCGAATGGTGCTTCGCTCTGTTGTGTTGTGTGTGTTGAGAGCAGGTGGTGCTTCCTCTATTTATAGTGCTTTGAAGATGACCGTTGCTGCTTCTGTGTTTTGAATTCAAATAGAGATCATTCCATTTGCTGCATATTGAATTCCATTAATCCCCATAATCTGATCGGATTGTTTGTGATTCTCTTTTGATGATTTTGCCGTCTTGATCGTCCAGGATACTTGCCTGTGATGAGAATGTCATTAATGAATCAAGATTTGGGTTGTCTATTCGTTCAAAAGAGATCCTCACGATTTGTCCGTTTTGCATCATTTCAGAATCAATTATCAGATATGTGTGACTCATGGAGATTTCGAATTGATCCTGTACTGAAATTTCAGTGTTGCTACTATAGTCCGTTGCTTTGCTGTGTGGTTGACTGGAGGTGGGCTCGAGTTAAAAAAGTCTTTTCCATTCTTCAAATTCTCTGGTTGGATATTGGCTCGAGGTTGCACTGTTAGCTCGAGGCATCTCACTCATTCTCAATTCCATTGTCTTTGATTTGAACTCTGTTGCTTCCAGAATTTCGTATGTCCACTTACGAAGCTCATAAATCCCTGGTCCGAACTCATTTTTGGCTGGTTCAAGTCTTTATGGAAAGCCCTTTGAGTCTACTTTCATATGGCACCAATTGTAGCTTCATCGGATTTTTAGTTTGTGAGATATGCTCAAAACATTGAAGCTTGGTCAGCACTATGATGGTGATGTCACTCTCATCTTCAACAATTCATATCTCTCTCATCTGACCTCCTTTGGACTTGAATCTTGTGCGAATAGGACCGTTTGGAAGTCTAGTTTCCAATAATATTGGTTTCACCTCAATCCGATTTCTGGTTTGAGAGATATCGTTTATTTACCAGTGGTCGCCAGCTGAAATGCGAAACAGAGGTGCTGAAGAGGCACGATTGGCTCGAGTCAAATGATTCTGGCTCGAGTTTTGAGGCAAACTCGAGGTTAAAATAGCTGGCTCGAGTCTGGGCTTCCTCTGGCTCGAGTTTTGACTTTCGGACCTTGATTTTGCTTGTTTTAACTCCGATTTGAGCCATTCCAACTTTCATATCATCGTGGAGGCTTCTAGAGTCAATCTAAGAACTTGTATGATGATTTTCTTATTCCATTGAGCAAGTTCTTTCATCTTCCAACTCCCATCTTGATCATGTCAACATTACATCTACATTAAATGTAAGAATCAGTCAAAGTACTATAAGATAAATGTAGTATGCAACCTTTTTGCTCTTAAGAATGACATCTATATAAGACATCATCAAAACTAATCATATCCAACATTCTCCCCCTTTTTGATGATGGCAAATACTTTGAGAAAAATATTTATGAATATGAAAAGCTAATAAACCCAGTATATTTTTCTTGTCATTCTCTCCCCCTTATTTGTCATTAGCAAAAAGTTGAAGTAAAGAAGAGATGGTTGTAGAGGAAAATGTAAAACCAAATTAGACAGAATCAAAGAACTGATTTTCTCTCCCCCCATTTGAAATTGTTTTCATTCTTAATATGATGTAATTTGGAATGTTTTTATGAAAAACAATTTGAGATAATTTGGAGAGTTTTTCAAAACGTATTTCACATTTAAAGCATATAAACACCAAACATGTGCAAAATTTACTGAATATAAAAGGATAAAGTTCAGAAATGCTCATGTAGGTTCTGCAATTTGATAAATAATCAATAAAGGCCATTTGCTTGCTTTCTTCTTGTATGAGATTATTTCCATCTTTCTCCTTTACTTTATATAGCTCTTCTGCAGAATATGTCTCAGTTGGCTTCAAGAAGTTTTCTTCTACTTTGTAGAGCATATCACAGCTTCAGTGTAATCAAAACATCTTTCCTCAATGTAATAGTTTTTCCTTGTAGTATATTTAGGAAAGTCTTTGCCTGAGGCGAGTTCTCCTGTCATAATTGTAAAACTTTCTTGCAAGAGAGAATTGTTAGTGCAATTAAATATCCAAATATTCCTTTCTGTATGATATTTTCAAATTGAGATAATGAAAGGAAAATATGATATTAACTCATCATCAAAACTAATAAATCATAGTGAGTGTGGATGAGCATTATTTAAAGATAATTTTCTTCAAATCAAGGAGATGAGCTTTTTAAAGATATAAAACATATGTGAATGAGAAGCTCCCCCTTAATGAATGCATTCTCTCTAATAATACCAAATATTTATGTGATGCCAAATTTCTTTATCTCTGCCTTGACAGTACTCGGGTATGTATCTATGATGCTCGAGTATTGGTCTATTTGTTGGGATCCGTACACGCAGCGGAGTAAAAAAATTACGAATCCCTTAGGCGGATCGCTCAACGGCGTTTAAATCAAGGTTTAGGGTTTCCGAATCGTACCTTTGCAAAACAATTTGAACTGGTGGGCTACCTTCTCGATCAGCAGAAGCCGACTCTTTAGAATCGCCTTCCTCTACCGGTATCCACACGAACGGCCTCCAACACTGACGGCAGCGTGCTAGCGCCTCAGTATTCTTGCGTCTCTCTCTTTTTCTTTCTAGGGTTTTTCTCAGCTTTTCTAATACGCTCGACAGAATGTCCCGTAGGTTTTTCTAAACCTAGCAGGCGTATTATATTCAAAACAAATTTTGAATCTGGATTAAAAATATATTAATTAAATCTATCTGATAGATCTAATCAAATCTATTTATTTAATCCGAATTAAAGCCCTACGATTTAATTTATATTTATAAATTAAATCAAGATATGATATCGTTATATTTAATTTAAAATGAGATCCGATATCTCGGTTCAAATTAAATATGATATGCAATATCTTTATTCGAAAATTAAATCTGAGATACAATATCTCAATTTATTATAGTTATTTAATTTATCAAATAAATTAAATACTATATATAATAATATTATTGTCAATAAATAATATCATTATTATTTTCGAATTTAATATATATTAAATCAAGATATGATATCATTATATTTAATTTAAAATGAGATCCGATATCTCAGTTCAAATATCTCAATTTATTATTAAATCTGAGATACAATATCTCAATTTATTATAGTTATTTAATTTATCAAATAAATTAAATACTATATATAATAATATTATTGTCAATAAATAATATCATTATTATTTTCGAATTTAATATATTTATATATGCATATATATATATATACACACACATCCTAGATTAAATAAGTATTCATTAAATCTTAAACACATTTAAGATTCAATGAATCTGGACACTCTTGCTCGTGTTGGGTCATTCTTGTGTGCGACCCTGTAGGCCCACATGAGATTGGCAGCGGGCCAATACTGTACCCACAAGTTGCAAGCGGCCTCTAGCAAGACATTGCGACTACCCAATTCATATGGGGATCGTTGATAAGTACAATGACTTGCCCCTAGGGCATAATTTCCAACAGACTCCCACTTGCACTAGGTGCAATCATTAATTACTCTAATTCCCATTGCCCTAACATGACGCTCATGTTTTACTTGTGCAAGCGGCTTAGTAAGAGGATCAATGTCATTGTTTATGCGATATAACCTATCGTATAACCATGTCACGTCCCTTTTGTCATGCGATAATTTGGTCAAGGATGAGGCATGGAAAATGTCAACTTCCTGTTCTTGACCATTACTTTCTCGATTCTTGAGTAGTCTAACAATTGAGATGGAAACTCATTTCCATCGTAGTATGGCCATACATTTCTCAGACTCACTCATTGAGGGGCCCAAGATATTATCTCTCTACAAATGTGAGGGACAAATCCCATCTTGACCACTCACATTCCTCCGCATGAGAACCACTGATCCCGATCCTAGCCTTTATCATCACCCGGTTAAAGGTGACTTTTGACTAGGTCAAAGACCAGCGACTCATCATGTAGGAAATCCATGATGATCTCAGGTCAAAGAGCGTTGTGACGCGGTTATACATGAGAAAAGCTTATGACTTATTCCATGCAGCTTTCTCATAGTGGGTCGGTCCAAAGACCTTGTACTCTTACAAGTGCCTATGACTTTGACTCGTATCCCCATACTCATCAAAGTCACACTGGTCTTATTTCATCTTCGCTCCCACGGAGATGACCGACCAGGGACATTTAGGATAATCTATTAGATATATCCAGGATACGATTATCAATGTAAACATGTAAACGAAATGATAACTAAAAGGAGAATACTTTAAATAACATAAATGTCTAAAGTACAATGACTTGCTTTCTCTGGTACTTTGCATAATATTTTTTTTTTGTATCACCTCTATCATTGATTTCTCTGATAAGATGAAATCGCTTGAGTATATGGTTGGTCCTTTGATGTGACCTAGGCTCCTTGGTCTGCGCAATAATGCCGCTATTGTCACGGAGCAAGTCTATTGGATCTGCGATGGTAGGAACCACCCCCATTCATTAATGAACTTTCTAATCCAAACGGCTTCCTTAGCCGCATCCGATCTTTGCTATATACTCGGCTTCATTGCGAGAATCAGCTACAGTGCTCGCTTAGAGCTCTTCCACTCACCGCACCACCATTCAACAGAATACATATCCCGATTGCGATCTTGAATCATCTTGGTCAGTTTGGAAACTGGCATATGTGTGACTCGTTACACAGAGCTCATCCTCCAAGCCACCATATACCAAGAATAAGTCCTTAGTCCTTCTTAAGTACTTAAGGATATTCTTGACAACAGCCAAAGAACCCTCACAGGATCTTGTTGATATCTGCTGGTCATACTCAAGGCAAATGAGACATCCGGTCGAGTACATAACATGGCATACATGATAGATCCAATGGCGGAGGCATATGGAATCTTACTCATGCGGTCTCTTTGATCCTGTGTACTAGGACACATATTCTCACCGAGATGGATGCCATGAGACATGGGCATATTACCCCTTTTGAATTCTGCATACCGAATCTATGCAGTATCTTGTCTATGTATGTGCTCGACTTAGGCCTATCGGCCTCTTAGATCTATCTCTATAGATCATAATCCCAAGGATGTAAGTGGCTTCGCCTAAATCTTTCATTGAGAAAGACTTTCCTAACCAAGACTTGACACTCGCAAGGTAGGAATGTCATTCCCAATGAGTAGGATGTCATCAACATAAAGCACTAGAAATACAACTGTGCTCCCACTGACCTTTTGTAAACACAAGGTTCATCTATGTTTTGAATGAATCCAAACTCTTTGACTACTTCATCAAAACGATGATTCCAGCTCCGAGATGCTTGCTTCAATCCATAAATGGACCTTTGAAGCTTGCAAACTTTACTAGAGTCCTCTGGACGCACAAAACCCTCAGGTTGTGTCATGTACACATCCTCAAGGAGCTTTCCGTTAAGGAAGGCTGTTTTGACATCCATCTGCCATATTTCATAGTCATAATATGATGATATGACAAGAAGGATTCTGATTGATTTGACCATTGCAACTGGGGAAAAGGTTTCATCATAGTCCATACCATGAGTTTGAGTGAATCCTTTTGCAGCCAATCGTGCCTTGAAGATATTTACTTTGCCTTCCATGTTAGTTTTCTCTTTGAAAACCCACTTGCACCCAACGGTTTTTACACCTTCAGGTGGATCGACTAAGGCCCATACCTCACTGTCGTACATGGATTGCATTTCAGACTTCATGGCACCAAGCCATCTTTCGGAGTTGGGTCCCACCATGGCCTCGCGATAGGTAGTTGGCTCATTGTGCTCAATGAGCAAAACATCACAGCTTCCAGTAATCAGAAATCCATATCTCTGAGGCCGTAGTCGTGTTCTATCGGACCTTCGTGGGTCTTGTGTTACATGAGTAGGCTCAACAACTTGTTGTGAGTCTTCTCCGTTTCCATCTGTGGTTCTATGTCGTCTTGTGACTCTTGAACTTCTTCGAGGTTCACCTTACTCCCACTGGTTCTTTTAGAGATAAACTCTTTTTCCAAAAGGACACCATTCCGAATAACAAACATTTTGTGATCGGTGGGATTGTAGACATAGTATCCTTTAGTTTCCTTAGGATACCCCACAAAAAAGCATTTTGAGGATCTGGATGATAATTTATCAGAGGCTTGATGTTTGACATAAACCTCACATCCCCAAATTTTAAGAAATGACAAACCGGGTTTCTTCCCAGTCCATATCTCATATGGTGTCTTTTCAACCGCCTTTGACGGAACACGGTTTAGTGTGAGCGCAATGTTTCTAGGGCATGGCCCCAAAAGGAAGGTGGAAGATTTGTTTGACCCATCATAGATCGAACCATATCTAATAGAGTTCGATTCCTCCGCTCGAAACACCATTCCATTGAGGTGTTCTGGAGGAGTAAGTTGCGAGACGATCCCACAACTCCTAAGATGGTCAATGAACTCTTGGCTCAAATATTCACCACCCCGATCAGATCGAAGTGTCTTAATTGTTTTGCCAAGTTGATTTTGCACTTCATTTTGGAATATTTTGAACATTTCAAAAGATTCCGACTTATGTTTCATTAAATAGATATATCCATATCTACTGAAATCGTCTATAAATGTAATGAAGTACAAATGACCTCCTCTGGCAGATGTATTCATTGGTCCACACACATCATTATGTATGAGGCCCAATAAATTGGTGGCTCTCTCACCGTGTCCAGAAAGGTGCCTTTGTCATCTTTCCCAATAAACAAGACTCGCATGTATCAATTGATTCAAAATCAAATGAGTTAAGAAATCCATCTTTATGGAGTTTCAAAATGCGTTTCTCATTTATATGGCCTAGACGACAATGCCATAGATAGGTCGGATTCAAATCATTTGACTTGAACCTTTTAGTAGTTATGTCATAGATTCGTCCATTCAATTTTCTACCGTCCTTGAGACCCTACATTTATTATGAGATCCACATGTAGTATCCAATACCCATGTTGAGGAAGTGGAAAAGCGAATATCTATGACATAGATACTTGAAGCGATAGCCCCGCTATCCTTCTTGTTCTTCTCCAGATCTTCGAGGTAGAGTTTGCAATTCCTTTTCAAATGACCAAGTTCATTGTAAAAGAAACAGACTCTATCCTTCGGAGGTTTTGCCTTCTTGGCTTTCAGTTTCATACCCCTTCCTTTTTGAACGGACAAAACAGAACTGGGCCTCTCCAAGGCTCAGCTTAGCAGTTTTGAGCATCCCATGTAGTTCAGAAATTGATTCCTCCATGTTGTTCATGTTGTAATTCATGACAAAGTTATCATAACTTCCTGGGAGTGAGTTCAAGATCACATCTTTAGCTAACTCCTGGGACATGGGGAATCCAAACCTCTCAAGGTGATCAATGTAGCCCTTATCTTCAAAACATGAGGACTAACTGATGCACCCTCAGCCAGCTTGTTACTGGAACATTTCCGTAGGATGAACAATCATCCCAGAGGCCTCCACATGTTCTAGATCTCTATTGAGGTCTAGAAGCATAGTGGCAAGCATCAGGCATCCTGTATCCACAGAGTCATCCTTATGCTTCGTATAAGCATTAGTCAGAGCTCTTGGATCAGCAGCTGCTCGTCAGGAATGGGTTGATTGATGAGATATTCTTTTCTTTCGTGTTTAGGATCAACGCTTAAGTTCCCAAACATGTCAAGAAAGTTTGTCTCATCAAGTTCGTCCTTCTTAAGGACTGATCGCATTGATGGTGTTGAAGTATTACTAGACTACATGATTCTACAACTAAAGATATGCAAAGTTTAAGTAATAATCTCCCACTGAATTAAGAACCCTCATTATAATTAGTGGGCTAAGATCCATATTTGGCTTAAATTTAAGTCCGCTTTGGCGGGACGCTTAAATTAAGTTATTTAGGTAGGCAAACCCCTTGCCAATTACATCATATGTAACTCTTAGATCTTTATGGGATTCAATCATCATATGACGTGTCATGTTTAATCCCATCTAATGCCTTGAGATCCAAAACCGTTTTGATAATCTCAATTAAGTCTGGACAATAATGAATATTGAGTATCACCATTACTCACTCTTGTCTCACCAAGATAACTCGGATGCATCCACTTTGGTGGAACATACAAATGGGCGATCTAGGTTTTGACAAGTATTCATTTATTGGTGGCATTATGACTTAAGATTTTATTTAGAGGGTATAATTAGATTAATCCTATTAATTATACTTATATGAATGCAATCACTATTGTATCTCATATAATATCTAAATTAATTATGAGTGATCTAGTCAAAACATAATTAAAACTCTAAATTGATTATGGGTGATCTAATCAAATCATAATTAAAATTCTAAATTAATTATGAGTGATCTAATCAAAACATAATTAAAATTCTAAATTAATTATGCAATGATCACATCAATACATAATTAAAATTGTGACACAACATGGCTCAACCGATAAGATTAAATTTTCTAATTTATATTATATTATAAATATAATATAATATCATGATTTAAATTCTCTAATTTAAATTATATTATATACTATATATAATATAATATCATGATTTAACTCTCTAATTTATATTATATTATAAATACAATATAATATCATGATTTAGATTATCTAATTTATATTATATTATATACTATATATAATATAATATCATGATTTAAATTCTGTAATTTACATTATATTATATACAATATATAATATAATATCATGATTTAAATTCTCGCGGACAATCAGTCGGGATCCCTACGGCGGTCTCGTTAGAAATTTCAAAATAAAATATTATTTTTGAAAATAATTTCTCAAAAAAAAAAAAAACGTGATTTTTTTCTCTCGAAAATTTCAAACCATAACGAACTGATCGACATCGGATCTGAACGTTTCAGATCCATGCGAATCAGCCACACAGTCCGATCTGAACAATTAAGAGAACTGCCGCAATATCCGACTAGCTATCCGTAGAAATCCTAACGCGAGTTTTGTAATTCAAACGCATACAAAGATCGGTTTTAGCATATATATCATATATATAAACACGCGTAAAACCTAATTTAAACGCACGGTTGAGTTGGCTCTGATGCCACTGTTGGGATCCGTACACGCAGCGGAGTAAAAAAAATTACGAATCCCTTAGGCGGATCGCTCAACGGCGTTTAAATCAAGGTTTAGGGTTTCCGAATCGTACCTTTGCAGAACAATTTGAACTGGTGGGCTACCTTCTCGATCAGCAGAAGCCGACTCTTTAGAATCGCCTTCCTCTACCGGTATCCACATGAACGGCCTCCAACACTGACGGCAGCGTGCTAGCGCCTCAGTATTCTTGCGTCTCTCTTTTTCTTTCTAGGGTTTTTCTCAGCTTTTCTAATACGCTCGACAGAATGTCCCGTAGGTTTTTCTAAACCTAGCAGGCGTATTATATTCAAAACAAATTTTGAATCTGGATTAAAAAATATATTAATTAAATCTATCTGATAGATCTAATCAAATCTATTTATTTAATCCGAATTAAAAGCCCTCTAATTTAATTTATATATATAAATTAAATCAAGATATGATATCGTTATATTTAATTTAAAATGAGATCCGATATCTCAGTTCAAATTAAATATGATATGCAATATCTTTATTCGAAAATTAAATCTGAGATACAATATCTCAATTTATTATAGTTATTTAATTTATCAAATAAATTAAATACTATATATAATAATATTATTGTCAATAAATAATATCATTATTATTTTCGAATTTAATATATATTAAATCAAGATATGATATCATTATATTTAATTTAAAATGAGATCCGATATCTCGGTTCAAATTAAATCGATATGCAATATCTTTATTCGAAAATTAAATCTGAGATACAATATCTCAATTTATTATAGTTATTTAATTTATCAAATAAATTAAATACTATATATAATAATATTATTGTCAATAAATAATATCATTATTATTTTCGAATTTAATATATTTATATATGCATATATATATATATATACACACACATCCTAGATTAAATAAGTATTCATTAAATCTTAAACACATTTAAGATTCAATGAATCTGGACACTCTTGCTCGTGTTGGGTCATTCTTGTGTGCGACCCTGTAGGCCCACATGAGATTGGCAGCGGGCAAATACTGTACCCACAAGTTGCAAACGGCCTCTAGCAAGACATTGCGACTACCCAATTCATATGGGGATCGTTGATAAGTACAATGACTTGCCCCTAGGGCATAATTTCCAACACTATTGTGCACTTAATGACCAGGTTAAATCCCGATATTACTCGAGTATTGTGACATATACTCGGGTATTATCAGTTGGCTACTCGTTGAGCATCCTGCAAAACAAAGTACTAGATACTCCTTGCTACCCAATGTTTCTTGAATCCACACAAGGTTAGACAAGACAACTCTCATGTTCTTTCATAAATAAATCATATGAAACTTGAGCAAAGAGCATACAGCACTTGTAAATAATTAACTGTTTTCAAAGAATAAGGATTTGAACATTTGAAATCAATGAAAACTAGTTTGGCCAAAGTTTTTGCGAAACACTTGAAATTCTTGAATAAGATTTGATTCATCGACTTATTTCTGTTTAATCCATTTGAACGAATAGAAGCTTCATGATAGTTCACTTGATAATTTCATTTTAACTCTTGAGATCAGAAGCAGTCATGATAATTAGATAACAGAAATCAAAATTTAAAGTTTGAATCATAATCAGAAACAAAATCAGAATCTTCATCAGAGTTAGCAATCAGAATGGATCAGAGATTTGAAACATAATCAGAGTTAGCAGCAAAAATATAATGCAGCAATAAGCACACTGCATAACTTAGATATGAAGCAAAAATCTCTCTGCCATAGAGGATTCAAAATATTACAGAATTGCAGTAGAGTTTCAAAAGCAAATATAAGGAAGGTAGCAGAAAGTTATACAAAATATTTAAAACATGAGCTGCTCCTTTCCATATAATTTTACCCAAACAAATAAGTTTAATCCAATGAATCAAAAAGGGTAATAATCATGTCAAGAATGTTATTCCTCAATGACAATTTGGAAATACACTTTAAGTAGAAAGGATGTCATTGAAATGCATCTCATGTAATCCATGGATGATTAAAATTTCAAAAATGATAATGAAACATTCAAATTGTTTCAAATCTTGAATGTTCTTTCAAACCGAAATAATGCATCAAAATTTTCATGAGTGAAGGATTCATTTTGAAGTATATTTGAAAATCAGTGCATACTAAAAATGAAAGTCAATAGATTGAATATATCAGTATGCTTCGGATTAGAGAGAATGTTGAATATTCCAGTTGAAGAGTTTGCTGAAAAGCAAGAGTCATGAAGGTAGAGTACTAAAGAAACATTCTTAGCACAACAGAAGTATATAAGCACAATGACTTTGCTATTGACCAGTAGATAATCTTGCATTTTAGAATTAAAATTATATGAATGCTATAGGCAAGACTATGAATACATTTACTCAAAATAAGGATGGAAGACAAATGTTGAAGTACTTGAGCAACTAAGAGAATACCAGGATTCTTGGATGATGAAGTACATATTAATCCAAATGATTAGGCTTTCAGAAGATTATCCTAGTAGGTTATTCCATTAATGGTTAATGCATTATCATTTAATGCACTAATAAACATTTATAAAGTTTGGAATAACTAGGCCATTGAAAAGTTTATGTAGTATGCATAACAGATTCACAAATCGAATTCTTTTCTTGAAGATAGGCTTGAAACTGATATATGAATGACTTATTAGATATGAAGTCCAACTAGTTCAAGAGTGAAACTAGACAGTTCAAGCAACACATTGAATTCTAAAGATGAATATGTGAGGGATAGAAAATATTCAACTTAAACAAATTTGAAGCATATCTGTTATTCAGTGTACAACACTAACTTCTAATTTGAAACATCATTTGAATGCACTCAAAGTATTTTTCAAATCTATCTGAAATACTTTCAAAGTATGAATATTTTTCAAAACATTTGTATGCATCTTTATAAAACAAAGTGAACTGAAATTCAAACAAATTTTAGAATTGTGAATTTCATAAACATAAACTCAGAAAAGTTATGCACAAATTCACTTATGGTCCATTTAGTAATATGAAAACATTTTGAAAAACATAAATGATTTATTGCTAAAGGAATGCAATGATGGACAAGTATTCATTACCCAAAAATGAATTTCATATAATCACAGTATGGGGTAAAGATTAGATATCACCGTAATGCCTCTTGTCCTTGTAGAAACTTGCTTGATTAAGGTGGATTGATGTAGATGTCTCCCTTTTTGACATTCACCATCAACATCAAGCATAACTTGTTTAGCTTTCTCAAGACTTGATCATTTCTCTATATTGCATTCTTGAGAAGCTTTCTTTGATCCTACAAAACTGTATAAATCTTTTTCTTTCTAGGTATCCAACCTTACTTGGATCCAATCATCGTTAGCTTGTAGGAACAAAAATTCACATGCTCTTATGAATATAATCAATTCAGCATAATTGAGCACAATGAATTAATCATGACTTTATGCATAAAAGAGATACTTTCTTTTCAAATCATCATGTATGCATAAAGAATTAAACTATTAAACATTGCAATCCCTTTATAAATAAATCTATTAAATGGATTTTTAAGGGATGTGAAAAAAATCAATTTCAAAACAGTTTGCAATGCTCATTCCTAAGGCTACAAAATATAAAACCTCAATATATAATTCAAATAATAGCATAGGAGGCTTTACTATTATATACCTTTACCTTAGGTACTTGGAGGATTGACTTTGCTTACCCATTGGTTCTTCATATGTCTTTCCATGGGTATCTGCAAAGTTCTCTCTGAGGATATAGACTTCAAGAGTCTTCTTGTTGATACTTGAGAGATTCTCCTCTTGATCTCCTCAAGATAGTTGAATGGTACTCTATGGTAGTTTGTTCTTGAGGTAGATGATACTCTTCTTGCTTGTATCCATTGCTTCTTTTGATGTTTAGACCTTGTAGTTCTAGCAATGGATGCCCTGAGATTTCTCTTACTTGATGCTATGATCTTCTTCATTGGTGCATGAGAAACTCTTGGCTTCTTGTTCATCTTCTCTGTACCCTTATGTCCATTGATTTTCAAATCATCCTGTACACATAAAGCACTAGATGGACATTTTGGTACCCACTTATACTTGGGTCCTTGATCGTTAGTATTGGAATTTGCTTGTCCTTTGGGAACCCAAACAAATTTATTTCTCACATTATAATTTCTCCTAATATAACATGTGTGAGAAATATGTCCAGATTTACCACAATAATTGCAAACAATATGATGATGTGTATTATGAGATTTTATGCAAGTATTGTGTTGGTTGTCAGAGTGGAAATTTAAATAAATCTTATTTGAATAATATTTCTTCCCAATAAATTTTCCAGCATGATTGAAAACATTTTTGCTTTTCAAAATAGAATCAGTAAGTGGTTGAAAAACAATTTTATGCAATTGTTCAAAATCATTTTTCTTAACTACACAAGAAGAATTGGAATTATTTACCACATGTGCATCTTGAATTTCTGATGATGATTCATCATAATTGTCCATGATCAGCTCTCCTTGGGAATCCTCACTTTCTTGTTCTTTCATGTTGACTAGATCATAGAAGTGTTCTAAGATTTCTCCTTCTTCATTCTCTACTTCCAATTGTTCATCAATCGTGGATATGCACTTTATAGTTTCAAATGAACTGTCAACACTTTTAATTTCAACACAATTGTTAGAAGTATAAATAGAATCAAGAGTATCCCAAATTTATTTAGCACTAGAGCAACATTTGATTTTTATAAAATCATTTTCGGTTAAAGCACTATACAAAATTTTCATTGCTCTAATGTTCAATGAAAACATTTTCTTTTCTTTTTCTGTCCAATCCTTTCTCGGTTTAAAATCAAAGACATTTGTAAAAACATTCCACATATCAAAATCAGACGTTTTAACAAAACTAATCATTCTAGCTTTCCAAAACCAAAAATCAATATCTTTCAAAAACGGTGGAACAGTATAATCAAAACCTTCTGAAAACGAACAGCTCTCAAAAATAGCCATTGATAACTCTTGAGACTGTGAAGTCCTTTAAACAAGAGCCTGGCTCTGATACCAAATGAAGGTGGAATATCACCTAGAGGGGGGGTGAATAGGTGATTACAAAATTCTTTCGCTGATAGCTCAATAACACAGTCACCCACACAACAGATGTAAATCAAGGCTAAGTAAAGATAGGGAAGAGAAGATTGACACAGAGAATTTACACTGGTTCGGCCCAACTCTTGACCTAGTCCAGTCCCCAGAAACACTCCGGGATTTCACTAACTTACCCAGAAACACTCTGGGATTTCACTCTTGCCCAGAACCACTCCGGGACTTTTACAACCTCAATTACACACTCTATGCTTGGATGATCCTTTCCCTAGGACTCACTCCCCCTTACAAGTTGTAATTGAATAACCCACACATCCACAACCTTAAGATTTACAGATAAGCAGATAATCATAGGATAACAAAAACTCGTCACTGAGTAGATATGTGATGAACACTGAAGTACACAGAGTATTGTGAAAGTATCACATGAGAGTATTGCAAAGTATCATACGAAAGTATAGCGGAACTAAACTTTCGAATGGTGCTTCGCTCTGTTGTGTTGTGTGTATTGAGAGCAGGTGGTGCTTCCTCTATTTATAGTGCTTTGAAGATGACCGTTGCTGCTTCTGTGTTTTGAATTCAAATAGAGATCATTCCATTTGCTGCATATTGAATTCCATTAATCCCCATAATCTAATCGGATTGTTTGTGATTCTCTTTTGATGATTTTGCCGTCTTGCTTGATCGTCCAGGATACTTGCCTGTGATGAGAATGTCATTAATGAATCAAGATTTGGGCTGTCTATTCGTTCAAAAGAGATCCTCACGATTTGTCCGTTTTGCATCATTTCAGAATCAATTATCAGATATGTGTGACTCATGGAGATTTCGAATTGATCCTGTACTGAAATTTCAGTGTTGCTACTGTAGTCCGTTGCTTTGCTGTGTGGTTGACTGGAGGTGGTCTCGAGGCTCGAGTTAAAAAAGTCTTTTCCATTCTTCAAATTCTCTGGTTGGATATTGGCTCGAGGTTGCACTGTTAGCTCGAGGCATCTCACTCATTCTCAATTCCATTGTCTTTGATTTGAACTCTGTTGCTTCCAGAATTTCGTATGTCCACTTTCGAAGATCATAAATCCCTGTTCCGAACTCATTTTTGGCTGTTTCAAGTCTTGATGGAAAGCTCTTTGAGTCTACTTTCATATGGCACCAATTTTAGCTTCATCGTATTTTTAGTTTGTGAGATATACTCAAAACATTGAAGCTTGGTCAGCACTGTGACGGTGATGTCACTCTCATCTTCAACAATTCATATCTCTCTCATCTGACCTCCTTTGGACTTGAATCTTGTGCGACTAGGACCGTTTGGAAGTCTAGTTTCCAATAATATTGGTTTCACCTCAATCCGACTTCTGGGTTGAGAGATATCGTTGATTTACCAGTGGTCGCCAGCTGAAATGCGAAACAGAGGTGCTGAAGAGGCACGATTGGCTCGAGTCAAATGATTCTGGCTCGAGTTTTGAGGCAAACTCGAGGTTAAAATAGCTGGCTCGAGTATGGGCTTCCTCTGGCTCGAGTTTTGACTTTCTGGACCTTGATTTTGCTTGTTTTAACTCCGATTTGAGCCATTCCAACTTTCATATCATCGTGGAGGCTTCTAGAGTCAATCTAAGAACTTGTATGATGATTTTCTTATTCCATTGAGCAAGTTCTTTCATCTTCCAACTCCCATCTTGATCATGTCAACATTACATCTACATTAAATGTAAGAATCTGTCAAAGTATAAGATAAATGTAGTATGCAACCTTTTTGCTCTTAAGAATGACATCTATATAAAACATCATCAAAACTAATCATATCCAACACAAAACTCGAGTTTTCAACAAAACTCGAGTTTGTCTTTGACAGTAAGTTTTCAACTTACAAAGACAAACTTCTCTTGTGTTTACAATTGTTTGTTATCATCAAAACCAATTTGAGAACTAACATTCTCCCCCTTTTTGGTGATGACAACACTTGTAAACCAGAGATTTTGTTATTTTCAAAAGATGTGATCTTTGAGTTAAGAATTTCAGAAATTGGTTTAACACATGTTATGTATGACAGTTATGAAATTCAATCAGAGGTATAGCAGAAGCGATTTTGATTCACCATAACTGAACTATTGCAATCTCAAAAAAAATGTATATTAACATCATATCAAAAGCCGAGATGCAAAGTTACATAAACATCAAAACAGAATTACAAACTGAAATTTAAACACGTAAACTCAAAGGAAACTAATCCTAAACAGAGATCAAGACTAAACTCCTTCCTTTTGCTCAAACTTGCTCCTTGGGATCAATTTTGTTCTCTGGTTCTTCTCCCCCTTTGTCATCAACAAAAGAGGATGGAGCTGAGATTGAAGGTTCAGTGGAAGGGGTTGAGAGCTTGACAGTTGACGCAGGGGATGGAATGGGTATGGGAGAGGGAAGTGGAGTGGGAAGAATGGCAGTGGTAGGGGAGGAAGTGGGTGCAGAGGAAGGTACTGGAGGAGTAGTGAAGCCGAAAGTGGGGGAAGCAGAGGGAGGAGAAGGAGTAGGCTGTAGATCAGTAGGAGAACCAAAACCGGAAGAGGAACGCGGCTCCATTTTATTGATAAATGCAGTTAAGCGATGATCCAGGCGCTCCTGAGAAACCAGCAAAGTGGCCAATGAGGCATCATGATCGATCAAATGATTATACATTTCAGAGAATTCATTTCTCATTGTATCTTGTTTGGCACTTAGGGCTGCATGGTTGTCTTCCATCTTAGAACTCAACTGATGTATTTCTTTGCGGATTTGAGTCATCATATCTTGGAAAGCTTTATCCACAATTGCTTGAACATGTAAGCCAAATTCTGGCGGCACAGTGGACAGAGGAGGAGCAGATTGGGGAGCAGACTGTGCTTCTTGGGCTCTGGACTGAGAAGGGGATGAGATGCATCGGACCCTTCGGCTTCAAGATTCAGTCTCATTAGATTGAGTTGAGCCTTCCCAAAAGCAGGAGGAATGTGCATAGTGTTTGGAGCACCCACATACCAAACCTTATGATAGAACAGAATGACTGAGACTAGAGAAGGAAAAGGTATATGAGAAGGCTTCCTAGATGAAAATCTGAAATTGATCATTTCTTGAAAGAGCCAATGGCCAAGATTGATAGGAACCTTATTCACGAGGAGAGAAAACTTGGTATAGTCTTTGTGAGCAAAGTGGGTGAAATTGCCACCCTTTTGAATCATGTTCCTAGAGTAGATGTACCATAGGACACGATGCAGAGGAGGCATAGAACCAGGAGTAAAAGTCAGCTTGACTAATTGATCGGCAGGTATAGGCTCATTTGGTCGAAGAATTTGGAAGATTTGTTTGTTGGAATAATTGGCTGTGGGAAGAGGTGGAGGATTGGAAATTTTCAGGATAGAATTTAAAGTGGCTGCAGACAAAGTGATTTTAACACCCCTAACCTATGTAGAAATTCGTTCTTCTACCAGGTTTTCATCATTATCCATCAAATTGTCATATTGCATATTGAAATAAAACATTTTGGTGACATTGGAACTATACGGAGCAGTGATGGATAAAAAATTTTCATATGGTTTTAACCAGGGTGAAAGATCTACACTACAGGACCTTCTAAGCTGTTCTAGATCCACAGATACAATTGGACAGAATACCTTTTTCAAGAAGGTTTCTTGAAATTTGGCAGCTTGGTCACCAGTAATTTGACGATTCTCAACGACAAAGCCTAGAGGAGCAGATTCATGGAGATTGATTTCAGAAAGCGCATCTGGGAAAAATAGTGAATCTTGAGGCTCCTGAGAAGGATTTTGAGTTGCCTTGGAGGATCCTTCAGCTCTTTGAGCTTTCAGCTTTTTACGGGGTTGAGAAGGAGCATCTTCCGGTTCTTTCCCTTTTGGCGAGGAGTGCGTCGATGCTGAAGGGCGCTTAGATTGGGGCTGAGATGGTTCTTGAATGGAAATGCCCTTGGTTTTTGGCAGAGGAGATGTTTGGGTAGATGGAATTCCAGGAATATGCTTGTCAATCCCGCCGTGAAACCGATTGGGAAAATATTTCTTCCTCGGAGGTCTTGTCAGTGGAGGAGGTGACGGAGATTTTGAAGACGCCTCATGATCGTTGCTCTTCTGGGAATGTTTGGAGGTTTTTGTTCGAGCCATGATCGAATTAAGAGATTAAGGTTTGAAATCGGAAGGGTGAAAGAGAGAGATATGAAAGAACGAAGAATTTGGGGAAAACTCTAGGGCAAACTTGAGTTTTAGGTCAAGTGTAGATGAACCATGAACATGTATGCTTAAATAGGGCGCGAAAACACTAACCTGGATTCAAAAGTGTAAAACGAACTTTTGAAATTCCGCGACCAAAACTCGAGTTTCTACTTACCGACTCGAGTTTTCTGAATGCTTCAACAGGTGTGAGTCTCTCTGTCTGTCCAAAACTCGAGTTGTCGTTGGATGACTCGAGTTTCCATATCGTGAAATTTCAGAGCTTGCTCTGTCTCTCCGAAACTCGAGTTGTCACTTAACGACTCGAGTTTGCATATTTGCTCAGCAACTCATCCCGATAGTAACCCGACAAAACTCGAGTTTGCGTCCTTTGACGGCAAACTTCAGGTTTTTCAAATGTCCTGCAAAAGACAAAGCTACGTACTCCGAAGCTTAAGTTAGTATCAAATATTCATCAAAACTAAAACTATCATTAAAATAAGAAGAATTACTCACAATTCATTGGGATTTACCATTCCCAATTATCTTCTTATGAAATTAAATTGTTGTTTAGCCAATGGCTTGGTGAAGATATCAGCAAGTTGAAGATGCGTGGGAATGAACATCACTTTGATATCTTTCTTTTGCACATGATCTCGGATGAAGTGATGTTTTACGTCAATGTGCTTTGTTCTCGTGTGTTGAACTGGATTTTTCGCAAGACTGATTGTGCTAATATTGTCACAGAGAATTGGAATCTCCTTCAAGTGAATTCCCAAATCAGATAGTTGTTGCCTTAGCCATAGGACTTGAGCACAGCAACTGGAAACAACGACATATTCAGCTTCGGTTGAGGATACAGCTACGGTGGTTTGTTTCTTGCTAAACCATGATACTAGTGAACCTCCAAGAAACTCACATTGTCCACTAGTACTCTTTCTATCAGTTTTGTAACCAGCGTGATTAGAATCTGAGTATGCTACCAAAAATTCTTGTTGACCCTTTGGGAACCAAAGACCAAGTTCTTTTGTGTCTGATAGATAACGAAAAATCCTCTTTACATGTTCAGCATGTGATTCCTTTGGTGCAGCTTGAAATCTTGCACACATGCCCACACTGAATTGAATATCCGGTCTACTTGCTGTTAGGTAGAGTAGTGATCCGATCATCCCTCGATATTTGGTTATGTTGAAGAACTTTCCTTTTTCTTCATCGGCATCTAGAGAGGCAGTGGAACTCATAGGTGTATCAGCACCGTTGCAATGTTCCAGGCCAAACTTTTTGAGCAAATCCCGGAGGTACTTTGTTTATGAAATAAAGATTCCGTCCTTTCGTTATTGGATTTGAAAGCCGAGAAAATACTTCAACTCTCCCATCATTGACATTTCGAACTCACTATGCATTTTCTTAGAGAATTCATTGTTGTGGATGAAGCACTTACAGCCAAACACATGCAGATGACTCAGGTTCGGCTTTCTTCCTTTGTATAGTTCGTATGGAGTTTTGTTTGGCTTCTTTCGGAGATACGCCCAATTCAAGATGTAGCATGTTGTACTCATTGCATCAGCCCAGAACACTTGGGAAGTGTTATTCTCATTCAGCATTGCTCTGGCCATCTCGGTGAGGACTCGATTTTTCCTTTCTACAACACCGTTTTGCTGTGGAGTCCTTGGAGCTGAGAAGTTGTGATCAATCCCCATGTTGTCACAGAGCTCAGCAAATGCATGGTTCTCGAATTCTCTACCATGATCAGTGCGAATACAATCAAGCATTCCTCAGAATCAAAGATGACTATGTTCCCTTTATCGGTGCTTTGACTTACACTGAGGAGGTTGTGGAAAAGTCCTTCAACAAGGTAAACGTCTTTGATTTGAGGCCCATCGTTGTTTCCAACTTTGCCGATTCCAGCAATCTTTCCAGATTGATTTCCACCAAAGATTACTCTTCCACCATCCTCTTGCTTGATTGTTGCGAATTTGGACTGATCACCGGTCATGTGTCTTGAGCATCCACTATCGATGTACCATTTGTTAGATTTTGATGCTCTTAGACATACCTGCAAATCAGAAAGGATCAAGCCTTAGGTACCCATCTTTTCTTGGGTCCTTTGAGGTTAGTTCGAGCCTTAGGAGCATAGGTTCCTTTGGGCACCCACTGATATTTCCGACAGGTTTATTTTTCTTATCCTTCTTGTGAAAGCACGATGAGGTGGTATGGCCCTTTCTGTTGCAATAATTACAGTGAGAAAATGGATTGGAGGAGTGTATAGTTTTTCGGAAAGAGTTTAAATAATATTTTCCACCACTCTTCTTCTTTCCTTTCTTTCTATCAAACATGGGATTGTAGCCTAACCCTGAACGATCATTTGTAAACCTTTGTGCCTTTAAAATTACATTAAGCATCTCACTGCCTTTTGTAAACTTTTCAAGAGTTTTAGTGAGATATGAATTCTTTTCTTTAAAAACAGCACAGTCATCACAAATGAGATTTTCAGGGGAAGAAAGATTTTCTACTTGCTGTTCAAGAGTAATATTTTTCTTTTTCAAAGCAATATATTTCTCAGCAAGTTTTTCAAATTCTGATTGAACAATGGTATATTCAGTAAATAATTCATCATATGATGGTTTGGAATCATATACCTCATTGTTCTTTTCGTGTTGCTCTTCTACTTCAGCAACCAAACAGATATTTGCTTTTTCTTCCTCTTCATCAGCTTCATCTTCATCAGATGAGCTATCTCCCCATATTGCTGAGACATAGGCTTTCTTTTTGAACTTGTTGAATCTCTTCTTGCCTTTGTCCTTGTTCTTCAGCTGGGGGCATTCTGACTTGATGTGGCCGGGCTTCTCGCATTCATAGCAGATGATTGGCTTCTTTGTCTCCAAGCTGGAGCTGCCCTTGTTGAATCTCTTATATCCTTGGTCCTTCTTGTAGAATCTCTTGAACCTTCGGATCATCATGCCCAGCTCTCCATCTTCGTCATCTCCTTCTTCTTCTTCGTCATCAGGTTGCTTTGCTTCATTTGCAGCCTTGAGTGCAATGCCTTTGTTTTTCCTACTTGTTTCCTCAAGTTCCTTTTTGAACTTGAGTTTTCCTTCGTACTCAGAAAGGCTGCCAAACAATGCTGCCACCGAACTCATTGATTCGCCACGAGCTTCTTCAATGGCTGTCACTTTAGCTTCCCATTCTTTGCTAAGAATGTTCAAGATTTTTCTTACTTGAGCAGGTTGCTCGTATGTCTTGCCCAATGCAGCAAGTTGATTGATAAGATGGGTGAATCTTAGCTGGAAGTCAATGATGGATTCACCGGTCTTCATTCGAAGGAGATCGTATTCTGTCATTAGAGTGTTGACTCTATTCTCCTTGACTACTGTTGGTCCTTCATGGGCTATCTCCAGAGCATCCCACATACTCTTGCAAACGGTAGATTACAAATACGGAAATACTCTTGCTGACTAAGAGCACTTTGTAGCATGAGAACAACTTTACTATTGAGAGTGACATTTCATCGGTCATTCTCATCGTACTCTTCTTCAAGCTTGGGAATCCAGACCCCATCTTGGACTGAGGATGGCTCATAGTTGCGTATTTCAAATACTCTCCACAGACCATATTCGCTGGCCATTACGAAGACCTTGAATTTGACCTTCCAGAAGGAGTAGTGTTCTCAACTGAAGCCTGGAGGTCTATTGATTGAAGCTCCATCCGGCAGAATTCCGTTCATGGTGATCCTTCTCGAGATGTTAAGCTCTTTTGAGAAGACCTAGCTCTGATACCAAATGTAAATGGAGCTTGAATCACCAAGAGGGGGGGTGAATTGGGGATTCTAAAAATTCTTTTCGAATACTCTATTTTTCGGATATGAAATAGAAGTAAAACAGAGTAAGGGAAGAATAGCAAGACACAGATATTTATATTGGTTCGGTCCAATCCTGACCTAGGTCCAGTACCTAGACTCTCTGGGATTTCTCACTAACAAGATTGATTACACACTCTGCACTCAAGAGTAATTCTCTCTCTAGAACTTACTCCCCCTTACAAGTTGTAATCAATGAACCCAATCTCCAAGTCCCCTTGACTTGAGATAACTCATAATAAATGACTTACAATCAATGAACTCTCTTTTAGAGTAGATAAGATAAACACTAAAGTATGAATGTATCAGAAGATACTTTACACAGAAAAACAAAGAATAAATGACTCTTGGATGATTTTCATTTTTCTGTTGAATTGGTTGTTCAGAAGAATTGAATGCATCTCTATTTATAGGTAGAGATCATTAATTGACCGTTGTAATCCCAATTGTAACCGTTGGAGGTGTTGGGAGATGATTACATTAAGCTTTGGTCTTCTTCTCTCTCTAATCTTCACTTAATCCAGCTGTATGATTGTTCAGAGTTGTTTCTCTGAAAATTAATCCGTTGGAGCACTTAATGCTGGAAGCAGAAATCATCCTTTCTACTTTTCCAAATGTGTGCAGGTGGATTAACCAGAAGAATACAACTTTTCTGGGCTTGGCATTTAATGTTCTGACATGCTTTTTGCTTTAGCTCAAATCTTCACTTAATCCTGTCTAAATCATCTGAAACTCACTAACAAACTGATTAAACATAGTTAGGAGTAGTAATGAATGATGATATAAACTTCCTCCTGTAGGTTGTTCAACATAAACTTCCTCCTGTATAAAACCATTTAAAAAGGCGGATTTCACATCCATTTGAAAAAGTTTGAATCCTTTAACACAGGCAAAGGCTAAAAGAACTCTTATAGCTTCGAATCTTGCTATTGGAGCATAAGTTTCTTCATAATCAATTCCTTCTTTTTGATTATAGCCTTTTGCAACTAGCCTGCCTTATTACGAATGATTATGGCGGATTCATCACATTTATTCTTGAATACCCATTTAGTACCAATGACCGGATGGTCTTTAGGTCTGGGTACCAAGTCCCAAACTTGGTTTCTTTCAAATTGATGTAACTCCTCTTGCATTGCTATAACCCAATCATTGTCTGAAAGGGCTTCATCAATTTTAGAGGGTTCAATTTTAGAAATGAAAGCTGAAAAAGTAACTTCATTTAAAGTGCTTTTTCTGGTTCTTACTCCTTGATTTGCATCACCTATCACTTGATCCAGAGGATGACTCCTACTGTATCTCCATGATTTTGGTTGAGTTTGAACACTGTTTTCACAAGCATTTTCACAATGTTTTTCAGTTTCAGAATCATTTTGCAAAGCATTTTCAGTATTTGTTGAAACAGAAGTTTGGTTTGTCATAGGAAAATCATCATCATCATCCAAGGACTTGTTAGATTTGGTTTCACAGAAAACAACATGCATAGATTCTTCAACAGTGTGATTGCGGGTATTATAAACTCTATATGCTTTACTTCTACTTGAATAACCCAAGAATATACCTTCATCAGCTTTGGAATCAAATTTTCCCAAGCTGTCCTTACCATTATTGTGGATGAAGCATTTACATCCAAAGATGTGTAAGTGAGCTAAGTTGGGTTTTCTTCCTTTGTAGAGCTCATAGGGAGTTTTGTTCAATTTCTTCCGGAGATATGCCGTGTTTGATATGTAACAAGCAGTGCTCATAGCATCAGCCCAAAACACTTGAGATGTTTGGTTCTCATTTAGCATTGACCTTGCCATTTCGAGTAAGCACTCTATTCTTTCTTTCAACAACTCCATTTTGCTGTGGGGTTCTTGGAGCTGAGAAGTTATGATTGATTCCCATATTATCACAGAATTCTCCAAAGGCATGATTCTCAAATTCTCCACCATGATCTGTACGAATACCTGCAATAGAGAATCCTTTCTCGTTTTGGACCTTCTTGGCAAACACAATAAATTGATCAAATGTTTTGTCTTTTGATGATAAAAGAATGACCCATGTAAACCTTGAGAAATCATCTACTATAACCAATGTATAAAGATTGCCACCAAGGCTTTTTACCCTAGCTGGTCCAACTAAATCCATATGGAGTAATTGAAGAGGTCTATTAGTTGATATTTCAGTTTTTGATTTGAAAGAAGATTTGGTTTGTTTACCTTTTTGGCATGCATCACAGATCATATCATTCTTAAAAGAAAGTTTTGGTAAACCAATAACCAATTCCTTTTTCTGTAGTTTATCAAGTTGAATCATATTAACATGTCCTAAACGTTTATGCCATAACCAACCTTCATCTAAGTTACCAACAAAACATTTTTCAGAATCAGAATTGTTTTTAGACAAATTAAGAGTGTAGCAATTACCTTCTCTTGGAGCTCTAAATAATGCTTTGGGTTTAATACTATCTAAGGAGAGAGCATCCTTACTTACAATCAAACATTCTTCTGAATCAAAGATGACTAGGTTTCCTTTGTCTGTGCTTTGACTCACACTGAGGAGGTTGTGACATAATCCATCCACAAGATAAACATCTTTGATTTGAGGTCCATTGCTATTTCCAATTTTGCCAATGCCAGCAATTCTTCCAGACTCATTTCAACCAAATGTTACCTTGCCACCTTCCTTATGTTTGATTGAAGCAAACTTGGATTGGTCTCCAGTCATGTGTCTTGAGCATCCACTGTCAATGTACCACTTATTGGGATTTGATGCTCTAAGACAAATCTGCATAAAAGGAGACATCATCTTTTAGGTACCCAATATTCTTTGGGTCCTTTTGGGTTAGTTTGTGTCTTAGGAATCATATAGGATCCCTTAGGCACCCATTGGTAGTTTCCTACAGGTTTAATTTTTCTATCCTTTCTATGAAAACATGAAGAAGTGGTATGACCTTTTCTATTACAATAGTTGCAATGTGCAAAAGGATTTGAAGTATGGACAGATTTTTGAAAGTAATTCATGTAAGATCTTTGTCCATGTTTCTTTTTGCCTTTCTTTTTGTCACAATCAGGTTTGTAACCAATTCCTGATTTGTCATTTGTGAATCTTTGCTGTTTCAAAATTATTTCAAGCATTTCACTTCCTCTAGTGAATTTTTCAAGAGTCTTTGTAAGATATTCATTTTTCTTTTTCAGAATAAGACATTCATCACATATGATATTTTCAGGAACCGAAAGATTTTCTACTTGCTGTTCAAGTGTTGTATTCTTCCTTTTTAAAGCAAAATATTTTTCAGCAAGTTCATCAAATTCATTTTGAACAAGTTTATATTCAGTAGACAATTCATTATAAGTTGGTTTTGTATCATGATTAGAACAAGTAGAACTTTCCTTTTCACAAGTAGAAACAGATGTAGGAATCGTTTGAACCTGTTCTTCTAGTAGTTTGATTTTTCTTTTTGAAAATAAGAGCTCTTTTGCAGTTTTTTTAAATTCAGTATAAAGAGAATCATATGTTGAAGATAATTCATCATAAGGTAAATCAGAATTACTTACCTCTTCGTTGTCTGATTCCTCTTGAGCCACAAGACAGAGATTGGCACTTTGTTCCTCTTCTGCCTCATCTTCATCAGATGAGTTGTTGCCCCATATAGCTGACACATAAGCTCTTTTTTGAACTTATTGAATTTCTTTTCTTTGTTCTTCAGCTGAGGGCATTCTGATTTGATGTGGCCTGGTTTCTCACACTCATAGCATATAATTGGTTTCTTAGTTTCAGTGCTAGAATTTCCTTTGTGAAACTTTCTGTGAGATTGGTCCTTTTTGTAGAATTTCTTGAATCTTCGGACCATCATTCCTAGTTCACCATCTTCATCTTCATCTTCTTCATCGTCATCTGACTTTACCTCTTTGATGGTTTTAAGAGCTATTCCCTTGTTTTTGACATTGATGTCATTTAGCCCTTTCTTGAATTTGATCTTCCCTCATATTCAGAAAGACTGCCAAATAATGCTGCTACGGAGGCCATTGATTCACCTCGAGATTCTTCAATTGCAGTGACCTTGGCTCCCATTCCTTGGTGAGAATATTTAGTATTTTCCTCACTTGGGCAGGTTGTTCATATTCTTTTCCCAAGGCAATGAGTTGATTGATCAGATGAGTGAACCTGAGTTGAAATTCGCCAATAGACTCTCCGGGCTTCATCTGTAATAAATCATATTCAGTCATGAGAGTATTGATACGATTTTCTTTGATTGCAGCCGTTCCTTCATGGGCTATCTCAAGAGCATCCCACATTTGCTTAGCAGATGGCAAAGTGCAAATTCTGAAATACTCCTTTTGCCCAAGAGCACTTTGCAGCATGTGGATTGCCTTCATGTTGAGAGTAACTAGCTTTTTATCATTGTCATCGTACTCTTCTTCTTTCTTGGGAGTTCTGACATCAGCTACAACTGAGGAAGGAACATAGTTTCCTTTCTCAAAGACCCTCCATAAACCAAGCTCAGAGGCCATTACATAGACCCTGAACTTAGCCTTCCAGAATGAGTAGTGTTCTCCATTGAAACACGGGGTCCGTTGATTGAGGCTCCATCGGGTAGAATTCCTTCCATTGGATCTTTTTGTCTAGGATGTTAATCCTTCAAATAGACAACCTGGCTCTGATACCAAATGAAAACAAAAGGAAATCACCAAGAGGGGTGAATTGGGGATTTTAAAAACTTTTAAAATAACTTTGCACCTAAGCTGAAGCTGAACGTAAAGAGATAGGGAAGAAGAGCTTGACACAGAAAGTTTATCCTGGTTCGGTCCAAACTCTTGACCTACGTCCAGTCCCCAGACTCTCTGGGTTTTTCTACTATCACTCAAATCAGATACACACTCTGTACTCAAGGATTATCCTCTCTCTAGGATACACTCCCCTTACAAGTTGTAATCTGAAATCCCAATCTCCAAGTCCCTTGACTTGAGATTATTACAATGGATGAATAGTTTGTATAACAGCTCTCTCACAGAGAAGATATTGATAAACACTGAGGCTCTTTGTATATCAAATACAATACAGAAAGAAAACTGAATGTATATGTGACTCTTGAGCTTGCTTTTCGTTTCTGCTTAATTTGTCGTATTTTGCGAAGTTTGTAATCTGCTCCTTATATAGTGGTGAATTGCTATGTGACCGTTACTTCTCAATTCTGCATGTTCTTCATTTGAAATTAAGCTTGATGATGATTATAGCCGTTGGGTTCTGAATTTCGGCTGATTGAATTCCGACGCGTGAAATCCTTCTTCATTCTGATTCGTCGCGTGAATTCAATGTCTTGTTTGATCCAACTAATACCTGAAACATTCTGAATTTAGAGTGGTTAAATATACATATGAATTCTCTAAATGAATGTAATTAATCCGCATAAAAATGGTAAGTTTGTAGTTCAAACTAATCAGGATGAAACCAGTAACGATCATATTTGCTGTTGCTTTAAACTCGAGTTCGCCAAGTCAGGCTCGAGTTCGTAAGGCACTTTGAGTATCTGGTTTATCTTCTGTGAGGAGCAAACTTTGGAGTTTTGATGTAAACTCTGGAGTTTGTAAATTGTCTCAACATGTAAACTCGAGTTCACAAAGGTAGGCTCGAGTTCGAATAATCACTGAGCTTTTTATCGTGCGAGTACCTGAGATAATATTTCACAAACCAGGCAGGCTCGAGTCCATTAGTGATTAGGCTCGAGTTTAACACTATTCATGCCTAAGAGATTTGGTCATTCGAAAGTGTGAACTGGAGCATGAATACAAACTCTGGAGTTTGTACACTTGCTTTACTCTCTTTCAATGAAGGGCTCGAGTTCATAATCTCAGGCTCGAGTTCGATTTCATTTATTCCATGGCTTATTGGAGTGAACTGGAGGTTTGAACATATACTCTGGAGTTTTTAAATGAGGGAGAACTTGGGAGCTCTCTGCCAAGGAAAAACTCGAGCTTGCAATAACAGGCTCGAGTTTACCTGTTTTGTAAACTCTTCTTCGTTTGTCAAACCATAGAGTAAACTCTATAAAAAAGTGTTAGGCTCGAGTCCATATACTTGGGCTCGAGTGTTCATCAATTTACAGCCATAGGAATAAGCAAACTCTACAAAAAAATATAAGCTCTGAAGTTTAAAGAGATGGTTTTCAATTGGAAAATGTTCCCGCCAGAGGCAAACTCGAGCTTGTCTATACAGGCTCGAGTTTACTTATTTGTAAACTTTTTATTACTATACCATGGGAGTTTAGGCTCGAGTTTATTTATTCAGACTCGAGTTTGTCATACTGAAATAGCCTGATGTGCTCTCTGTTTGCAGCAAACTCGAGCTTGCCTAGTTAGGCTCGAGTTTTGCGATGACAGAATGTT
Organism: Acacia pycnantha; assembly: GCA_025563575.1. Lineage (NCBI taxonomy): Eukaryota > Viridiplantae > Streptophyta > Magnoliopsida > Fabales > Fabaceae > Acacia > Acacia pycnantha. The sequence continues at coordinate 42,190 of JAMWYP010000042.1, read as the reverse complement.
TTTGACTCTTTTGTCTTATTAAAACATTCATACTTGTTTACAATTGTTATTAATCATCAAAACACATAGAGAACTAACAATATGGTATTGAGGTCAAGGTTTGGCAAAATCATTCATTTCGAAATTCAAACTTCGCGATGGAAACTCGAGTTGGTTCTTCCAAACTCGAGTTTTCTTGTTCCAGTGAACTTTTAACAAAAGAGCTAAACTCGAGTTTTCAAAACAAACTCGAGTTTTCTCTTTACAGAGACAAACATCGCGATTTGGCATTTTGGACATGATTGGTGAATAGTGCAAAACTCGAGTCATTAAGTGACTAACTCGAGTTTTGGACTCTTAATGAAAAATCAAGTTCTAGTCCAAAATCTCAAAACTGGAGTTTCCAAAACACAACTCGAGTTTTCAAAAGTTCAAATCTTACTGAGCTCTCTGTCTGCTCGAAACTCGAGTTTTCAAAACCTAACTCGAGTTTTCATTTATTTTGAAAACTTTGGAAACGTCTCTGTAAGATCAAAACTCGAGTTTTGAAACCAAAACTCGAGTTTTCTCTTTTAATGAGAAAACATTGAAAGACTTTATCTAAGTGAGGTATAGTGTTTTTGCAAGGTTGGATTTTGAGTAAATTTCTTTCAAGATACAAAACTCGAGTTTTATATCTTAACTCGAGTTTTCATGAACATTGAAAACTTATTAAAAATCCTTTGAAAAGCTAAACTCGAGTTTCTCATGGAAACTGGAGTTTTGGATTCTTTGAAAATCTTGGTTGCTCTCAGTATGACCAAAACTCGAGTTTTCAAACTATAACCCGAGTTTGCTTTATTCAGCTGAAAACTTGAAGGCTTTCTGTATGGCCAAAACTCGAGTTTTAAAACATAACTCGAGTTTTCACATCTTAGCAAAATTTCAAGCCTTTTACTGTCAGGCCAAAACTCGAGTTTTCAACCAAAACTCGAGTTTGCCTTCGACAGTAAGTTTTCAACTTACAAAGACAAACTTCTCTTGTGTTTACAATTGTTTGTTATCATCAAAACCAATTTGAGAACTAACATTCTCCCCCTTTTTGGTGATGACAACACTTGTAAACCAGAGATTTTGTTATTTTCAAAAGATGTGATCTTTGAGTTAAGAATTTCAGAAATTGGTTTAACACATGTTTTATATGACAGTTATGAAATTCAATCAGAGGTATAGCAGAAGCGATTTTGATTCACCATAACTGAACTATTGCAATCTCAAAAAAAATGTATATTAACATGATATCAAAAGCCGAGATGCAAAGTTACATAAACATCAAGACAGAATTACAAACTGAAATTTAAACACGTAAACTCAAAGGAAACTAATCCTAAACAGAGATCAAGACTAAACTCCTTCCTTTTGCTCAAACTTGCTCCTTGGGATCAATTTTGTTCTCTGGTTCTTCTCCCCCTTTGTCATCAACAAAAGAGGATGGAGCTGAGATTGAAACTTCAGTGGAAGGGGTTGAGAGCTTGACAGCGAGGGCAGAGGATGGAAAGGGAGTTGGAGATGGAGATGCAGGCAGGGCAGGAGAAGTGGATGGAGTAGTAAGAGACAAACTGGGAATGAGAAACAAGAGTGGGTCTAGAAGGATTTCTGGAAGAACTGGGTCTGTTAGAAACAAGATTGGAAGATCTTGGATAGGAGTGGAAATTTAGTCCCAAAAGGGTGAAAAGTGGTTGACTGAAGAAAGGAATGTGTTCAGCCGAACCATTGAGCAGAAGAGGCCATATGTGCTCATGAAATAGGATGACTGAAATGAGATTGGAAAAAGGAATAAATGAAGAATCCTTAATAGGAAACCTAAATTTGGTTATTTCCTGATAAACCCAATTGCCAATGTTGTGAGGAACTTGAGCTATGATGGAGGCGAAAATAGAGTAGTCCTCTTTGGAGAAGGTAGAAAAATTGTCATTCTTTTGCTTAAGGTTTCTGGCATAAATATACCAGATGGCTTGGAAATGAGGAGGCATGGTTTCAGGGGAAAAGGATAAAGTGGACAGATTGTCAGGGAGTAAGATCCAAATGGTTTTCATCCCTTAAGTAGCCTAAGTCCACACAAACGACAGGGCAAAATTCTTTGTTCGCAAGAGTTTCTCTGAAGCGAATACGATTAATCTCAGGAAGATGATTTGAAATGATCAGGAAGTTATCGGGAGCTGAATGATGGTTGTAGATTTCAGTAAGAGCAGATGAAGTGATGAGATCGCTAGACCTGGATAACGCTTGAGGAGAGGAGTTTGGGCCTTGAAATTCTCCTTCTACGAGTCGTTCTTCATCAAATCTGGATATTGCTCGAAATAGGCTTGCAGACGTTCGCCGAGAGGTTGACGATTCTCCAGGATGAATGTTTAGCCGGCGTTGAGCAATGGGTAGAGTAACTAGGGCTTGGTCTTCAGGTTCGGATTCTGAGTCTAGATTGATAATATCGTGGGGGTTGGAGCTGGAAGACATGATCGATTTGGAGATTAGAGAGGGACTAGGGTTTGGAGATGATCGAAGAAGGTGAAGAGAGCAGAGAGAACTTTAGGGCAAACTTGAGTTGGAGGACGAGTTTAGACGAACACTGAACAATTGAACTTAAATAGGGCGCGAAATTACTAACCTGAATTCAAAAGTGTAAAGTGAACTTTTGAAATTCCGCGACCAAAACTCGAGTTGCTACTTACGGACTCGAGTTTTCTGGATGCTTCAACAGGTGTTTGTCTCTCTGTCTGCCCATAACTCGAGTTGTCGTTAGAGGACTCGAGTTTTTATATCGTGAAGTTACAGATTTTGCTCTCTGTCTCACCGAAACTCGAGTTATTACTTAACGACTCGAGTTTGCAAATTTGCTCAGTAACTCATCCCGATAGTATCTCAACAAAACTCGAGTTTTAGAATAAAACTCGAGTTTGCGTCCTTTGACAGCAAACTTCTGGTTTTCAAATGTCCTGCAAAAGACATTGCTATACACTCCGAAGCTTAAGTTAGTAACAGATAATCATCAAAACCATAACTAACATTAGGATGAAAAGAAATACTCACAATTCATTGGGATTTACCATTCCCAATTCTCTTCTTATAAAATTGAATTGCTCCTTTGCTAAAGGTTTTGTGAAGATATCAGCAAGTTGAAGATGTGAAGGAATGAACATCACTTTGATATCTTTCTTTTGCACATGATCTCTGATGAAGTGGTGTCTTACATCAATGTGCTTGGTTCTTGTGTGTTGAACTGGAGTTTTCGCGAGACTGATTGTGCTGATATTGTCACAGAGAATTGGAATCTCCTACAAGTGAATTCCCAAGTCAGATAGTTGTTGTCTTAACCATAGGACTTGAGCACAACAACTGGAAAAAGCAACATATTCAGCTTCGGTTGAAGATACAGCCACGGTGGTTTGTTTCTTGCTGAACCATGATACTAGTGAACCTCCAAGAAACTCACATTGTCCACTAGTGCTTTTTCTATCAGTTTTGTAACCAGCGTGATCAGAATCTGAATATGCTACCAAAAATTCTTGTTGACCCTTTGGGAACCACAGACCAAGTTCTTGTGTCTGATAGATAACGAAAAATCCTCTTTACATGTTCAGCATGTGATTCCTTTGGTGCAGCTTGAAATCTTGCACACATGCCCACACTGAATTGAATATCCGGTCTACTTGCTGTTAGGTAGAGTAGTGATCCGATCATCCCTAGATATTTGGTTATGTTGAAGTCCTTTCCTTTTTCTTCATCAGCATCTAGAGAGGCAGTGGACCTCATAGGTGTATCAGCACCGTTGCAATGTTCCAGGCCAAACTTTTTGAGCAAATCCCGGAGATACTTTGTTTGTGAAATAAAGATTCCGTCCTTCCGTTGTTGGACTTGCAAGCCGAGAAAATATTTCAACTCTCCCATCATTGACATTTCGAATTCACTCTGCATCTTCTTAGAAAATTCTTCACAAAGAGATTCATTAGTAGAACCAAAAATAATATCATCCACATATATCTGTACGACAAGAATCTCATTAAGTTTATTAGTTTTAATGAAAAGAGTCGTATCAGCCTTTCCTCTAATGAATTCTTGTTCTAGAAGGAATTTGCTAAGCCGTTCATACCAAGCTCTTGGAGCCTGCTTGAGGCCATATAGAGCCTTTTTCAAACGATAAACATGGTCAGGATGATGTTCATTTTCAAAACCAGGAGGCTGCTCTACATAAACCTCTTCTTGTATAAAACCATTTAAAAATGCACTTTTAACATCCATTTGATAAAGTTTGATGTCTTTGATACAAGCAAAGGCTAGGAGTACACGTATAGCTTCCAATCTAGCCCTTTGGAGCATATGTTTCCTCATAATCAATCCCTTCTTCCTGATTATAGCCTTTGGCAACTAATCTAGCATTGTTTCGGACTATAATTGCAGACTCATCTCGTTTGTTCTTGAATACCCATTTGGTTCCTATGACCGAATGGTCCTTGGGCCTGGGTACCAAGTCCCAAACTTGATTCCTATCAAATTGATGTAGTTCCTCTTGCATTGCTATCACCCAATCATTATCCGAAAGGGCTTCATCAATTTTAGAGGGTTCTATTTTTGAAATAAAAGCAGAAAAAGTGACTTCATTCAAAGTACTGCTTCTAGTTCTCACGCCTTGATTAACATCTCCTATAACTTGGTCTAAAGGATGATTCCTTATAAATCTCCAAGCTCTAGGTTGTTGTTGATCAGGAGTTTCCAAATTGTTTTGAGGATCAACTTCGAAAACATTTTCTGGATTTTCAATAGAAGTAGGAGTGGTTTTTGAAAAGAATTAATTTTTCAAAACATTTTCTTCATCATCATCATCCTTGGATTTGTCAGACTTAGACTCGCAGAAAGCAACATGTATAGATTCTTCTACGATATGAGTACGTATATTAAACACTCTATAAGCTCTACTTCTATTAGAATAGCCTAAAAATATACCTTCATCTGCTTTGGCATCAAATTTGCCCAAATTGTCCTTACTATTGTTTTGGATGAAACACTTACAACCGAACATATGTAGATGACTTAGGTTAGGTTTTCTTCCTTTGTATAGCTCGTATGGAGTTTTGTTCAGCTTCTTCCGGAGATACGCTCGATTCGAGATGTAGCTTGTTGTACTCATTGCATCAGCCCAGAATACTTGGGAGGTATTATTCTCATTTAGCATTGCTCTGGCCATCTCAGTGAGGACTCGATCTTTTCTTTCTACAACACCATTTTGCTGTGGAGTTCTTAGAGCTGAGAAGTTGTGATCAATCCCCATGTTGTCACAGAACTCAGCAAATGCATGATTCTCGAATTCTCCACCATGATCAGTGCGAATACCTGAAATCTTAAAACCTTTCTCGTTTTGGACCTTCTTGGCAAAAACGACAAACTGATCAAAGGTTTCATCTTTTGATGACAGAAAAATAGTCCATGCAAATCTAGAGAAATCATCCACTATAACCAATGTGTAAAGGTTGCCACCTAGGCTCATAACTCTAGCTGGTCCAACTAAATCCATGTGAAGTAGTTGAAGAGGTCTATTAGTTGAAATTTCATTTTTGGATTTAAAAGAAGATTTAGTCTGTTTTCCCTTTTGGCATGCATCACAGGCGAATTTGGACTGATCACCGGTCATGTGTCTTGAGCATCCACTATCGATGTACCATTTGTTAGATTTTGATGCTCTTAGACATACCTGCAAATCAGAAAGGATCAAGCCTTAGGTACCCATCTTTTATTGGGTCCTTTGAGGTTAGTTCGAGCCTTAGGAGCATAGGTTCCTTTGGGCACCCACTGATATTTCCGACAGGTTTATTTTTCTTATCCTTCTTGTGAAAGCACGATGAGGTGGTATGGCCCTTTCTGTTGCAATAATTACAGTGAGCAAATGGATTGGAGGAGTGTATAGTTTTTCGGAAAGAGTTTAAATAAAATTTTCCACCACTCTTCTTCTTTCCTTTCTTTCTATCAAACATGGGATTGTAGCCTAACCCTGAACGATCATTTGTAAACCTTTGTGCCTTTAAAATTACATTAAGCATCTCACTTGCCTTTTGTAAACTTTTCAAGAGTTTTAGTGAGATATGAATTCTTTTCTTTAAAAACAGCACAGTCATCACAAATGATATTTTCAGGGGAAGAAAGATTTTCTACTTGCTGTTCAAGAGTAATATTTTTCTTTTTCAAAGCAATATATTTCTCAGCAAGTTTTTCAAATTCTGATTGAACAATGGTATATTCAGTAAATAATTCATCATATGATGGTTTGGAATCATATACCTCATTGTTCTTTTCGTGTTGCTCTTCTACTTCAGCAACCAAACAGATATTTGCTTTTTCTTCCTCTTCATCCGCTTCATCTTCATCTGATGAGCTATCTCCCCATATTGCTGAGACATAGGCTTTCTTTTTGAACTTGTTGAATCTCTTCTTGCCTTTGTCCTTGTTCTTCAGCTGGGGGCATTCTGACTTGATGTGGCCGGGCTTCTCGCATTCATAGCAGATGATTGGCTTCTTTGTCTCCAAGTGGAGCTGCCCTTGTTGAATCTCTTATATCCTTGGTCCTTCTTGTAGAATCTCTTGAACCTTCGGATCATCATGCCCGACTCTCCATCTTCGTCATCTCCTTCTTCTTCTTCGTCATCGGGTTGCTTTGCTTCATTTGCAGCCTTGAGTGCAATGCCTTTGTTTTTGCTACTTGTTTCCTCAAGTTCCTTTTTGAACTTGAGTTTGCCTTCGTACTCAGAAAGGCTGCCAAACAATGCTGCCACCGAACTCATTGATTCGCCACGAGCTTCTTCAATGGCTGTCACTTTAGCTTCCCATTCTTTGCTAAGAATGTTCAAGATTTTTCTTACTTGAGCAGGTTGCTCGTATGTGTTGCCCAATGCAGCAAGTTGATTGATAAGATGGGTGAATCTCAGCTGGAAATCAATGATGGATTCACCGGTCTTCATTCGAAGGAGATCATACTCCGTCATTAGAGTGTTAACTCTATTCTCCTTGACTCCAGTTGTTCCTTCATGGGCTATCTCCAGAGCATCCCACATAGCTTTTGCAGACGGTAGATTACAGATGCAAAAATACTCTTGCTGACTAAGAGCACTTTGCAGCATGAGAACATCTTTACTATTGAGAGTGACATTTCGTCGATCATTGTCATCGTACTCTTCTTCAAGCTTGGGAACCCGGACGCCATGTTGAACTGAGGATGGCTCATAGTTGCCTCTTTCGAATACTCTCCAAAGACCATATTCGCTGGCCATTACAAAGACTTTGAATTTGACCTTCCGAAGGAGTAATCTTCTCACTGAAGCACGGAGGTCTATTGATCGAATCTCCATCTGGCAGAATTCCGTTCATGGTGATCCTTCTCGAGATGTTAAGCTCTTATGAGAAGACCAAGCTCTGATACCAAATGTAAATGGAGCTTGAATCACCAAGAGGGGGGGTGAATTGGGGATTCTAAAAATTCTTTTCGAATACTCTGTTTTTCGAATATGAAATAGAAGTAAAACAGAGTGAGGGAAGAATAGCAAGACACAGAGATTTATACTGGTTGGAAATGAGGAGGCATGGTTTCAGGGGAAAAGGATAAAGTGGACAGATTGTCAGGGAGTGGTTCATGGGGTCTGAGCAGCTGAAAAATCGCCTCAATGGTAAGATGGACTAGTCTGATAGGAGGAGGATTAGTAATTTGCAATATGCGATTGATGTATTCGGGTCTCAGGGTGATCTTGTGGTTACCAATGGATGTAGTGAGCCGTTCAAAAATGGTTGACAATTTTCCAAAATTCCTGCGTTTCTGACCCCAAATTGCTCGTGGCTTGTTTTGAGGGCGGTTTTGCGCTTTCAATGGGAAATTGCTCCACAGTATCGGGATTTCCATGAAAAACCCCTCCTCAATCGATCTTCCACAAGGAATCCAAAATTGTAGACAGTTTTCCGAAATTCACAAGTTTCCGTCTCCAAATTGGTCGTGGCTTGTTTTGAGGGTGGTCTTGTGCTTTTAAGGGGCAATTGCTCCACGGGGCGCGGATTTCCAGGAAAATCCCACTCCTAAATCGATTTTCCACAAGGAATCCAAAATGATAGACAATTTTCCGAAATTCACGCGTTTCCGCCCTCACATTGCTTGTGGCTCATTTTGAGGGCGGTCTTGCGCTTTCAAGTGGCAATTGCTCCACCGGGCGCGGATTTCCGTGAAAATCCCCCTCCTAAATCGATTTTCCACAAGGAATCCAAAATTGTAGACAGTTTTCCGAAATTCACGCGTTTCCGCCTCCAAATTGGTCGTGGCTTGTTTTGAGGGTGGTCTTGCGCTTTTAAGGGACAATTGCTGCACGGGGATCGAATTTCCACGAAATGCCCCCCCTCAATCGATTTTCCACAAGGAATCCAAAATGGTAGACAATTTTCCGAAATTCACGGGTTTCCGCCCCCAAATTGCTCGTGCTCGTTTTGAGGGCGCTTTTGCGATTTCAAGGGGCAATTGCTCCACGGGGCCGGGATTTCATCGAAAATCCCCCTCGTCAATCGATTTTCCACAAAGAATCCAAAATGGTAGACAGTTTTCCGAAATTCACGCTTTTCCGCATCCAAATTGCTCGTGGCTCGTTTTGAGGGCGGTCTTGCACTTTCAAGGGGAAATTGCTCTACGGGGCCGGGATTTCCACGAAAATCCCCCTCCTCAATCGATTTCCCACAAGGAATCCAAGAAGGTAGACACTTTTCCGAAATTCTCGCGTTTCCGCCCCCAAGATGCTCGTGGCTCGTTTTGAGGGCGGTCTTGCGCTTTCAAGGGGCAACTGCTCCACGGGGCGCGGATTTCCAGGAAAATCCCACTCCTAAATCGATTTTCCACAAGGAATCCAAAATGATAGACAATTTTCCGAAATTCACGCGTTTCCGCCCTCACATTGCTTGTGGCTCATTTTGAGGGCTGTGTTGTGCTTTCAAGGGGCAATTGCTCCACGGGGCTCGGATTTCCACGAAAATCCCCCTCCTCAATCGATTTTCCACATGGAATCCAAATTGGTAGACAGTTTTCCGAAATTCACGCGTTTCTGCCCCCAAATTGTTCATGGATCGTTTTGAGGGCAGTTTTGTGCTTTCAACGGGAAATGGCTCCACGGTCCCGATATTTCCACGAAAACCCCCCTCCTCAATCGATTTTCCACATAGAATCTGAAATGGTAGACAGTTTTCCAAAAATTCACGCGTTTCCGCCCTTAAATTGCTCGTGGCTCGTTTTGAGGGCGGTTTTGCTCTTTCATGGGGAAAATGCTCCACGGGACCCGTATTTCCACGAAAACCCCCCTCCTCAATCGATTTTCCACAAGGAATCCAAAACTCTAGACAGTTTTCCGAAATTCACGCGTTTCCGCCCTTAAATTACTCGTGGCTCGTTTTGAGGGCGGTCTTGCCCTTTCAAGGGTCAATATCTCTACGGGGCTCCGATTTCCACGAAAATCTCCCTCCTCAATCGATTTTCCACAAGGAATCCAAAATGGTAGACAGTTTTCCGAAATTCACGCGTTTCCGCCTCCAAATTGCTCGTGGCTCGTTTTGAGGGCGGTTTTGCGCTTTCATGGGGAAATTGCTCCACGGGACTCGGATTTCCATGAAAATCCCCCTCCTCAATCAACTTTCCACACTGATTCCAAAACGGTAGACAGTTTTCCGAAATTCACGCGTTTCCGCCCTTAAATTGCTCGTGGCTCGTTTTGAGGGCGGTCTTGCGCTTTCAAGGGACAAATATCTCTACGGGGCTCGGATTTCCACGAAAATCTCCCTCCTCAATCGATTTTCCACATGGAATCCAAAATGGTAGACAGTTTTCCGAAATTCACGCGTTTCCGCCCCCAAATTGCTCGTGGCTCGTTTTGAGGGAGGTTTTGCGCTTTCAAGGGGCAATTGCTCCACGGGGCTCGGATTTCCACGAATACCCCTTCCTCAATCAACTTTCCACACTGATTCCAAACCGGTAGACAGTTTTCCGAAATTCACGCGTTTCCGCCCTTAAATTGCTCGTGGCTCGTTTTGAGGGCGGTCTTGCGCTTTCAAGGGGCAAATATCTCGACGGGGCTCGGATTTCCACGAAAATCTCCCTCCTCAATCGATTTTCCACAAGGAATCCAAAATGGTAGACAGTTGTCCGAAATTCACGCGTTTCCGTCTCCAAATTGCTCGTGGCTCGTTTTGAGGGCCGTTTTGCGCTTTCATGGGATAAATGCTCCACGGGACTCGGATTTCCACGAAAACCCCCTGCTCAATCAACTTTCCACAATGATTCCAAAACGGTAGACAGTTTTCCGAAATTCACGCGTTTCCGCCCCCAAATTGCTCTAGGCTCGTTTTGAGGGCGATTTTGAGCTTTCAAGGGGCAATTGCTCCGCGGGTCTCGGATTTCCACCAAAATCCACCTGCTCAATCGATTTTCCTCAAGGATTCCAAGAAGGTACACAGTTTTCCGAAATTCACGCGTTTCCGCCCCCAAATTGCTCGTGGCTCGTTTTGAGGGCGGTTTTGCGCTTTCATGGGGAAATTGCTCCACGGGACTCGGATTTCCACGAAAACCCCCCTCCTCAATCAACTTTCCACACTGATTCCAAAACGGTAGACAGTTTTCCGAAATTCACGCGTTTCCGCCTCCAAATTGCTCGTGGCTCGTTTTGAGGGCGGCGTTGCGCTTTCATGGGGAAATAGCTCCACGGGACCCGGATTTCCACGAAAACCCCCCTCCTCAATCGATTTTCCTCAAGGAATCCAAAATGGTAGACAGTTTTCCGAAATTCACGCGTTTCCGCCCCCAAATTGCTCGTGGCTCGTTTTGAGGGCGGTTTTGCGCTTTCATGGGGAAATTGCTCCACGGGACCCGGATTTCCACGAAAACCCTCCTCCTCAATCAACTTTCCACAAGGAATCCAAAACGGTAGACAGTTTTCCGAAATTCACGCGTTTCCGCCTCCAAATTGCTCGTGGCTCGTTTTGAGGGCGGCGTTGCGCTTTCATGGGGAAATAGCTCCACGGGACCCGGATTTCCACGAAAACCCCCCTCTCAATCGATTTTCCACAAGGAATCCAAAATGGTAGATAGTTTTTCGAAATTCACGTGTTTTTGCCCTCAAATTGCTCGTGGCTCGTTTTGAGGGCGGTGCGGTGCTTTAAAGGGGCAATTGCTCCACGGGGCTCGGATTTCCACAAAAATCCCCCTCCTTAATCGATTTTCCACAAGGAATCCAAAATGGTAGACGCTTTTCCGAAATTCACGCGTTTCCGCCCCCAAATTGCTCGTGGCTCATTTTGAGGGCGGTTTTGCGCTTTCAAGGGGCAATTGCTCCACGGGGCTCGGATTTCCACGAAAATCCCCCTCCTCAATCGATTTTCCACAAGGAATCCAAAATGGTAGACAGTTTTCCGAAATTCACGCGTTTCCGCCCCCAAATTGCTCGTGGCTCGTTTTGAGGGCGGTTTTGTGCTTTCAAGGGGCAATTGCTCCACGGGGCTCGGATTTCCACGAAAACCCCCCTCCTCAATCGATTTTCCACAAGGAATCCAAGATGGTAGACAGTTTTCCGAAATTCACGCGTTTCCGCCCTTAAATTGCTCGTGGCTCGTTTTGAGGGCGGTTTTGCGCTTTCAAGGGGCAATTGCTCCACGGGACTCGGATTTCCACGAAAACCCCCCTCCTCAATCGATTTTCCACAAGGAATCCAAAACTATAGACAGTTTTCCGAAATTCACGCGTTTCCGCCCCCAAATTGCTCGTGGCTTTTTTTGAGGGCGGTTTTGCGCTTTCAAGGGGCAATATCTCTACGGGGCTCAGATTTCCAAGAAAATCACCCTCCTCAATCGATTTTCCACAAGGAATCCAAAATGGTAGACAGTTTTCCGAAATTCACGCGTTTCCGTCTCCAAATTGCTCGTGGCTCGTTTTTAGGGCGGTTTTGCGCTTTCAGGGGGCAATTGCTCCGCAGGACTCGGATTTCCACGAAACTCCCTCTCCTCAATCGATTTTCCACAAGGATTCCAGGAAGGTAGACAGTTTTCCGAAATTCACGCGTTTCCGCCCCCAAATTGCTCGTGGCTCGTTTTGAGGGCGGTTTTGCGCTTTCAAGGGGCAAATGCTCCATGGGGCTCGGATTTCCGTGAAAATCCCCCTCCTCAATCGATTTCCCACAAGGAATCCAAAAAGGTAGACAATTTTCCGAAATTCACGCGTTTCCGCCCTCAAATTGCTCGTGGCTCGTTTTGAGGGCGGTGTTGCGCTTTCAAGGGGCAATTGCTCCACGGGGCTCGGATTTCCACAAAAATCCCCCTCCTCAATCGATTTTCCACAAGGAATCCAAAATGGTAGACAGTTTTCCGAAATTCACGCGTTTCGGCCCCAAATTGCTCGTGGCTCGTTTTGAGGGCGGTTTTGTGCTTTCAAGGGGAAATTGCTCCACGGACTCGGATTTCCACGAAACTCCACCTCCTCAATCGAATTTCCACAAGGATTCCAAGAAGGTAGACAGTTTTCCAAAATTCACGCGTTTCCGCCCCCAAATTGCTCGTGGCTCGTTTTGAGGGCGGTTTTGCGCTTTCATGGGGAAATTGCTCCACGGGACTCGGATTTCCACGAAAACCCCCTCCTCAATCGATTTTCCACAAGGAATCCAAAACGGTAGACAGTTTTCCGAAATTCACGCGTTTCCGCCCTTAAATTGCTCGTGGCTCGTTTTGAGGGCGGTCTTGCGCTTTCAAGGGGCAATATCTCTACGGGGCTCGGATTTCCACGAAAACCCACCTCCTCAATCGACTTTCCACAAGGATTCCAAGAAGGTAGACAGTTTTCCGAAATTCACGCTTTTCCACCCCCAAATTGCTCGTGGCCCGTTTTGAGGGCGGTTTTGCGCTTTCAGGGGGCAACTGCTCCACGGGGCTCGAATTTCCACGAAACTCCACCTCCTCAATCGATTTTCCACAAGGAATCCAAGAAGGTAGACAGTTTTCCGAAATTCACGCGTTTCCGCCCCCAAATTGCTCGTGGCTCGTTTTGAGGGCGGTTTTGCGCTTTCATGGGGAAATTGCTCCACGGGACTCGGATTTCACCGAAAATCCCCCTCCTCAATCGATATTCCACAAGGATTCCAAGAAGGTAGACAGTTTTCCGAAATTCTCGCGTTTCCGGCCCCAAATTGCTCGTGGCTCGTTTTGAGGGCGGTCTTGCGCTTTCAAGGGGCAATTGCTCCACGGGGCTGGATTTCCATGAAAATCCCCCTCCTAAATCGATTTTCCAAAAGGAATCCAAAATGGTAGACAGTTTTACGAAATTCACGCGTTTCCGCCCTCAAATTGCTCGTGGCTCGTTTTGAGGGCGTTTTTACGCCTTCAAGGGGCAATTGCTCCACAGGCTCGGATTTCCACGAAAATCCCCTCCTCAATCGATTTTCCACAAGGAATCCACAATGGTAGACACTTTCCGAATTTCACGCGTTTCGTCCCCAAATTGCTCGTGGCTCGTTTTGAGGGCGGTTTTGTGCTTTCAATGGGCAATTGCGCCACGGGTCCGAAATTCACGTGTTTCCGCCCCAAATTGCTCGTGGCTTGTTTTGAGGGCGGTTTTGCGCTTTCATCGGGAAATTGCTCCACGAGACTCGGATTTCCACGAAAACCCCCATCCTCAATCAACTTTCCACACTGATTCCAAAACGGTAGACAGTTTTCCGAAATTCACGTGTTTCCGCCTCCAAATTGCTCGTGGCTCGTTTTGAGGGCGGTTTTGCGCTTTCATGGGGAAATTGCTCCACGGGACCCGGATTTCCACGAAAACCCCCCTCCTCAATCGATTTTCCACAAGGAATCCAAAAGGGTAGACAGTTTTGCGAAATTCACGCGTTTCTGCCCGCAAATTGCTCCTGGCTCGTTTTGAGGGCGGCTTTGCGCTTTCAAGGGGCAATTGCTCCACGGGGCCGGGATTTCATCGAAAATCCCCCTCCTCAATCGATTTTCCACAAGGAATCCAAGAAGGTAGACAGTTTTCCGAAATTCACGTGTTTCCGCCCCCAAATTGCTCGTGGCTCGTTTTGAGGGCGGTTTTGCGCTTTCAAGGGGCAATTGCTCCACGGGGCTCGGATTTCCACGAAAATCCCCCTCCTCGATCGATTTTCCACAAGGAATCCAAAATGGTAGACAGTTTTCCGAAATTCACGCGTTTCCGCCCCCAAATTGCTCGTGGCTTGTTTTGAGGGCGGTTTTGCGCTTTCAAGGGGCAATTGCTCCACGGGGCCCCTCCTCAATCGATTTTCCACAAGAAATCCAAGAAGGTAGACAGTATTCCGAAATTCACGCGTTTCCGCCCTTAAATTGCTCGTGGCTCGTTTTGAGGGCGGTCTTGCGCTTTCAAGGGGCAATATCTCTACGGGGCTCGGATTTCCACGAAAATCTCCCTCCTCTATCGATTTTCCACAAGGAATCCAAAATGGTAGACAGTTTTCCGAAATTCACGCGTTTCCGCCCCCAAATTGCTCGTGGCTCGTTTTGAGGGCGGTTTTGCGCTTTCATGGGGAAATTGCTCCACGGGACTCGGATTTCCACGAAATGCCCCCCCTCAATCGATTTTCCACAAGGAATCCAAAATGGTAGACAGTTTTCCGAAATTCACGCGTTTCCGTCACCAAATTGCTCGTGGCTCGTTTTGAGGGCGGTTTTGCGCTTTCATGGGGAAATTGCTCCACGGGACTCGGATTTCCACGAAAACCCCTCCTCAATCGATTTTCCACAAGGAATCCACAATGGTAGACAGTTTTCCGAAATTCACGCGTTTCCGCCCCCAAATTGCTCGTGGCTCGTTTTGAGGGCGGTTTTGCGCTTTCAGGGGGCAATTGCTCCACGGGACTCGGATTTCCACGAAAATCCACTTTCTCAAACGATTTTCCACAAGGAATCGAAAATCGTAGACAGTTTTCCGAAATTCACGCGTTTCCGCCCCCAAATTGCTCGTGGCTTGTTTTGAGGGCGGTTTTGCGCTTTCAAAGGGAAATTGCTCCACAGTATCGGGATTTCCATGAAAACCGCCCTCCTCAATCGATCTTCCAAAAGGAATCCAAAATTGTAGACAGTTTTCCGAAATTCACAAGTTTCCGCCTCCAAATTGCTCGTGGCTCGTTTTGAGGGCGGTCTTGCGCTTTCAAGGGGCAATTGCTCCACGGGGATCGAATTTCCACGAAATGCCCCCCCTCAATCGATTTTCCACAAGGAAACCAAAATGGTAGACAGTTTTCCGAAATTCACGCGTTTCCGTCAACAAATTGCTCGTGGCTCGTTTTGAGGGCGGATTTGCTCTTTCATGGGGAATTGCTCCACGGGACTCGGATTTCCACGAAAACCCCCCTCCTCAATCAACTTTCCACACTGAATCCAAAACGGTAGACAGTTTTCCGAAATTCACGTGTTTCCGCCTCCAAATTGCTCGTGGCTCGTTTTGAGGGCGGCTTTTCGCTTTCATGGGGAAATTGCAACACGGGACCGGATTTCCACGAAAACCCCCTCCTCAATCGATTTTCCTCAAGGAATCCAAAATGGTAGACAATTTTTCGAAATTCACGCGTTTCCGCTTCCAAATTGCTCGTGGCTCGTTTTGAGGGCGGCTTTGCGCTTTCAAGGGCAATTGCTCCACGGGGCCGGGATTTCATCGAAAATCCCCCTCCTCAATCGATTTCCCACAAGGAATCCAAAAAGGTAGACAGTTTTCCGAAATTCTCGTGTTTCCGCCCCCAAATTGCTCGTGGCTCGTTTTGAGGGCAGTCTTGCGCTTTCAAGGGGCAATTGCTCCACGGGGCTCGTATTTCCTCGAAAATCCCCCTCATTTAACGATTTTCCACAAGGTATCCAAAATGGTCGACAATTTTCCAAAATTCCTGCGTTTCTGACCCCAAATTGCTCGTGGCTTGTTTTGAGGGCGGTTTTGCGCTTTCAACGGGAAATTGCTCCACAGTATCGGGATTTCCATGAAAACCCCCCTCCTCAATCGATCTTCCAAACGGAATCCAAAATTGTAGACAGTTTTCCGAAATTCACAAGTTTCCGCCTCCAAATTGGTCGTGGCTTGTTTTGACGGCGGTCTTGCGCTTTTAAGGGGCAATTGCTGCACGGGGATCGAATTTCCACGAAATGCCCCCCCTCAATCGATTTTCCACAAGGAAACCAAAATGGTAGACAGTTTTCCGAAATTCACGCGTTTCCGTCAACAAATTGCTCGTGGCTCGTTTTGAGGGCGGATTTGCTCTTTCATGGGGAAATTGCTCCACGGGACTCGGATTTCCACGAAAACCCCCCTCCTCAATCAACTTTCCACACTGATTCCAAAACGGTAGACAGTTTTCCGAAATTCACGTGTTTCCGCCTCCAAATTGCTCGTGGCTCGTTTTGAGGGCGGCTTTTCGCTTTCATGGGGAAATTGCAACACGGGACCCGGATTTCCACGAAAACCCCCCTCCTCAATCGATTTTCCTCAAGGAATCCAAAATGGTAGACAATTTTTCGAAATTCACGCGTTTCCGCCTCCAAATTGCTCGTGGCTCGTTTTGAGGGCGGCTTTGCGCTTTCAAGGAGCAATTGCTCCACGGGGCCGGGATTTCATCAAAAATCCCCTCCTCAATCGATTTCCCACAAGGAATCCAAAAAGGTAGACAGTTTTCCAAAATTCTCGTGTTTCCGCCCCCAAATTGCTCGTGGCTCGTTTTGAGGGCAGTCTTGCGCTTTCAAGGGGCAATTGCTCCACGGGGCTCGTATTTCCTCGAAAATCCCCCTCATTTAACGATTTTCCACAAGGTATCCAAAATGGTCGACAATTTTCCAAAATTCCTGCGTTTCTGACCCCAAATTGCTCGTGGCTTGTTTTGAGGGCGGTTTTGCGCTTTCAACGGGAAATTGCTCCACAGTATCGGGATTTCCATGAAAACCCCCCTCCTCAATCGATCTTCCACAATGAATCCAAAATTATAGACAGTTTTCCGAAATTCACAAGTGATATGATTCCCGGAGGAAAGGGAGGAATGGATCGACTAGGAATGGAATTTCGCACCGAATATTCAGCCTCCAGGACGTCAGGATAAGAACAGAACGTATCTCACGCTAAAGACCTCGGATTAGAGTGATTCCGAAAAGAATGGAAAGATGACGTTCCGAAACACGGGTTTGGCTCAAGAAACACCGAAAACGGACATGGGAATATGGAGATACGAAATCAAGAAATATAGAACGAAAACTGGATAATAGGTAGGCGCCACAATTCCAAAGAATTGATAAGCCCAAGAACGCCACAAGGATCGATGCCCTTGATAAGTTCAGAGATTCTCAAAAGAACCCTAGAGAAGCTAGTCTCTCACCACAATGGTTAATTCTGAATTCTGCCGTCCCTCAAAGAGGCTATGGTGTTCCCTTATATAGTGGACAACATCCATATTGAGTTTAACCTAATTATGCTTACACACAAAGCCCAATAAGCGAGCCCAATAAGCCTTATTACAAAAATATAACTAAAAGTAAGAAGAATTAAACTAAAAGTAAAAAGAATAAAACAAAGCCCAATATGCATGAAGCCTTCATGCATATCCCTTGAGGCTTATTCCTCCAAGTTTGTTGCCTTGGTCATGCCGCCTCCTATGTCCTCATCAACAAGTTTCCGCCTCCAAATTGTTCGTGGCTTGTTTTGAGGGCGGTCTTGCGCTTTTAAGGGGCAATTGCTGCACGGGGATCTAATTTCCACAAAATGCCCCCCTCAATCGATTTTCCACAAGGAATCCAAAATGGTAGACAATTTTCCGAAATTCACGCGTTTCCGCCCCCAAATTGCTCGTGGCTCGTTTTGAGGGCGGTTTTGCGCTTTCATGGGGAAATTGCTCCACGGGACTCGGATTTCCACGAAAACCCCCTCGTCAATCGATTTTCCACAAAGAATCCAAAATGGTAGACAGTTTTCCGAAATTCACGCTTTTCCGCATCCAAATTGCTCGTGGCTCGTTTTGAGGGCGGTCTTGCACTTTCAAGGGGAAATTGCTCTACGGGGCCGGGATTTCAACGAAAATCCCCCTCCTGATATGATTCCCGAAAGAAAGGGATGATTGGATCGACTAGGAATGGAATTTCGCACCGAAGATTCAGCCTCCAGCACGTCCGGAAAAAGAGTAGAACGTATTTAACGCTACAGACGTTGGATTTGAGCGATTCCAAAACGACGTGAAAGATGACGTTCCGAAACACGACTTTGGCTCAAGAAACACTGAAAACGGACACAGGAATATTGAGATACAAAACCAAGAAATATAGAACAAAAACTGGATAATAGGTAGGCGCCACAATTCCAAAGAATTGATAAGCCCAAGAACGCCACAAGGATTGTTGCCCTTGATAAGTTCAGAGATTCTCAAAAGAACCCTAGAGAAGCTAGTCTCTCACCAAAAAGGTTAACTCTTAATTCTGCCGTCCCTCAAAGAGGCTATGGTGTTCCCTTATATAGTGGACAACATCCATATTGAGTTTAACCTAATTATGCTTACACACAAAGCCCAATAAGCGAGCCCAATAAGCCTTATTACAAAAATATAACTAAAAGTAAGAAGAATAAAACAAAGCCCAATATGCATGAAGCCTTCATGCATATCCCTTGAGGCTTATTCCTCCAAGTTTGTTGCCTTGGTCATGCCGCCTCCTATGTCCTCATCAACAAGTTTCCGCCTCCAAATTGTTCGTGGCTTGTTTTGAGGGCGGTCTTGCGCTTTTAAGGGGCAATTGCTGCACGGGGATCTAATTTCCACAAAATGCCCCCCTCAATCGATTTTCCACAAGGAATCCAAAATGGTAGACAGTTTTCCGAAATTCACGGGTTTCCGCCCCCAAATTGCTTGTGCTCGTTTTGAGGGCGCTTTTGCGATTTCAAGGGGCAATTGCTCCACGGGGCCGGGATTTCATCGAAAATCCCCCTCGTCAATCGATTTTCCACAAAGAATCCAAAATGGTAGACAGTTTTCCGAAATTCACGCTTTTCCGCCCCCAAATTGCTCGTGGCTCGTTTTGAGGGCGGTTTTGCGCTTTCAAGGGGAAATTGCTCCACGGGCCCGATATTTCAACGAAAACCCCCTCCTCAATCGATTTTCCACAAAGGAATCCAAAATGGTAGACAGAATTTCCAAAATTCACGCGCACGTCCGCCCTTAAATTGCTCGTGGCTCGTTTTGAGGGGGTTTTGCGCTTTCATGGGGAAATTGCTCCACGGGAACCGTATTTCCACGAAAATAGAACAAAAACTCAAATCGCCATTTTCCACATGGAATCCCAAACTCTAGACAGTTTTCCGAAATTCACGCGTTTCCGCCCTTAAATTGCTCGTGGCTCGTTTTGAGGGCGGTCTTGCGCTTTCAACGGGAAATATCTCTACGGGGCTCAGATTTCCATGAAAATCTCCCTCCTCAATCGATTTTCCACAAGGAATAAAAAATGGTAGACAGGCTTATTCCTCCAAGTTTGTTGCCTTGGTAAATTCATGCGTTTCCGCCCCCAAATTGCTCCTGGCTCGTTTTCAGGGCGGTTTTGCGCTTTCATGGGGAAATTGCTCCACAGGAGTCGGGTTTCCACCGAAAACCCCCCTAAAATTCACAAGTTCCCGCCTCCAAATTTGTCGTGGCTCGTTTTGAGGGGGGCTTTGCGCTTTCAAGGGGCAATTGCTCCACGGGGCCGGGATTTCATCGAAAATCCCCCTCCTCAATCGATTTTCCTCAACGAATCCAAAATGGTAGACAGTTTTTCGAAATTCACGTGTTTCCGCCCCCAAATTGCTCGTGGCTCGTTTTGAGGGCAGTCTTAAGCTTTCAAGGGGCAATTGCTCCACGGGGCTCGTATTTCCTCGAAAATCCCCCTCATTTAACGATTTTCCACAAGGTATCCAAAATGGTCGACAATTTTCCAAAATTCCTATGTTTCTGACCCCAAATTGCTTGTGGCTTGTTTTGAGGGCGGTTTTGTGCTTTCAACGGGAAATTGCTCCACAGTATCGGGATTTCCATGAAAACCCCCCTCCTCAATCGATCTTCCACAAGGAATCCAAAATTGTAGACAGTTTTCCGAAATTCACAAGTTTCCGCCTCCAAATTGGTCGTGGCTTGTTTTGAGGGCGGTCTTGCGCTTTTAAGGGGCAATTGCTGCACGGGGATCGAATTTCCACGAAATGCCCCCCCTCAATCGATTTTCCACAAGGAATCCAAAATGGTAGACAGTTTTCCGAAATTCACGTGTTTCCGCCCTTAAATTGCTCGTGGCTCATTTTGAGGGCGGTCTTGCGCTTTCAAGGGGCAATATCTCTACGGGGCTCAGATTTCCACGAAAATCTCCGTCCTCAATCGATTTTCCACATGGAATCCAAAATGGTAGACAGTTTTCCAAAATTCACGCGTTTCCGTCACCAAATTGCTTGTGGCTCGTTTTGAGGGCGGTTTTGCTCTTTCATGGGAAATTGCTCCACGGGACTCGGATTTCCACCAAAATCCCCCTCCTCAATCGATTTTCCACAAGGAATCCAAGAAGGTAGACACTTTTCCGAAATTCTTGCGTTTCCGCCCCCAAGTTGCTCGTGGCTCGTTTTGAGGGCGGTCTTGCGCTTTCAAGGGGCAATTGCTCCACGGGGCACGGATTTCCGTGAAAATCCCCCTCCTAAATCGATTTTCCACAAGGATCCAAAATGGTAGACAGTTTTACGAAATTCACGCGTTTCCGCCCTCAAATTGCTCGTGGCTCATTTTGAGGGCTGTGTTGCGCTTTCAAGGGGCAATTGCTCCACGGGGCTCGGATTTCCACGAAAATCCCCCTCCTCAGTCGATTTTCCACTTGGAATCGAAACTGGTTGACAGTTTTCCGAAATTCACGCCTTTCTGCCCCCAAATTGCTCGTGGATCGTTTTGAGGGCAGTTTTGTGCTTTCAACGGGAAATGGCTCCACGGTCCCGATATTTCCACGAAAACCCCCCTCCTCAATCGATTTTCCACATGGAATCCGAAATGGTAGACAGTTTTCCAAAAATTCACGCGTTTCCGCCCTTAAATTGCTCGTGGCTCGTTTTGAGGGGGTTTTGCGCTTTCATGGGGAAATTGCTCCACGGGTGATAATTGAATTTTTTTATACACTTATTTTTGTCTCTTGAGTAATAACTTAGGACCCTTTATCTAATAAATAATGGCTTTTAAGTTTATTTGGGCCTTGGGCCTTTTATTGCATTTTAGCCATTTTTAATAATAAAATTCCAGTTTTGTATTACTTCACTATTTCTACCATAACTCTTGAACCAGACATCAGATTTGCCTCATTTTTGTCTCATATTTCAGATGATTCAGAGAGCTACAATTGTTATGAAGACATCAAGAGCCAATTCGGTCAAGAGGGTGGTCGATTTTGGAGCCGAAGTCGGATGCACAATTCTGGATATTATTTGGACCCGAATTTTGTAATTTAAGTCCAGTTTTATTTTATTTCTGTTTTGGGCTAAAACTATTAGGGCCCATTTTCGTTTTAGGTTATTTTTAAGTAAGTCAGCCGCCAAAAACAGGAGGCATTCACGAATTCACGATTTTGACATTAGGGTTTCACGATTTTATGCAAATTCTCTCTACTGATTTTCACATTCGCATGTTCTTAGGGTTTTTCGCGTTCTTCATCTTTTCTTCAGTTTTTCCAGCCATGCTCGGCTAAACCCCCTGTGATTGACCCAACGATGAGGATTCCATGATTCGTCCAGAGAACTTGTGCCTAATCGGTAACTTAATCAATTCTGTTTTCATCTTATCGGATTCGAATTCTGGAAATAGTTCGAATATTAGATTTAATATTCGGTTTGGTTCATCCCAAGGACTAAATTCGGACTAGGTTTTAGTGTTGCTGTGCGATTGCACAGTGAGACGCCACTGTTCGGATAAATTCTAGGCGATCGTCTAGGTGAGGGATTCTCCGGATGAATGCAGAGATTTCGATTCATCCGGAACCAAACGTGATTAGTTATATTTCGTTCAATGATGCATGATTCTGGAATCTGATCGTTGGGTTGGTCGTTTTTAATCTGTTTAAGTCTATCAACGTTTTTCTATCTGTTTCTACATAGTTCTGTTTATTTCAATTTATTTCGTTTTAATCTGCTGAATCATAAAACCCTAAAACCCCCATTTTACCATTCTGTTTCACTATTGCTATTAATCGAGCCCGCTGCAAATTCGTTGGGAAACGACCCAGGTTCCCTAATTCTGCAAATCGTTTTCGAACTTGGTTTATTTTGGGAGACACGGCAAATCTCTTTCCAAATTTGGCGCCGTTGCCGGGGAATTTGCATCGGTTTGATTAGTAACAGTATTGTAAATAGCTAGGGTTTAGGTGGTTCGGGTGGTCGGATAGGAATTTTTCTGACTCTGATCACTCAAACCAGGTCTTATTCACAAGGAATTGGGCGTTCTAAGCAAGAGTCACTTCCTAAAAGGAAGTGAGGTCTCACCTATTTTCCCCAAATTCCAACGTTTAGACCACTTTTTTCGCTGTTTTAAGTTCTGATTTTTTGATTTCCAATAGGGTGATTTTTTCGGGGTATCTCTGATTTGGCTGAAATTTGGTACAGTGATAGAAGATGGCAAATCATTAGACCCCATTCGAATTCGAAAATGTTCCATTTTCTAAGGGCTATCCTCCGTTTTGCCAAATTCCATCATTTAGACCACTTTTTCAATTTTTGAAGTTTTTTTATTCCATTTTTGAGTTCCCCAATAGTCTAGGAGTCGCCCTGTCCAAGTCCCAAAAATTTTAAAAATCATTTGATACTGTTTCTGGACTTGTTTAGGTCAATTTCTAGCATAGGTTTTCGCTTTTGTGTGTTTTGTCTTTGTGTCTCTTAGTGTTTTTCCACTTTTTACCACCCCTTGTGGCATTTTCGTAATTCTGATTTTCTGTGGCATCTTTGTCATTCGAGTATTTGCCAATTCTGCTTTGTGTATATGTTGCATGAGTACCAGAATACTACTAATCCGTAAGATCTGTTGCCATTTGATCCGAAATAGAGAGAACAATTCTTGCTGCTAGGAGAGTTGTAAGCTTAAGTCATAGGATTAATACTGAGCTGGACACTCAACTGAACTCTGATAGTGGCCATTCGGATTGTGTCCATTCTATTGATCTTTCTGACTGTGATTCTGATAGTATTTCTGATAGTCTTGTGTCCACTAACTCAGACATTATGGCAGGAGAACAGGCAAATCATCATACTTTGAAGGAATTGGGTGCACCTGATGTTAATTATCAACCTTTGTGCATCCAATATCCTGATCTTGCTGCTAACTTTGAGCTTAAATCTGGTCTAATACACTTGTTGCCTAAGTTTCATGGTCTTGCAGTGAGTGCCCCATTAAGCATTTGAAGGAATTCCATGTAGTGTGCAGCACAATGAAGCCACATGCCATTGATGAAAATCATATCAAGTTGAGAGCTTTTCCTTTCTCATTGGAAGGTGGAGCCAAGGATTGGTTGCTGTACCTTCAGCCCTCATCTATTGGGAGCTGGACTGATATTCAGAGGATATTCCTAGAGAAATATTTCCCTTCCTCAAGAGCAATTGCGATCAAGAAGGAGATTGGCAACATTAAACAGATCGCTGGGAGACTATGCATGAGTATTGGGAGAGGTTCAAAAGGTTATGTGCAAGCTGTCCACACCATCAGATATCTGAAAAAGACTTGATCAACTCTTTCTATGATGGTCTATCACCGGTAGACAAAGGGTTGGTTGATGCCTCTAGTGGTGGAGCTATGAGTAACAAGACACCTGAAGAAGCCCGAGAATTGATATCCATTATGGTAGATAACTCTCAGCAGCTTGGCACTAGGGCCAATAGTACTCCTGTTTACCATATTCAAGCCCCACCCCAGTATGATTCTCAGAGATTAGAGACCAGACTTGATGATTTGACCTCCCTTGTGAGGCAATTGGCAGTGACACAGACAGTGCAGTCTGCCCCTTCTCAGCATGGGTACTCTTGTGGGTTTTGTTCTGACCCTTATCACTCTATCGACTCTTGCCCTACTTTGCATGATCCCGCCTATCAAGACCAATCGGTAGCTGCAGTGGGTGTTTTTCCAGAAGGCCACAATACCAACAGAATAATGCTTTCTCTAATACATACAATCCTCGGTTGGAGAAATCACCCCAACTTTCGCTGGAACCAAAATCGAACCAGAGCAACCAAGACGTTGCAGTGCAGGGAATTACCACAGAGGCCGTGACAGACCACAAACTTTCCAAAGAACAGTCTGCACCCCCTTTGCCTTTGCAAGCACCACCTCCTCGGCCAGCCATATGTCCACCTCCACAGCGGCACAACAAAGAGCTAGTAGTAGTGGTGGTGGTTCCTCACTTGAAGATATGATGAAGCAATTTGTCACGCCAATATGCGGTTCCAACAAAGAACCGACACTTCCATTCGAGTTTGCAAACACAGATTGGGCAATTGGCAACATCATTGAACCAGCTTCAACCTCAGGGATCCAACTCCCTTCCTTCACAAACAATTCCCAATCCTAAGGGAAATGTGAGTGCTATATCACTACTGGTCTGGCAAGCAATTGAATGAACCTAAACAAGCTGCAGATGTGACTTCCACATCAGAAAAAGTCAGAAAATGAGAAGATTGACACTCAAAATAAAAAGGCAGTGCAACAAGGTGAAGAGGAAGACATTCTCATTCCTCTTCCTTTCCCTCAGAGAGCAGTTCAATCCAAGAAGTTGGCAGAAAAGGCACAAGAGAAGGATATACTTGAGACATTCAAACGAGTAGAGATTAACATTCCTCTCTTAGATGCAGTTAAACAAATTCCTAAATATGCCAAATTTCTGAAGGAGTTGTGCACCAACAAGAGGCGATTGAAGGGGAATGAACGAGTGAGTTTGAATCAGAATGTGTCAGCACTCATCCAGCCTACCATGCCTCGTAAATGCAAAGATCCAGGGACATTTTCTATCCCTTGCCTTATTGGTAACTATAGATTTGATGATTGCATGCTAGATTTAGGTGCTTCTATTAATGTCATGCCTGTCCTTCGGTTTAGTTGAAGATGTATTAGTCAAAGTTAATGAATTGATATTCCCTGCTGATTTTTACATCTTGGATATGGAGGGTGAGTCTCCTAGTAGTAGGTCACCAATCATTCTAGGGAGACCTTTCATGAAAACAGCTAGGACTAAGATAGATGTGCATTATGGTACTCTTTCCATGGAGTTTGGTGATATATCTGTGAATTTCAATATCTTTGATGCCATGAAATATCCTAGGGAAGAGCATTATGTTTTCTGTATTGATGTGATTGATGATGCTGTGGATGATGTTCTTAATGGTTGGTGTGCTGATTATCCTTATTTTTCATCTGAGAGTGATACCCCCATTTGTGCATGCGATGATAATGAATGGTGCTCTGTTTGCACTAATTTGGTTAAGACTGCATTGTTTGGTGATTCTGATTTGCTTGGTGATTCTACACTACTTGTAGACTCTGATATTGATTCTGAGTTTGAGCTTCATCCCGATCCTAACGTGCATCCTGATTCTGATTTTGATGAGCTTAATTCTGATTTTGATGAACTGAATTCTGATGTTAACCTTGAGCTGTATAGACACAATTTTGCATTGACTATAGAAGACTCAACCAAGCCACTTGCAAAGATCATTACCCTCTACCTTTCATTGATCAGATGTTAGAGCGATTGGCTGGTAAGTCTCATTACTGCTTCCTGGATGGCTACTCCGGATACTTCCAGATCCATATTGCTCCTGAGGATCAGGAGAAGACGACCTTCACATGCCCCTTTGGGACATATGCTTACCGGAGGATGCCTTTTGGCCTCTGCAATGCACCTGGCACTTTTCAGCGACTGCTTTGCCTTACCCCGCTTCTGTGCGGGAAGTTCACTCTTTTCTTGGTCATGCAGGTTTCTATCGGCGTTTCATTCGAGATTTTAGCAAGACTGCCCGACCCTTGTCCAACCTTCTGCATAAGGACACTGACTTTGTATTTGATGATGCTTGCAAGGCGGCCTTCGATCATTTGAAGCGTTGCCTGACTACAGCCCCAGTGATCCAGCCTCCTGATTGGTGCCTCCCGTTTGAGTTGATGTGCGATGCTTCCAACTATGCAGTTGGTGCTATCTTGGCACAGCGGGTAGACAGATCATCTCATGTCATTGCATATGCCTCCAAGACTTTGGATTCTGCTCAGTCTAACTACACCACTACTGAGAAGGAGTTGTTGGCTATTGTATTTGCCTTTGATAAATTTAGGTCATATCTGCTAGCTAGTAGAGTCATTGTTCTCTGACCATGCTGCTTTAAAGTTCTTGTTGAAAAAGGCAGATGCTAAGCCACGGCTCATTCGGTGGATGTTGTTGCTCCAAGAGTTTGATGTTGAGATTCGAGACAGAAGTGGAGCACAAAACTGGGTAGCTGACCACTTGAGTCGCATCACCCATTCTCCTCTCACCCTCTTCTATTCGGGATGATTTCCCTGATGAGCAGCTTCTACAGCTGCAAGATAAGCTTCCATGGTATGCTGATCTGGTTAACTATTTGGTCGCTGGTGTTTTTCCTGTAGATTCCACTAGGGCCCAAACCCTTAAATTGAAAAGTGAGTCTAAATATTATGTTTGGGATGACCCTTATCTGTGGAAATTTTGTAGTGACCAAGTAGTTAGGAGATGTGTGCCTGATTGTGAGTTTCAATCTATATTGCATTTTGCTCATGCTTCTGCCTGTGGTGGTCACTTTGGACCCCAAAGAACTGCTAGGAAAGTGTTAGACAGTGGATTATTTTGGCCTTCCTTGTTTCATGATTCCCATTTGTTTTGCAAATCATGTGGTAACTGTCAGAGGGCACGGAGTATTTCCCGTAGGCATGAGATGCCCCAAAACCCTATATTGTTTTGTGAGATCTTTGATGTTTGGGGTATTGATTTCATGGGTCCATTTCCTGCTTCATATGGTTACACTTACATCTTGCTGGCTGTTGATTATGTTTCAAATGGGTTGAGGCGAAAGCCACCCGAACTAATGATTCTTCTGTGGTGGTGGACTTTGTTAGGTCTAACATTTTCTGCAGGTTTGGCATTCCTAGAGCTATTATCAGTGATCAGGGTTCCCATTTTTGCAATCGAAGCATGGGTGCCTTGCTACGCAAGTATGGAGAGCTACACAAGGTTTCCACAGCCTACCATCCTCAGACCAATGGTCAAGCTGAAGTCTCAAATCGAGAGATTAAGCAAATCCTTCATAAGACTGTTAACTCTACCCGAAAAGATTGGAGTAAGCGACTAGATGATGCTTTGTGGGCATATCGCACCGCCTACAAGACTCCGATTGGGATGTCTCCTTATCGGCTTCTCTTTGGTAAGGCATGTCATCTTCCGGTTTGAGTTGGAGCATCGAGCCTATTGGGCCATTAAGCAAAGTAACATGGATTTGGCTCGACTGGGATGGAGAGGAAGCTGCAGCTGCAAGAGTTAGATGAGCTTAGATTGGATGCCTATGAGAGCTCACGGTTGTATAAGGAAAAGACTAAGGCATTCCATGATAAGCATATTCGAGGAAAGAATTTTCTCATGGGCCGAAAAGTTCTTCTATTTAATTCCCGTCTCAAGTTTATGCTCGGTAAGCTTCGATCTAAGTGGGATGGCCCTTTGTGATCACTAACATATTTCCTTTTGGTGCTGTTGAGCTATGTGATTCACCCACAGAAGAACCTTTAAGGTCAATGGGCATCGCCTCAAGCCATTTCATGAGGGATCCCCACAGCGGCTGAGGAAGCAGAGACTCTCCTCATTGAGGCCACCTATCCTCCATAAACCTCATTGATGCCACCTACTCTCCATAAACCCTTGGGGAGTATTCTTCTTTCTTCTCCCTCTTTCTCTTTTGTTTGTTCATTTTTTTTTACCTTGCTTTTCTTTTTGAAAAAAAAAAAGAAGTCTCTCTTTCTATGGTTGCTACATATCATGAACGTGGACATTTTGGCTTTAATGGATCATTCTCGTTTGGTCTACAATTCTTGACTCTTCGATTACAAGTCTTGGTAGTTGATTTGATGTTGTTGATTGCCTAAGTTGGTATTGACCTTGTGAGGTTTTGGGCCTGCATGAATGGAATTCATCTTTTGCCATTCTTTCTTTCATGTGTGCATCTCTCATGATTTTTGTTCTCTAGAACATGCTCCTTTTCTTTTTGAAACTACATTTTTCACTTACGTGCATAAGTATGATGGAAGCTTGTTTTCTTTCTTTTATTTTCCTCACTTTGGACAAATAGCTTTCCCCTGCATTATGATTCCCTTGCTAGCCCCTTTGTGCCTTTTGACCCATTCTTTTCTAAGCCACATTACAAGCCTAAGCGTAAAACCATTTTATTCCGCACCTTGAAGATTTATTGAGCATTGGTTTCAACTTGTTTTGTGTTTAAGTGGGGTTGCTCAGGAGTGCAACAGTTTAAGTGTGGGGGGAGATATTTGATTTTGACATTGTAATTACGTATACAATGAAAGGAAAGAAAGAAAAGTAAAAAAAAAAAAAAAAAAAAAGAAGAAAAAAAAAAGAGAGAGAGAAAAGAAAAGAAAAGAAAATACATAGAAAGAAATGGATACATTAGTAGAATAAAAGTTTCATACATAGAGAATGATTGTGTTAATCAGTGCTCTTCCTTTTGATTTCTTTGGTGCTTAGCCTCTCATTCCATACTATTACCTACCTTCACCCTAGCCCCATTACAACCTTTAATTACAAGCTATCCAAAATGGTCGACAATTTTCCAAAATTCCTATGTTTCTGACCCCAAATTGCTCGTGGCTTGTTTTGAGGGTGGTTTTGCGCTTTCAACGGGAAATTGCTCCACAGTATCGGGATTTCCATGAAAACCCCCCTCCTCAATCGATCTACCACAAGGAATCCAAAATTGTAGACAGTTTTCCGAAATTCACAAGTTTCCGCCTACAAATTGGTCGTGGCTTGTTTTGAGGGCGGTCTTGCGCTTTCAAGGGGCAATTGCTGGACGGGGCGCGGATTTCCACGAAAATCCCCTCCTCAATCGATTTTCCACAAGGAATCCAAAATGGTAGACAGTTTTCCGAAACTCACGCGTTTCCGCCCCAAACTTGCTCGTGCTCCTTTTGAGGGCGCTTTTGCGATTTCAAGGGGCAATTGCTCCACGGGGCCGGGATTTCATCGAAAATCCCCCTCGTCAATCGATTTTCCACAAAGAATCCAAAATGGTAGACAATTTTCCGAAATTCACGCTTTTCCCCATCCAAATTGCTCGTGGCTCGTTTTGAGGGCGGTCTTGCACTTTCATGGGGAAATTGCTCCACGGGACCCGTATTTCCACGAAAACCCCCCTCCTCAATCGATTTTCCACAAGGAATCCAAAATTCTAGACAGTTTTCCGAAATTCACGCGATTTCCGCCCTTAAATTGCTCGTGGCTCGTTTTGAGGGCGGTCTTGCGCTTTCAAGGGGCAATATCTCTACGGGGCTCGGATTTCCACGAAAATCTCCCTCCTGATTCCATTTTCCTCAAGGAATCCAAAATGGTAGACGCTTTTCCAAAATTCTTGCGTTTCCGCCCCTAAATTGCGCCTGGCTCGTTTTGAGGGCGGTTTTGCGCTTTCATGGGGCAATTGCTCCACAGGAGTCGGATTTCCACGAAAACCCCCTGCTCAATAACCTTTCCACACTGATTCCAAAACGGAAGACAGTTTTCCGAAATTCACGCGTTTCCGCCTCCAAATTGCTCGTGGCTCGTTTTGAGGGCGGTTTTGCGCTTTCTTGGGGAAATTGCTCCACGGGGCTCGGATTTCCACGAAAATCCACCTCCTCATTGCATTTTCCTCAAGGAATAAAAAATGGTAGACGGTTTTCCGAAATTCATGCGTTTCCGCCCCCAAATTTCTCGTGGCTCGTTTTGAGGGCGGTTTTGCGCTTTCATGGGGCAATTGCTCCACAGGGCTCGATATTTCCACGAAAACCCCCCTCCTCAATCGATTTTCCACAAGGAATCCGAAATGGTAGACAGTTTTCCGAAATTCACGCTTTTCCGCATCCAAATTGCTCGTGGCTCGTTTTGAGGGCGGTTTTGCGCTTTCAAGGGGCAATTGCTCCACGGGACTCGGATTTCCACGAAAATCCCCCTCCTCAATCGATTTTCCACAAGGAATCCAAAAAGGTAGACAGTTTTCCGAAATTCACGCGTTTCCGCCCTTAAATTGCTCGTGGATCGTTTTGAGGGCGGTCTTGCGCTTTCAAGGGGCAATTGCTCCACGGGGCGCGGATTTCCGTGAAAATCCCCCTCCTAAATCGATTTTCCACAAGGAAACCAAAATGGTAGACAGTTTTACGAAATTCACGCGTTTCCGCCCTCAAATTGCTCGTGGCTCATTTTGAGGGCTGTGTTGCGCTTTCAAGGGGCAATTGCTCCACGGGGCTCGGATTTCCACGAAAATCCCCCTCCTCAATCGATTTTCCACATGGAATCCAAACTGGTAGACAGTTTTCCGAAATTCACGCGTTTCTGCCCCCAAATTGCTCGTGGATCGTTTTGAGGGCAGTTTTGTGCTTTCAACGGGAAATGGCTCCACGGTCCCGATATTTCCACGAAAACCCCCCTCCTCAATCGATTTTCCACAAGGAATCCGAAATGGTAGACAGTTTTCCAAAAATTCACGCGTTTCCGCCCTTAAATTGCTCGTGGCTCGTTTTGAGGGCGGTTTTGCGCTTTCATGGGGAAATTGCTCCACGGGACCCGTATTTCCACGAAACCCCCCCTCAATCGATTTCCCACAAGGAATCCAAAATTCTAGACAGTTTTCCGAAATTCACGCGTTTCCGCCCTTAAATTGCTCGTGGCTCGTTTTGAGGGCGGTCTTGCGCTTTCAAGGGGCAATTGCTCCACGGGGCGCGGATTTCCACGAAAATCCCCCCCCCTCAATCGATTTTCCACAAGGAATCCAAAATTCTAGACAGTTTTCCGAAATTCTCGCGTTTCCGCCCCCAAGATGCTCGTGGCTCGTTTTGAGGGCGGTCTTACGCTTTCAAGGGGCAATTGCTCCACGGGGCGCGGATTTCCGTGAAAATCCCAATCCTAAATCGATTTTCCACAAGGAATCCAAAATGGTAGACAGTTTTACGAAATTCACGTGTTTCCACCCTCAAGTTGCTCGTGGCTCATTTTGAGGGCTGTGTTGCGCTTTCAAGGGGCAATTGCTCCACGGGGCTCGGATTTCCACGAAAATCCCCCTCCTCAATCGATTTTCCACATGGAATCCAAACTGGTAGACACTTTTCCCAAATTCTCGCGTTTCCGCCCCCAAGATGCTCGTGGCTCGTTTTGAGGGCGGTCTTGCGCTTTCAAGGGGCAATATCTCTACGGGGCTCGGATTTCCACGAAAATCTCCCTCCTCTATCGATTTTCCACAAGGAATCCAAAATGGTAGACAGTTTTCCGAAATTCACGTGTTTCCGCCTCCAAATTGCTCGTGGCTCGTTTTGAGGGCGGTTTTGCGCTTTCATGGGGAAATTGCTCCACGGGACCCGGATTTCCACGAAAACCCCCCTCCTCAATCAATTTTCCACAAGGAATCCAAAACGGTAGACAGTTTTCCGAAATTCACGCGTTTCCGCCTCCAAATTGCTCGTGGCTCGTTTTGAGGGCGGCGTTGCGCTTTCATGGGGAAATAGCTCCACGGGACCCGGATTTCCACGAAAACCCCCCTCCTCAATCGATTTTCCACAAGGAATCCAAAATGGTAGACAGTTTTCTGAAATTCACGCGTTTCCGCCCCCAACTTGCTCGTGCTCGTTTTGAGGGCGCTTTTGCGATTTCAAGGGGCAATTGCTCCACGGGGCCCGGATTTCCACGAAAATCCCCCTCCTCAATCGATTTTCCACAAGGAATCCAAAATGGTAGACAGTTTTCCGAAATTCACGCTTTTCCGCATCCAAATTGCTCGTGGATCGTTTTGAGGGCGGTCTTGCACTTTCAAGGGGAAATTGCTCTACGGAGCCGGGATTTCCACGAAAATCCCCCTCCTCAATCGATTTCCCACAAGGAATCCAAAAAGGTAGACACTTTTCCGAAATTCACGTCTTTCCGCTTCCAAATTGCTCGTGCCTCGTTTTGAGGGCGGCTTTGCGCTTTCAAGGGGCAATTGCTCCACGGGGCTCGGATTTCCACGAAAATCCCCCTCCTCAATCGATTTTCCACAAGGAATTCAAAATGGTAGACAGTTTTCCGAAATTCATGCGTTTCCGCCTCCAAATTGCTCGTGGCTCGTTTTGAGGGCGGTTTTGCGCTTTCAAGGGGCAATTGCTCCACGGGACTCGGATTTCCACGAAAATGCCCCTCCTCAATCGATTTTCCACAAGGAATCCACAATGGTAGACGCTTTTCCGAAATTCACGCGTTTCCGCCCCTAAATTGCTCGTGGCTCGTTTTGAGGTTGGTTTTGCGCTTTCATTGGGCAATTGCTCCACGGGGCTCGGATTTCAACGAAAATCCCCCTCCTCATTCCATTTTCCTCAAGGAATCCAAAATGGTAGAAGCTTTTCCGAAATTCATGCGTTTCCGCCTCCAAATTGCTCGTGGCTCGTTTTGAGGGCGGTTTTGCGCTTTCAAGGGGCAATTGCTCCATGGGGCTCGGATTTCCACGAAAACCCCCCTCCTCAATCGATTTTCCACAAGGAATCCAAGAAGGTAGACAATTTTCCGAAATTCACGCGTTTCCGCCCCCAAATTGCTCGTGGCTCGTTTTGAGGGCGGTTTTGCGCTTTCAAGGGGAAATTGCTCCACGGGGCTCGGATTTCAACGAAAATCCCCCTCCTCAATCGATATTCCACAAGGAATCCAAGAAGGTAGACAGTTTGCCCAAATTCTCGCGTTTCCGCCTCCAAATTGCTCGTGGCTCGTTTTGAGGGCGGTCTTGCGCTTTCAAGGGGCAATTGCTCCACGGGGCGCGGATTTCCGTGAAAATCCCCCTCCTCAATCGATTTTCCACAAGGAATCCAAAATGGTAGACAGTTTTCTCAAATTCACGCGTTTCCGGCCCCAAATTGCTCGTGGCTCGTTTTGAGGGCGGTTTTGCGCTTTCAAGGGGCAATTGCTCCACGGGGCTCGGATTTCCACGAAAATCCCCTCCTCAATCGATTTTCCACAAGGAATCCAAAATGGTAGACAGTTTTCCGAAATTCACGCGTTTCCGCCCCTAAATTCCTCGTGGCTCGTTTTGAGGGCGGTTTTGCGCTTTCAAGGTGAAATTGCTCCACGGGGCTCTCGGATTACCACAAAAATCCCCCTCCTCAATCGATTTTCCACAAGGAATCCAAAATGGTAGACAGTTTTCCGAAATTCACGCGTTTCCGCCCCCAAATTGCTCGTGGCTCGTTTTGAGGGCGGCTTTGCGCTTTCAAGGGGCAATTGCTCCACGGGGCCGGGATTTCATCGAAAATCCCCCTCCTCAATCGATTTCCCACAAGGAATCCAAAATGGTAGACACTTTTCCGAAATTCACGCGTTTCCGCCCCCAAATTGCTCGTGGCTCGTTTTGAGGGCGGTTTTGCGCTTTCAAGTGGAAATTGCTCCACGGGGCTCGGATTTCCACGAAAATCCCCCTCCTCTATCGATTTTCCACAAGGAATCCAAAATGGTAGACAGTTTTACGAAATTCACGCGTTTCCGCCCCCAAATTGCTCGTGGCTCGTTTTGAGGGCGGTTTTGCGCTTTCAAGGGGCAATTGCTCCACGGGGCTCGGATTTCAACGAAAATCCCCCTCCTCAATCGATTTTCCACAAGGAATCCAAAATGGTAGACGCTTTTCCCAAATTCATGCGTTTCCGGCCCCAAATTGCTCGTGGCTCCTTTTGAGGGCGGTTTTGTGCTTTCAAGGGGCAACTGCTCAACAGGGCTCGGATTTCCACTGAAATCCGCCTCCTTATTTCGTTTTCCACATGGAATCCAAAATGGTAGACGGTTTTCCGAAATTCACGCGTTTCCGCCCTTAAATTGCTCGTGGCTCGTTTTGAGGGCGGTTTTGCGCTTTCAAGGGGAAATTGCTCCACGGGGCTCGGATTTCCACGAAAACCCCCCTCAATCGATTTTCCACAAGGAATCCAAAATGGTAGACAGTTTTCCGAAATTCACGCGTTTCCGGCCCCAAATTGCCCGTGGCTCGTTTTGAGGGCGGTTTTGCGCTTTCAATGGGCAATTGCTCTACGGGGCTCGGATTTCCACGAAATTCCACCT
The DNA here is from genome assembly GCA_025563575.1 of Acacia pycnantha. Classification (NCBI taxonomy): domain Eukaryota; kingdom Viridiplantae; phylum Streptophyta; class Magnoliopsida; order Fabales; family Fabaceae; genus Acacia; species Acacia pycnantha. Next base: position 7,861 of record JAMWYP010000042.1, on the reverse strand, counting down.
CCTCAATCGATTTTCCACAAGGAATCCAAAATGGTAGACGCTTTTCTGAAGTTCATGCGTTTCCGCCCCCAAATTGCTCGTGGCTCGTTTTGAGGGCGGTTTTGCGCTTTCATGGGGAAATTGCTCCACGGGACCCGGATTTCCACGAAAACCCCCCTCCTCAGTCAACTTTCCACAAGGAATCCAAAACGGTAGACAGTTTTCCGAAATTCACGCGTTTCCGCCTCCAAATTGCTCGTGGCTCGTTTTGACGGCGGCTTTGCGATTTCATGGGGAAATTGCTCCACGAGACCTGGATTTCCACGAAAACCCCCCTCCTCAATCGATTTTCCACAAGGAATCCAAAATGGTAGACAGTTTTCCGAAATTCACGCGTTTCCGCCCCCAAATTGCTCGTGGCTCGTTTTGAGGGCGGTTTTGCGCTTTCAAGGGGAAATTGCTCCACGGGGCTCGGATTTCCACAAAAATCCCCCTCCTCAATCGATTTTCCACAAGGAATCCAAAATGGTAGACAGTTTTCCGAAATTCACGCGTTTCCGCCCCGAATTGCTCGTGGCTCGTTTTGAGGGCGGTTTTGCGCTTTCAAGGGGAAACTTCTCCACGGGGATCGAATTTCCACGAAACTCCACCTCCTCAATCGATTTTCCACAAGGAATCCAAAATGGTAGACAATTTTCCGAAATTCACGCGTTTCCGCCCCCAAATTGCTCGTGGCTCGTTTTGAGGGCGGTTTTGCGCTTTCAAGGGGCAATTGCGCCACGGGGTTCGGATTTCCACGAAAATCCCCCCCTCAATCGATTTTCCACAAGGAATCCAAGAAGGTAGACAGTTTTCCGAAATTCACGCGTTTCCGCCCCCAAATTGCTCGTGGCTCGTTTTGAGGGCGGTTTTGCGCTTTCAAGGGGAAATTGCTCCACGGGACTCGGATTTCCACGAAAATCCCCCTCCTCAATCGATATTCCACAAGGAATCCAAAAGCTAGACGCTTTTCCGAAATTCACTCGTTTCCGCCCCCAAATTGCTCGTGGCTCGTTTTGATGGCGGTTTTGCGCTTTCAGGGGGCAACTGCTCCACGGGCTCGGATTTCCACGAATACCCACCTCCTCAATCGACTTTCCACAAGGATTCCAAGAAGGTAGACAGTTTTCCGAAATTCACGTGTTTCCGCCCCAAATTGCTCGTGGCTCGTTTTGAGGGCGGTTTTGCGCTTTCATGGGGCAATTGCTCCACAGGGCTCGGATTTCCACGAAAATCCGCCTTCTCAATGCATATTTCTCAAGGAATCCAAAATGGTAGACGCTTTCCCGAAATTCAAGCGTTTCCGCCCCCAAATAGCTCCTGCTCGTTTTGAGGGCGCTGTTACGATTTCAAGGGGAAATTGCTCTACGGGGCCGGGATTTCCACGAAAATCCCCCTCCTCAATCGATTTCCCACAAGGAATCCAAAAAGGTAGACACTTTTCCGAAATTCACGCGTTTCCGCCCCCAAATTGCTCGTGGCTCGTTTTGAGGGCGGTCTTGCGCTTTCAAGGGGCAATTGCTCCACAGGAGTCCGGTTTCCACTGAAATCCGCCTCCAGATTCCATTTTCCACAAGGAATCCAAAATGGTAGACACTTTTCAGAAATTCATGCGTTTCCGCCTTCAAATTGCTCGTGGCTCGTTTTGAGGGCGGTTTTGCGCTTTCAAGGGGCAATTGCTCCACGGGGCTCGGATTTCCACGAAAATCCCCCTCCTCAATCGATTTTCCACAAGGAATCCAAAATGGTAGACAGTTTTCCGAAATTCACGCGTTTCGGTCCCGAAATTGCTCGTGGCTCGTTTTGAGGGCGGTTTTGCGCTTTCAAGGGAAATGGCTCCACGGTCCTCGATTTTCCACGAAAACCCCCTCCTCAATCGATTTTCCACAAGGAATCCAAAATGGTAGACAGTTTTCCGAAATTCACGCGTTTCCGCCCTTAAATTGCTCGTGGCTCGTTTTGAGGGCGGTTTTGCGCTTTCATGGGGAAATTGCTCCACGGGACCCGTATTTCCACGAAAACCCCCCTCCTCAATCGATTTCCCACAAGGAATCCAAAATTCTAGACAGTTTTCCGAAATTCACGCGTTTCCGCCCTTAAATTGCTCGTGGCTCGTTTTGAGGGCGGTCTTGCGCTTTCAAGGGGCAATTGCTCCACGGGGCGCGGATTTCCGTGAAAATCCCCCTCCTAAATCGATTTTCCACAAGGAATCCAAAATGGTAGACAGTTTTCCGAAATTCACGCGTTTCGCCCCCAAATTGCTCGTGGCTCGTTTTGAGGGCGGTTTTGCGCTTTCAAGGGGTAATTGCTCCATAGGACTCGGGTTTCCACTGAAATCCGCCTCCTCATTCCATTTTCCACAAGGAATCCAAAATGGTAGACGCTTTTCCGAAATTCACTCGTTTCCGCCCCCAAATTGCTCGTGGCTCGTTTTGAGGGCGCTTTTGCGCTTTCAAGGGGCAATTGCTCCACGGGGCTCGGATTTCCACGAAAATCCGCCTCCTCATTCCATTTTCCTCAAGGAATCCAAAATGGTAGAAGCTTTTCCGAAATTCATGCGTTTCCGCCTCCAAATTGCTCGTGGCTCGTTTTGAGGGCGGTTTTGCGCTTTCAAGGGGAAATTGCTCCACGGGACCCGTATTTCCACAAAAATCCCCTCCTCAATCGATTTTCCACAAGGAATCCAAAATGGTAGACAGTTTTCCGAAATTCACGTGTTTCCGCCCCCAAATTGCTCGTGGCTCGTTTTGAGGGCGGTTTTGCGCTTTCAAGCGGCAATTGCTCCACGGGGCTCGGATTTCCACGAAAATCCCCCTCCTCAATCGATTTTCCTCAAGGAATCCAAAATGGTAGACGCTTTTCCGAAATTCATGCCTTTCCGCCCTCAAATTGCTCGTGGCTCGTTTTGAGGGCGGTTTTGCGCCTTCAAGGGGCAATTGCTCCACGGGACTCGGATTTCCACGAAAATCCCCTCCTCAATCGATTTTCCACAAGGAATCCAAAATGGTAGACAGTTTTCCGAAATTCACGCGTTTCCGCCCTTAAATTGCTCGTGGCTCGTTTTGAGGGCGGTTTTGCGCTTTCATGGGGAAATTGCTCCACGGGACTCGGATTTCCACTGAAATCCGCCCCCTGATTCCATTTTCCTCGAGGAATCCAAAATGGTAGACAGTTTTCCGAAATTCACGCGTTTCTGCCCTTAAATTGCTCGTGGCTCGTTTTGAGGGCGGTCTTGCGCTTTCAAGGGGCAATTGCTCCACGGGGCTCGGATTTCCACAAAAATCCCCCTCCTCAATCGATTTTCCACAAGGAATCCAAAATGGTAGACAGTTTTCCGAAATTCACGCGTTTCCCCCCCAAATTGCTCGTGGCTCGTTTTGAGGGCGGTTTTGCGCTTTCAAGGGGAAATTGCTCCACGGGGCTCGGATTTCCACGAAACCCCCCTCCTCAATCGATTTTCCACAAGGAATCCAAGAAGGTAGACAGTTTTCCGAAATTCTCGCGTTTCCCCCCAAATTGCTCGTGGCTCGTTTTGAGGGCGGTTTTGCGCTTTCAAGGGGAAATTGCTCCACGGGACTCGGATTGGCACGCAAATCCGCCTCCTCATTCCGTTTTCCTCAAGGAATCCAAAATGGTAGACGGTTTTCCGAAATTCATGCGTTTCCGCATCCAAATTTCTCGAGGCTCGTTTTGAGGGCGGTTTTGCGCTTTCATGGGGCAATTGCTCCACAGGACCTGGATTTCCACGAAAACCCCCCTCCTCAATCGATTTTCCACAAGGAATCCACAATGGTAGACACTTTTCCGAATTTCACGCGTTTCGTCCCCAAATTGCTCGTGGCTCGTTTTGAGGGCGGTTTTGCGCTTTCAAGGGGCAATTGCTCCACGGGGCTCGGATTTCCACGAAAATCCCCCTCCTCAATCCATTTTCCACAAAGAATCCAAGAAGGTAGACAGTTTTTCGAAATTCACGCGTTTCCGCCCCCAAATTGCTCGTGGCTCGTTTTGAGGGCGGTTTTGCGCTTTCAAGGGGCAATTGCTCCACGGGGCTCGGATTTCCACGAAAATCCACCTCCTCAATCGATTTTTCACAAGGAATCCAAGAAGGTAGACAGTTTTCCGAAATTCACTCGTTTCCGCCCCCAAATTGCTCGTGGCTCGTTTTGAGGGCGGTTTTGCGCTTTCAAGGGGCAATTGCTCCACGGGACTCGGATTTCCACGAAAATCCCCCTCCTCAATCGATTTTCCACAAGGAATCCAAAATGGTAGACAGTTTTCCGAAATTCACGTGTTTCCGCCTCCAAATTGCTCGTGGCTCGTTTTGAGGGCGGTTTTGCGCTTTCAAGGGGCAATTGCTCCACGGGGCTCGGATTTCCACGAAAATCCCCCTCCTCAATCGATTTTCCACAAGGAATCCAAAATGGTAGACAGTTTTCCGAAATTCACGCGTTTCCGCCCCAAATTGCTCGTGGCTCGTTTTGAGGGCGGTTTTGCGCTTTCAAGGGGAAATTGCTCCACGGGGCTCGGATTTCCACAACAATGATCCTCCTCAATAGACTTTCCACATGGAATCCACCATGGTAGCCACTTTTTCGAAATTCACGCGTTTCGGCCCCCAAATTGCTCGTGGCTCGTTTTGAGGGCGGTTTTGTGCTTTCAAGGGGTAATTGCTCCAGAGGACTCGGGTTTCCACTGAAATCCCCCTCCTCAATCGATTTTCCACAAGGAATCCAAAATGGTAGACAGTTTTCCGAAATTCACTCGTTTCGGCCCTTAAATTGCTCGTGGCTCGTTTTGAGGGCGGTTTTGCGCTTTCAGGGGGCAATTGCTCCACGGGCTCGGATTTCCACAAAAATCCACCTCCTCAATCGATGTTCCACAAGGAATCCACAATGGTAGACGCTTTTCCGAAATTCACGCGTTTTTGCCCAAATTGCTCGTGGCTCGTTTTGAGGGCGGTCTGGTGCTTTAAAGGGGCAATTGCTCCACGGGGCTCGGATTTCCACAAAAATCCCCCTCCTCAATCGATTTTCCACAAGGAATCGAAAATCGTAGACACTTTTCCGAAATTCACGCGTTTCCGCCCCAAATTGCTCGTGGCTCGTTTTGAGGGCGGTTTTGCGCTGTCAAGGGGAAATTGCTCCACGGGGCTTGGATTTCCACGAATACACCTTCCTCAATCAATTTTCCACAAGGAATCCAAAATGGTAGACAGTTTCCCGAAATTCACGCGTTTCCGCCTCCAAATTGCTCGTGGCTCGTTTTGAGGGCGGTGTTGCGCTTTCATGGGGAAATAGCTGCACGGGACCCGAATTTCCACGAAAACCCCCCTCCTCAATCGATTTTCCACAAGGAATCCACAATGGTAGACAGTTTTCCGAAATTCACGCGTTTCCGCCCCAAATTGCTCGTGGCTCGTTTTGAGGGCGGTTTTGCGCTTTCAAGGGGCAATTGCTCCACGGGGCTCGGATTTCCACAAAAATCCCCCTCCTCAATCGATTTTCCACAAGGAATCCAAAATGGTAGACAGTTTTCCGAAATTCACGCGTTTCCGCCCCCAAATTGCTCGTGGCTCGTTTTGAGGGCGGTCTTGCGCTTTCAAGGGGAAATTGCTCTACGGGGCCGGGATTTCCACGAAAATCCCCCTCCTCAATCGATTTTCCACAAGGAATCCAAAATGGTAGACAGTTTTCCGAAATTCACGCGTTTCCGCCCCCAAATTGCTCGTGGCTCGTTTTGAGGGCGGTTTTGCGCTTTCAGGGGGCAATTGCTCCACGGGACTCGGATTTCCACGAAAATCCACCTCCTCAATCGATTTTCCACAAGGATTCCACAATGGTAGACGCTTTTCCGAAATTCACTCGTTTCCGCCCTTAAATTGCTCGTGGCTCGTTTTGAGGGCGGTTTTGCGCTTTCAAGGGGCAATTGCTCCACGGGGCTCGGATTTCCACGAAAATCCCCCTCCTCAATCGATTTTCCACAAGGAATCCAAAATGGTAGACAGTTTTTCCGAAATTCACGTGTTTCCGCCCTTAAATTGCTCGTGGCTCGTTTTGAGGGCGGTTTTGCGCTTTCAAGGGGCAATTGCTCCACGGGACTCGGATTTCCACGAAAATCCCCTCCTCGATCGATTTTCCACAAGGAATCCAAGAAGGTAGACAGTTTTCCGAAATTCACTCGTTTCCGCCCTTAAATTGCTCGTGGCTCGTTTTGAGGGCGGTTTTGCGCTTTCAAGGGGCAATTGCTCCACGGGGCTCGGATTTCCACGAAAATCCCCCTCCTCAATCGATTTTCCACAAGGAATCCAAAATGGTAGACGGTTTTCCGAAATTCATGTGTTTCTCAATCGATTTTCCACAAGGAATCAAAAATGGTAGACAGTTTTCCGAAATTCACGCGTTTCCGCCCCAAACTTGCTCGTGCTCCTTTTGAGGGCGCTTTTGCGATTTCAAGGGGCAATTGCTCCACGGGGCCGGGATTTCATCGAAAATCCCCCTCGTCAATCGATTTTCCACAACGAATCAAAAATGGTAGAAAGTTTTCCGAAATTCACGCTTTTCCGCATCCAAATTGCTCGTGGATCGTTTTGAGGGCGGTCTTGCACTTTCAAGGGGAAATTGCTCTACGGAGCCGGATTTCCACGAAAATCCCCCTCCTCAATCGATTTCCCACAAGGAATCCAAAAAGGTAGACACTTTTCCGAAATTCTCGCGCTTCCGCCCCCAAGATGCTCGTGGCTCGTTTTGAGGGCGGTCTTGCGCTTTCAAGGGGCAATTGCTCCACGGGGCGCAGATTTCCGTGAAAATCCCCCTCCTCAATCGATTTTCCACATGGAATCCAAACTGGTAGACAGTTTTCCGAAATTCTCGCTTTTCCGCCCCCAAGATGCTCGTGGCTCGTTTTGAGGGCGGTCTTGCGCGTTCAAGGGGCAATATCTCTACGGGGCTCGGATTTCCACGAAAATCTCCCTCCTCTATCGATTTTCCACAAGGAATCCAAAAGGGTATACAGTTTTCCGAAATTCACGTGTTTCCGCCTCCAAATTTCTCGTGGCTCGTTTTGAGGGCGGTTTTGCGCTTTCTTAGGGAAATTGCTCCACGGGACCCGGATTTCGACGAAAACCCTCCTCCTCAATCAACTTTCCACAAGGAATCCAAAACGGTAGACAGTTTTCCGAAATTCACGCGTTTCCGTCCTCAAATTGCTTGTGGCCCATTTTGAGGGCTGTGTTGCGCTTTCAAGGGGCAATTGCTCCACGGGGCTCGGATTTCCACGAAAATCCCCCTCCTCAATCGATTTTCCACAAGGAATCCAAGAAGGTAGACAGTTTTCCGAAATTCACTCGTTTCCGCCCCCAAATTGCTCGTGGCTCGTTTTGAGGGCAGTTTTGGGCTTTCAACGTGAAATGGCTCCACGGTCCCGATATTTCCACGAAAACCCCCCTCCTCAATCGATTTTCCACAAGGAATCAAAAATGGTAGACAGTTTTCCGAAATTCACGCGTTTCCGCCCCAAACTTGCTCGTGCTCCTTTTGAGGGCGCTTTTGCGATTTCAAGGGGCAATTGCTCCACGGGGCCGGGATTTCATCGAAAATCCCCCGCGTCAATCGATTTCCCAAAAGGAATCCAAAAAGGTAGACACTTTTCCGAAATTCACGTGTTTCTGTCTCCAAATTGCTCGTGGCTCGTTTTGAGGGCGGTTTTGCGCTTTCTTAGGGAAATTGCTCCACGGGACCCGGATTTCCACGAAAACCCTCCTCCTCAATCAACTTTCCACAAGGAATCCAAAACGGTAGACAGTTTTCCGAAATTCACGCGTTTCCGCCTCCAAATTGCTCGTGGC